>CAUDMG010001333.1:2172305-2242305 GCA_958450375.1 Homarus gammarus
GGGGTGAGTACAGACTAGAAGATGTGAATTACACGAAAGCGCTTGGGAGCTTCGTGTTTTCTTCTTTCCTGGTGGTTATCAGCATAATTATATAGACATGTAAGACTCACAACTTGATAAGATATCCGTAAGACATTAGCTGTTGGAAATGTGATTAAATGTTTTGTTATTCATCCAGTGTGAAGTGTATCGGTATTGGTGGTACAATCCTAATGGTCTCTAGTCCTGTTGATTAGGTGAGGTTAATCTGGGTTTATTGAGATTAAAGATTAGGTGTGGGGTTTATTCCACCTGTGGTAGTCTCAGGTACGACCCTTATTGTAACAACCACGACCATGATTATAACAACCACGACCATGATTATAACAACCACGACCATGATTATAACAACCACGACCATGATTATAACAACCACGACCATGATTATAACAACCAGGACCATGATTATAACAACCACGACCATGATTATAACAACCACGACCATGATTATAACAACCAGGACCATGATTATATCAACCAGGACCATGATTATATCAACCAGGACCATGATTATATCAACCAGGACCATGATTATATCAACCAGGACCATGATTATAACAACCACGACCATGATTATAACAACCAGGACCATGATTATATCAACCAGGACCATGATTATAACAACCACGACCATGATTATAACAACCAGGACCATGATTATATCAACCAGGACCATGATTATAACAACCACGACCATGATTATAACAACCACGACCATGATTATAACAACCACGACCATAATTACAATAACCACGACCATGATTATAACAACCACGACCATGATTATAACAACCACGACCATGATTATAACAACCACGACCATGATTATAACAACCACGACCATGATTATAACAACCACGACCATGATTATAACAACCACGACCATGATTATAACAACCACGACCATGATTATAACAACCACGACCATGATTATAACAACCACGACCATGATTATAACAACCACGACCATGATTATAACAACCACGACCATGATTATAACAACCACGACCATGATTATAACAACCACGACCATGATTATAACAACCACGACCATGATTATAACAACCACGACCATGATTATAACAACCACGACCATGATTATAACCACGACCATGATTATAACAACCACGACCATGAGTATAACAACCACGACCATGATTATAACAACCACGACCATGATTATAACAACCACGACCATGATCATAACCACGACCATGAGTATAACAACCACGACCATGATTTTAACAACCACGACCCTGACTATAACAACCACGACCATGATTATAACAACCACGACCATGATTATAACAACCACGACCATGATTATAACACCACGACCATGATTATAACAACCACGACCATGATTATAACAACCACGACCATGATTATAACAACCACGACCATGATTATAACAACCACGACCATGATTATAACCACGACCATGATTATAACAACCACGACCATGAGTATAACAACCACGACATGATTATAACAACCACGACCATGATCATAACCACGACCATGAGTATAACAATCACGACCATGATTATAACAACCACGACCATGATTATAACCACGACCATGATTATAACAACCACGACCATGATTATAACAACCACGACCATGATTATAACAACCACGACCATGATTATAACAACCACGACCATGATTATAACCACGACCATGATTATAACAACCACGACCATGAGTATAACAACCACGACCATGATTATAACAACCACGACCATGATTATAACAACCACGACCATGATCATAACCACGACCATGAGTATAACAACCACGACCATGATTTTAACAACCACGACCCTGACTATAACAACCACGACCATGATTATAACAACCACGACCATGATTATAACAACCACGACTATGATTATAACACCACGACCATGATTATAACAACCACGACCATGATTATAACAACCACGACCATGATTATAACCACGACCATGAGTATAACAACCACGACCATGATTATAACAACCACGACCATGATTATAACAACCATGACCATGATTTTAACAACCACGACCCTGACTATAACAACCACGACCATGATTATAACAACCACGACCATCTGGAAAACGATGTCGCTGTATGCTGTCAGCCGGACGGCGGTTGAGCGCTAGCCAAGCGTGAGCGTTCGAACTTTCACGCCTCGGTAAACTGTACCACCGGACTCGCCACCGGGCACGAAGGGCCCACGATCACTTGTTTTATTACTATTGAATTTAACCAAGTTTGTACCTCCCCATTCAGAGATGCTGCACAGATCCGCATTGATAGAAGTAATGATATCAGCTCTAGAAACAGATCTAGTTTGAGAGTTAGGAGGAAGGGGAAAATGTGAAGAAGAGTGAAGAGTAGAATCATCAGTGTAAGAATGGATAGAATTAGTTGTAGTGTGAAGTATATTATTGATAAAAAGAAGGAAGAGAGAAGGTGAAAGAACAGAACCCTGTGGGACACAACTATTGGTAGAGAAAGAGCCAGAGATCGATCCCTCGACAACAACCGCCATGGATCGGTTCTCAAGGAAGCTAGAGATGAGAAAACAAAGTGGGGGAGAGAAACCAAAAGAGGGAAGTTTAGAAAACAAACCCTGTCAAATGCTTTGGAGATGTCGAGGGTCACGACGAAAGTCTCTCTCTCTCTCTCTCTCTCTCTCTCTCTCTCTCTCTCTCTCTATATATATATATATATATATATATATATATATATATATATATATATATATATATATGGATATTGCTATTAGACCTCAATTTACCCCAATTTTTAACGGCCTTTGAGACACCAAGATGAAAGCGTCGGTAGTGACGACAATAATTGTTTTTTATTGTTTTTTTAAAACTTGAACCAAACACCATTTTATGACGCGAGGACAAGAGGGCCTCTCACACCTACCCACTACAGTATATATATATACACCCTAGATGTTACTGGGTACAGTCGCAGTGTGGGTCCTGCCGTCCACTAGTTCACACTATACAGGGGTTTAGTCACACTGCTGTCAGAGTGTTGTTGAGGCGGATACAACACCGAGGTGAAGGTACAAGAAGGGTCTACACTCCTACACGGAATGTCAACTAAATCCCTTTATCACATCTTTAAACCGTAAATATTCCTGATGGTTCCTTAAATTCCTTTATGTTTTAGTTTAACTGTTTATTGCTCAGTCAGTTGTCAGTCTGTCAATAATAAACTGTCCAGGGTTATGGTCATCAGTCTAAGGAACTGACACAGCCTAGGGATCTAGTAACATAGTCGAAGGATCACGAAAAGTAGACCAAGATCGAGTTAGGTTAGGTTTAGTTAGGTTAGGTTTGGTTAGGTTAGGTTTGGTCTGGTGTGGTTAGGTTTGTTAGGTTAGGTTTGGTCTGGTCTGGTTAGGTTAGGTTAGGTCTGGTTAGGTTAGGTCTGGTTAGGTTAGGTCTGGTTAGGTTAGGTTTGGTCTGGTTAGGTTAGGTTTGGTCTGGTTAGGTTAGGTTTGGTCTGGTTTGGTCTGGTTAGGTTTGGTCTGGTTAGGTTAGGCTTGGTTTGGTCTGGTTAGGTTTGGTTAGGTTAGGTTAGGTTTGATGTGGTCTGGTCTGGTTAGGTTACGTTTGGTCTGGTCTGGTTATGTTAGGTTCCGTCAAGTTATTTTTTGTTCTAGTACCATCCATAGCCTACTGTGGCCTAGCTTACGTGTGGAGGTTGCAGTGATCCACTTCAGGAAGATACTGTAAGGTTTTGCGTCTCCGGTACTTCCATCTTACGCACTATTACATTAGGACGATTACCCTTCAAAAATATTACACATAAAATTAGAAAGCGAGTCACGACCGTCACCTTGAAAGTTAAATACGAAAACTGGACAATAATTCTACAGTGTAACAGATCCCCGGTGGCCTCCAAGGCTCTCTGGGTTTACTGGCTGCACTGGCACGTCTCAACCTTCTGGAGCGTTCCTGTGCTCCGTCAACAGAGCCCCGACAGAGTATAGTGTTCCTGGATTTAAGGTTCCGTTGATGCTTGGTCCGCTATCCTGTTATCTAAGCGTCGTATCAAAGCCAAGAAAGTAAGAAAATGGCTCAGTCATCAGGGCAGGAACAGTTTCCACACCCAACGGCTCATCAATACAAACGTACTGCAACTTAATTATTAGTTAAGGTCAGCATTTATCGTTCACAGTTAACCATGAGAATGTTAACTTTGGTAGAATGATAAAGTTTACCATACGATTCTTGTTTTCGTATTACTGCACTTGAGTGTGTATCAATGACCTAATTTCAAGTACAATTGCATGGTTCGCATTATGTGACCGATATAATCATTATAAATCTCAAACAATATTAATTAACCTGTAAGTGTTCACAATTTCGCCTCCCAAGGTCGCCTCAATACTCCAAGTTTGTTAATATGCAACATCATCAATTAAGTCACTGTGGTAACACCTGCTCTGGCTCCGCCATCTTTATATTTTACCAAACAATCATAATTTATATTATGTTGAGAATACGTAACTTGTAGACACATTCAAAGGTCATTAGGTAGTTTGAGTTAATATAGGTATGTAAAGTTTGGTTTAATTGTCGTCACTGAAGGTTTAAGCCGGGCACACTACCATATAGTAGTCCTTGTTCCTCTAGTGTTTAAAACTATCGTATAAACCTGTTTTGTTAACCCGATGTGAGACCTGGCACCGATGGATAAACTATTTATATTGTAGAGGACAAATATTTACTTCACTTGCTTCTGTTAGTAAAGAAAAAACAAAGCCAACGAATAAACAAGACAGTAATGAACACTTGAGCTGGTATACCAACTCGCGTCTAGTTTATTTCGTTTACAACATTAAAACTGATCCCTGGAAATGTACACTTACCTCTTTTCGTGGTCGCCTCGTTGAATGGCTGATAATTTATGTGAACACAGAAAAAAAGCACAAGTTTTGTTGGTGAACATGTCGTCCTCCTTACCACAAGATACAGCACCACCTGATGCGTCTGGCAGCCCCGCAAAATTGTCTCATTATTCTGCCATGACTTCGCTTTAAATAACGGTTGTCACTACAAACTCTAAGTACATTAATTTTCATTCTATGACAGTAAAATATTTCTAATATTAAAAATAATTATTCATTGTATTTACAATTTTACAAGATAGATACATGTGAAGCTGTGAACAGAATTTTGTACATAAACCTCCAGTGTTTGAGGACTTCCGAACACCTCTTACCTGACGCCATTCTTGTCGAAGTGGAAGTTTCTTTAAACTTTGATCCACGTTTTAAAGTTTATGAGTATTTCACAACGTAAACATATAACGTCATCTATTCACAAGGGAAATTGGTAGCTCTCTCAGCATTAAATGTTCCCAAGTAGACGCTTTAGCAATGGTTTAGCAGATGAACGGTCAAGTTGTCAGTGATTTCCCGTGACAAATCCCTCACGGTATGATATATCTACCTCATACCGTGAGACATGCTCCCCCTCTAAGATCTGCCACATCAGCGTGACTGTTTCCCCCAACTAGTGTCAACCAAAACAAAACTACGCGTGTGAATCCCGAAGTCCACGTCGACGATACTTGTGTGGGAAGAAACTGTTGGGTGGACAAACTGCCCTATACTCACCATGAGTTTTAGGGAGAAGGTGTGTGAACGTTGGTCCAGTCTGGCTCAGCACCACGGAGAACAAAACCACAGATAGTTTTAGCGAAAATATTGACAGGCCGAGTAAATTAGACTTTGTGATGGAAATTAAACATGTTGAAGTAAATATAAACATAAAATAAAAGATTGTAAAGGGCAAAAAGGTTTAAATATTATTAATTTACATCTCAAGGAAGTAAATGCAACTCATATATTACGTTAAATGTTATAAGAATGTGTTGCACCGCCGTACTTCAGTGCTGCGTCTCTGAAACAAAAGGAATATTGGCTAAGCACACTAGCAGGAACCTCAGAGTGCACCCAGTTTAGAATAATTAGTTTAATACGTCTTGCGTGTAAAGTTATATCAGTATAAATACAGCAAAAACAAAAATAGACAATGCATTTATTCGAAGATCAGAACGAATTTAAGAGTAGTCGGGAGGATATATTAAAGGAGAGAAGTCTCAGCGAGAAATATACTCACGAGTTTTAATAGATATAAAATAAAATCATCTTATTAGATCAAATACAATATATTTCCTATACTCTTAGAAAAATTACCATTAATTAAGTCAATGGAATTATAAAAAAAATATTTATAGGCATTACGGATCTGCAGTGTTAGAAAATAATGAATTAGGCTTGTGTAGAAATAATGAATTTAGCCGCGGCTGGTGTGGTGTCCCGAGTCAAGGCCAGTGGCTGTTTCCTTGAGAGTTTTACCTCCCAGAATTTTATCAGTTATTTAAATGATTTGGGATAATTTCAGCCGTACAAGCTGTAGTTCATTACCTTTTGTGCTATATTTTTTATATAATTTGTTTCTGTTTGCTTTATGTTTGGTATAAAACAAAACAAAATATGAAAAGACTTCATTTGAAAGCGAATTTCATCTTGACTTCGACTTTTTACGATAAATATTAATTTTTTTCTAACATCATCTCCGAAGTGCTAATGTCTTGAAATCATTTACTTTTTTTATAGTCCATTTATTTAACATTATTTTAGAGAATAACAGATCTGCTTACCAATTGTGAACACATTTAGATTGAATAAATGGACTACACAAACCTTCTTTATGAATCAATCGGCTGTTAAAATCAGTTTATTCAGTTGGACTCTTGGGTTTTTCACCATCATGGAGACGGAGGATCAAAAGAGCAGACCCGGGAACTTTAGCTTGGTAAGTGAAACATTATTATAGTTAAAGTTAACATGAAAGGTGAGTGAGTTAATGATGAGGGTCATAGGCAGGATATTTAGGGTCATTTTAGGAGTTATTTTATTGTTCACAGCCACATTACCTAACAAAAATAACACTAATTTCTAGGAGACTTTCAGCGGTGACGAGATAATAGCGAGTTCAGACAACTACAACAGCCCCTTGAAGAAGCTGTTCCTGGCAATGAACTGAGGAGTGTTGCATTATGGGAAACTTGGGGCCCGTACGTCATTTGTTTAATGTCTTGCATTGTGGGAAGGCTGTAGCCAATTAGCGACGACTGCCTGACGTCATCGCTCGTCATTTGTTTAATGTCTTGCATTGTGGGAAGGCGGTAGCCAATTAGCGACGACTGTTTGACGTCATCGCTCGTCATTTGTCTAATGTCTTGCATTGTGGGAAGGCGGTAGCCAATTAGCGACGACTGTCTGACGTCATCGCTCGTAATTTGTTTAATGTCTTGCATTGTGGGAAGGCGGTAGCCAATTAGCGACGACTGTCTGACGTCATCGCTCGTCATTTGTCTAATGTCTTGCATTGTGGGAAGGCGGTAGCCAATTAGCGACGACTCATTTTGTATTGACCAATCACAGCGATTTGGGGAGATGACGCCACCTTCTTCTCATTCAAATTCTTAGATTCAAAATGTCTACCTTACGAGGAGTGGGAAGCTATCAAGCGTACGAACAGTCGTTGGTGTGTTTGAGAGGCCATGGAGTGCTGCCGTCGAGTGCCTTGGATGTAGTAGACTGTGTTTATAGAGGAGGGAGGCACCAGGGCCGTTAAGCTGCCGTGGACGCCAGCCTCTAGGTAAGAACGGTAAAGCTTATCCCAAAACAAACCTGAGCCACCACTAGCCTGACCCCTGTTACCCCTTACTTGATATTTTATTCTGGAAGTTACCAAGATAAACCATAAGTAACCTTGATGTTATTTAGCATAAGCTTTAGGAAGGTGACCCTTGGAGAAGCTGCCACACGCCTCACCGGCCCACAGCTAACTAAGCTTCACCGGACCACATCAGCTAACTAAGCTTCACCGGACCACATCAGCTAACTAAGCTTCACCGGACCACATCAGCTAACTAATAATGTAATAAATGTCGTAAAATATTGGTTAATACATAAATGGTGAACTGTTTGTGCTGGGTGAGGAAGAGAGGCGTTAGTGCTCGGGTACACACATTCTTCCCACCGAGAAAGTCTTAACAAAAACAAATATAGTTAAGATAAAACTCCTCCAAACTTTTTATTAATATTTAACAAGTCATTCCTTACGATAGGTGACTTTGATGTTACTGATCCTCTAGTGGCTGCAGCCGCCCTACAACACTGCCAAGCGTTGATACTTTTATACCAGAATTAAATAATTTCATAATTTTTTTAGAGAAAGATTCAGTTATAACGTTGTCTTAATTATATGGTGACGCAGCTGTATTGTCATAAGAATAATACATATAAACTTAGTTGACAGTCATAGCAGGTTAACAACTGCACGTTCTTTGTACGCATTTAGCGCTGGCTGACACGTGTGGTGGAGGGGTATACCAGCAGCGTTTCGACTTCACAGTAGACAGATTTGTGTTAATCAGAATGTCATAGATTTGTTAGAAATTATTAATGGAAGCATCACCAGTTAACATTCTCAGAAACTGTAAAGCTTATAAAGAAAAAGGATGAAACTAATGATCCAGTACAGTAACGACTCGCTAAATATTTGGTTGGGTTAGTGGTTGATTGAGTCATTAATGGTGTGCCAAGAAACTTAGTTACATCCTTGACAACACCATGACAACTAAGTTAATGTCGTCGGTCTTGTTGGCCTGCTTCACCAACATCAATTGAAATAAAATATTTTATTTTCTCAAGATTACATATTTTTAAGTTGGTTTTCACTATAATATTGCCGAATTGCTTTTTAAATTTATTCTTATGATAATTGTCACCTACAGATCGTATAATACTAATATGGGTCACGTGTAGCAAGTGCAGCGTACTTAATATTGGAAGAACAACTACTGTCAATGTATACAGCCTTAACAACATCAACCTAGAGAAGTCGACTTGTGAAAGAGACTTAGGGGTACTTGCAAGCCCGAACCTACGGCCTAGAAAACAGTGCGTTAATTTTCGAAATATGGCAAACAGAGTATTAGGTTTTATATCTGGAAGTGTAAGTAACAAGAGTGCAGAGGTCTTATTGCAACTACTGTATATCTTGCGCTAGTCAGACCGCACCTCGATTATGCGGTTCAGTTCTGGTGCCCCTATTATAGAATGGATATACATTCACTAGAGTCGGTGCAGCGAAGAATGACGAATATGATTCCGGGACTTAGAAACCTTCCATATCAAGATAGATTAAAGATACTAAACTTGCATTCCCTAGAAAGACGAAGAGTGCGGGGAGATATGATAGAAGTATTTAAGTGGGTGAAAGGAATCAATAAAAGGGATATAGATAAAGTTCTTATAACATCCGAGCAGGATAGGACTCCGAGCAACGGATTTAAGTTGGATAAGTTTAGATTTAGGAGGGAGATAGGAAGGAACTGGTTCACAAATAGGGTGGTGGACGAGTGGAACAAGCTTAGCAACTTTGTAGTAAGTGCGGGAACGCTGGAAAGGTTTAAAAGGAGGCTAGATAGATTCATGGATGATAGAGAGTGGTAGTAACTCTCGACAGGAGCTGCCATGCACAGGCCAACCGGCCTATTGCAGACTCCTTATGTTCTTATGTGTGGGGGCAAGGCGAGCAATGAGTGTGACAATCATATAAAGCTAAGCAGCCCAGCCTAGCCCACCTCAACCCAGCCTAGCCCACCTCAACCCAGCCCAGCCCACCTCAACCCAGCCCAGCTCAACCCAACCCAGCTCAACCCAACCCAGCCCAGCTCAACCCAACCCAGCCTACCTCAACCCAGCCCAGCCCACCTCAACCCAGCCCAGCTCAACCCAACCCAGCCCAGCCCACCTCAACCCAGCCCAGCCCACCTCAACCCAGCCCAGCCCACCTTAGCCCAGCCCAGCCAACCTCAACCCAACCCAGCCCACCTCAACCCAGCCCAGCCCACCTCAACCCAACCCAGCCCAGCCCACCTCAACCCAACCCAGCCCAGCCCACCTCAACCCAACCCAGCCCAGCCCACCTCAACCCAGCCCACCTCAACCCAGCCCACCTCACCTCAATCCAGCCCACCTCAACCCAGCCCAGCCCACCTTAACCCAGCCCAGCCCACCTCAACCCAGCCCAGCCCACCTCAACCCAACCCAGCCCACCTCAACCCAACCCAGCCCAGCCCACCTCAACCCAGCCCACCTCAACCCAACCCAGCCCAGCCCACCTCAACCCAACCCAGCCCAGCCCACCTCAACCCAGCCCACCTCAACCCAGCCCAGCTCAACCCAGCTCAACCCAACCCAGCCCACCTCAACCCAGCCCAGCCCACCTCAACCCAGCCCACCTCAACCCAGCCCACCTCAACCCAGCCCAGCTCAACCCAGCCCAGCTCAACCCAGCCCAGCTCAGCCCAGCCCAGCCCAGCTCAACCCAGCCCAGCCCACCTCAACCCAGCCCAGCCCAGCCCAACCCAGCTCAACCCAACCCAGCTCAACCCAACCCAGCTCAGCCCAACCCAGCCCAGCCCAACCCAGCTCAACCCAACCCAGCTCAACCCAGCCCAGCCCTCCTCAACCCAGCCCAGCCCTCCTCAACCCAGCCCAGCCCGTAACCTAAGAATCCATATATAGTGTTATCATGATCTTGCAACATATTTAGTCAGGTTGGTTCAGTTTATCTCCTCAGTTTATCAATTAAATACTCCTGAACCTACATAATTACCTAAAACATTCAGATAATATAAATATAAAGATGTTCATGTTTAAATATTTTAATTCGTTATGAAAAGTACAATTGTGTGAAGGAAATTAAAATTGTTTCTGAAATTTTACAATGTTGAATATTAGTTATATAAAATTATTCTTTTTCACTGTGACAAAGAATTAAGATTATAAGTTAAAATATATAGAATATTTCATGTAGTTGATACAATAGCAACAAGGTAAACAAAGACAGGTAGAAAATGTACATTCTTTTAATTCTGTTTTCATTTAACTATTGTGAGTCAGACCATAGTAGTTTAAAACGATGAATTTAACGTTGTATGAGATCAATTTATCGCCATTGACTCAAACAAATATATGATGGTAATGTAACAAGTTATTTATTCCCTTTCACAATACACAGTTTATAAGGAACATCCACAGATTGTTATATACAACTTGTCTGAACAGTATTATAAAAATCATCACCTTTGGCCTTAACTGTATTGTGTCTTTCTCTGTAGTTAGAAAATAGTTAATGTGTTAGTTTTTACACTCGATATATGAATATCTTTTGGGTAAGAGTGTAGTTCCCATGGCCAGAGATGACAAAATCAGCTGGTGGGAAAAAAAAGTTTTAAAGCTCTTCAAGTGGGCCACATATCAGCCAGCCTAACCTAACCCGTAGCTTAATAACTTAATGTAATGTTAGTTTGATTTGGTTGGAATTGTATTGTGCTTCATAATGTATCGCAACCAATTTTTTCTTTGTATGTATTGAATTCACTTGAGTAATATACTGATACAGGTATTACAATTAACACATCGACTGATATTAATTGATTATCTATTTAAACTTGTTTTTGATTATCATTATTTCATTAATTTTGATTTTATCGTTTAAAATTAGTTATAAATTCTTTAATCTTATTTTTAAACCCTGTCTTTGGCACATCTAAATATAGGTGTTATAATGTTACACTTGTCAGCTTCGGTAAAACATAATCAACCCTCTTCTGTGTTATCCTTTGCATCGTTTTAATTAAGTAGTAAAATATTGTTCAATCAATATGAACGTTAATGATATGGGTCTAGTGTGCGTAGTGGTGATAATGGCTTGATTATTTACATTTTTTTTTTATCACGTTTCCTTTAATGCGTAGAATACAAATCCAGTGAAGGAAATGACAGAGTTTAAGCTATTATGATCCTTCTCTCCTTTGGTGGTTCAGTAAATTAACAAACACTATCACAGAATTATGTGTTGCTTTGATAGGAACTAACCAATGAGTTACTTATGCTCGAATTTATCAGTACTAACAGGTTAACTTCTACTCGGACATAATTGTGATGGTTTGTTAATTCACTCATGGCCTTACCACGCCTCAGATTCAAAGCACAAATAACACCAAGGACCCTCATTATTATTACCATATATGAACACTCGTAAATATTTTCCAATTTGATAGACACAGTGTTACGGGTTAGCGATGTAGTTTCTCCTGGCCCCATCTGATAAGCCACAGTGTTACGGGTTAGCGATGTAGTTTCTCCTGGCCACATCTGATAAAACTATTAATGACAGCAGACAAAACAACCCAATTTAACCTAAACCTACCCTCTTGATCTTAATGTTTTAGTTAGGTTGGTTTTCCTCTTGTTGTTTTAGTAAGAAAATTATTCCACCAAAACTACTTTCTTGCCCAAAATAATGTTATAAGAACATGTGAAGTGTAAGGATGTTTATGTTTGATTGTAGAAGGTGATACAGTATTCCCGATTTGTTTCAAGAAGAACAGTTGTGTTAAAGACTGAAAATGGTCCTGAAAGTTTGTAATGTTGACATGTAAAGTTTTATGTAGATATATATTTATTTTTAAAGTGACTAATTTGAATTAAAATGTGAATACAAATACCTAGTATATATTCTATGGAATTAGAACTTTGGAAGCATAAATTAATCAAAGAAAGGTGTAAATTGCAAGTTCTTGATCTTAAACTACTTTACTATAAAATTGGTCACAAATCAACCAAACCAAAAATATCCTGGGTGTATAAACAGATTAAGTCAGGTTTGGTTTGTTCCACAGTACAGGAGTAGTTTAAAAGATAATGAATTTTATCAAAGGTTTTTATAATAATTTCTTGTTGCGATTCTATCAAACAAATAAGTTACTATACACTTCAGTATAGGTAATAAGTTTGTTTTTTATTAAAGTTCTCAGTAATTAATAATACAGTATAAGGGATATCCGAAGGTAAATTTATTTAACCTTTTAGTTTCATAAAAAAATTCACCGTTTAAATAGTCCTTAGCTGTGTCTTGTGGCGTATAAAACATGGTTAGTAGTTTGAACACTAATAATATGTGGCCAGAGTTACAAGAAACATCTGCAGATAACCAACTGATCTTATCGTTATAATCACCAGAGTATTATTGTCTATTTAGGTTAAGTAGATTAGATTGAGTGGCCACTTAACTATACTCTTGCCAAAATTTAAATCACATCTGGCATATTTTTAATCCAACATGGAAGTAATTGCTCTTTACAATAGGATGCGTCAAGAGTAATGCCAAAACCAAACATGGCCGATTTTTTTTTCGTCATTTTAATTAAGGACAGTTGACCAAGCCATGGGATGCTTGTTTCCAGTAGTCCTTATGCCAACAGCGTTTGGTGTTATGACACTACCAAACAAAACTTCATCTAAGATAACATTACAGTACAGTATAATCCAAGCAAGCCATAACAGAAAACCTAAAATTGTAAAAAAAAATGTGGAACTTTTCTTAGCATTGTGAGAGCTGCCCTGCATGAATCCTTAATCGTGCAGCATTTTAAAATTCCATTGGGCATATACTGTATAATGCCAAACAATTTCATTAACACAGGACGTGACGCTTTTAACGTTTTCATGGTTTGAATAAGAACACAATACTGTATGTAGGTCGTAACTTGCGCGGTTAACAAAGTGTAGCTTAACAATAATAAACACTGCGGCGAAAATTGGCAATTTGATTTCCGTTATCTTATGACTTGTATTACTGTACAGTACATCCACTTACGGGCTGCTGCACCACTAGTAGTGGGGCATTTTTTTTTTTTTCATTATTATTTTTTACGGGGATTATCCCACCCGAGCACAGGTCACTGACCCACACCAGGGCCCGGAGGTGGGGGGGGGGGGGGATAATAATAATAATAATAAAAAAAAAATTAATAATAACCATAAATAAATACAAAACTGAAAAATAAATAAAGAGTGAGAAACGATATACAGTATGTATGTTGTGTTGTCAAAGAGAAACAATTGAGACCCTACAATTGTGTGTAAATGAGGCAGAAAGTCAGATGAGCAACCTGGGACTTGGTCACAATTTTTGTGAGGCCATATGGCAGCAGGGTCTACCATTAGACAACACATTATGCTTCCAATATCTTTGCCGGGTAATACTGTCTACCAGGCCCAAGAGTTTATTTCATATATGGATTTTAACAATCAATTACTCACTGGAAGGAGGGTGTTCAATATACAGTACCTGCGCAGTACAATATTTTACACAAAATTAATAGTAAATGTGAGATGTCTGTTTTGGGCGGGACACTGGTAAGTAGACACGGGAACAAAGATTACTGTAGGTACTGTAGCTATTTGCTTTATTAATAAGTAGTATAATCACATAATATGAGTGGTTTATCAACTTAATAAAATGATGATTCAGATTGCCCACGAGGGGCTAGTTTATTGGGCACCCCCTTACAGTACATCCTGTGCAAGGTGAAGCACAGAAGCGTTTACAGTGCCCAACTGGGAAGCATGTAGAGTTCATGCTTGCCTTTATGACTCCTGCATTAAGGGCGTAAAAGGCCTGAAGGGTCATGGGTTTTGTCAGCAAGTTACATAGTGACAATGATGATTGTGTAGGGGGAAAATTCCCGGTACAATTTATCTGTTTATGGCAAAGTGTAGCAGGTCCCTAATAATGTCAAGTGCCAGGCCTGTCACTAGGAGGAGGGATATCTGGTCAGGGAGGGAAGAGGTGCCACCCCTGTAGGGGGAGGTCATAGGGCAAATGAGGATGTGGTGAAAGAGGGTGTGAGAGTCGGTTGACCACAAAGTTTACAAACAGTGCGGCCAGGCTCAGGGTTGCCAGTGTACTAGGCGTGGCGAAGTACAGTGGGGGTGGAGGTGATATGGTGTGGTGGGGCAGGTACAGTAGGGGTGGAGGGAGGCACATAGACATTGACAACATTGAGGGACACCTTTTAGTGTTGTTGTGATGGTGTGTTCGTCTATATGTCGGTGGGGTACAGGTAGCCGGGGGTGGTGTCCTCAGGTCCAGGTAGCCCTGGTGGAGACAGCTCAGACACGGGAGCTTGCGGTGGTTGGAGGACAGGTTGAGGCACCAAGTGTTGTGAGGATGGGGCAGGACTTCGCATGGGGGCAGCAGGACACAGCAGGGCAGGCCCGGTAGGCGCTACGCCAGGAGTGAAGGCCGCCGCCGGTGGAGTAGGCCGTTAGCAGGGGGGGGCTCACAGGGGGACCAACAGCTTGTGTCAAACCAGAAGAGAGGAGTGACTGGGTGGCAACAGAGGGCAGGAGTAGGTGGGAGATGGTGGTACAGAGTGTAGCGAAGAGTTGTTCATTACGGTTGGTAAATTCTTGGAAGAGGGATATGATCTGTGTCATGTCACTGGCGGGGGGGTTGTGGGGGGGGGGGGGGCATCGGTGGGAGCACAAGGCCTGACAGCCTCAGAGTAGAGACGGGGAGGAGGCCCAGTAGTTGTTGAGTTAGGAGACGGCTGGGACTGCTGTGTTGTAGCCAAATGAGGCCAGGCAGAGGCAGGTGTTGTTGAAGAAGGCGTTGCTGGAGACACAGGGTACACAGGGGGGTGTGGCCCGGAAGACTGGGGGGGGGGGCGTTGTGGTAGACTTGGCCTTCGGGGAGGCTTTTCCCCTGGGAGACGGGCGATTGGGGCATTGCCGTGAGTCAGCATTGTGCCGGCCGCCACAATTACAACATCTGGGATTAATTACATATCCCACCTCACCACTATTAAGGTGGTCTTTGATTTTCTGGGCACAGGCGGCGGAGTTGTGGTTACGTGAACAGAAGCGACATCTCGGCCGATCACGACGACAGCAGTCAGTGAAGTTGTGACCCCAATGAGAACAGACAACACAAAATGCAGGCTCAGGATGATAGGCTTCTGCATACAGTGGGGGTAAGAGTGGGTGGGCATTCACAGTGGTTGGGCACTCCCTTCCCTTCCACTTGACAATGACAGCGGGTTGTGGAACTCTCCCCCGGTAATGGCGACGTATACTCAGTATACTAGAGTTTAAGTCACGCGCATCTTCGATGTCAGCGTATAGGGGGAAACATTTCACTAGGATGTGACAACATTCATCCGGGTCTACGGGGGGGGGGGGGGGGGGCAGCAGGACGACCCCGTCAAAGCCAACAGTACTGTTTCATAGGCCTCAGAAGTCTGACACTTGATAAAGTTCCGGTTCTTACCTTGTCGGAATTCAATGCTGAAACCGTGCTGTCTGCAGTACTTCATCATCCAATTAAAGCGTTCCTCTACAGTTTTCAGAGAGTCCTTGGGGAAGTGGAGATTCAGCTTACTTGGCTGGTTGGCAGAGGGCAGGGTGATAGGGTCCATGGCATTGGTGTTTCCACTGTGGCTAGTGTTTCCCATAGAAACATTACCGTCACTGTCATAATCACTGGGGTCTGACTGAAGGGTGTTGGATTCAGTATGACCAGGCGAGTTGGTAATGGCATCAGTACCAGAGATGTCTGCGTCTGCGTCTATGAGGGAGCCTCTTATGGGACGCTTATGTCGACCCCCCCATGCTGGCAAAACCTGCCGGCTGAGGGGACCTTCGTGGGACGATCGGGAAGACGAGAGCACCTATGGGTATGTGTGTCCCCTTGGGTGGTCACGCCACGACTGAATAAAATGATGACAAGCCATACGTAATGATGTCTATCCATACGTAATTATAGTAATATTTCTATGAAACTAAAACATTACATTTTTAATGTCAAAATTGTAGTTTGCGGTTGACCTCAGTACGTTAACTAAAGTACACTCGGAAACCATAATCCCTAGCCCACCTGGGTCGGTGCTGGAGGTTAATACAGCGTCCTTTCTGGACGGGGGCCCACTCTAACTATCACGAGGCAACACACGCACGAACACACAGTCATAGTATGGCTGTATAGATGATATTATGTATAAGTATTGTATATGGCATTTTATACTCTGCATTATCTTCATTATATATGAACACGAAGAAAAATTACCATAGGTTGTAGTTACGAAAGTATGAATGGAAATAAACACTTCCAAACCACCCAGTGAATCCACACAGCGTTTACAGCGCTTGTGTGTGTGTGTGTGCCAGACATTAAATATATGTTATATACTACAATAATCACATAGATATGGTTACAATGTTTATGCATAGTAAATGTGAAAAATATTTTTGGGGTTTCAATTAACCAATAGTCATGCCTACAAAACAATCTTGATGCTCTAAGTGCATGTATGTGTTAAATAACGAGTAACTGATCCACATTATTTTGGTAAATAAAGAAATGAAAAGCAAACACTTAGCCATATGGATATAGTTACACGGAAGAAGGGAAATAAGGATGAACCATGGTTTTGATGGAAACAATGTGCTCTGGGACGATGCTCACAATGATGAATGGGAGAAACCTCTTTATGAAACATCTTACCTACTAAGGATGAAGCTTAGTGTTACAGAACACACACACACACACACACACAGTGTAACTTTATGTGACGCGTTGTATGACTTGGGGTGGCTTTGAGCGAACGATACACTCGATATTCCAATTTATGTATCCTTCCTGTCCATGATTTACAACAATAACTGCAGGATAAAAGTTACAATATAATACTAATAACACTGTCATGTATTGATACTATGACTAGTTACTTAGATACAGAGCACAATGAACATAGCATGATAATGATAGTGAAGCCTGGAAGGGTTCATATCATAACTTGTGTGTTCGTGCGTATGTTGCCACGTGAGAGTTACCGTGGGCCTGTCGGGTTACGTGATATTATGTTGTCTAGCACTCAGGATGGATGGATGTAAACTAGGTGGTGGTTGTCTTAAATAAAATGTATTATATGAAAGACAGTCTGGTGCTGGAGATGCCGTGTGTTGAGGAGCTTGCTTGGAAGACGAGTTCAGTGAGTAGCATGTTGAAGGAGGTAGATGTGCAGGAGCTTCGTTAGAGGAGATGTTGCATGTTGCTGGCCTCCAGCTTGAATGAGAGCTGGACAGCAAGGAGCTTGCTTGGAGGAGGTGTTGCGTGTTCAGGATCGTAGAGTAGAATGAATCTCAATGGAGAGACTGAGAGCTTATATACACAGCAGCCGGAAGTAAACCCATGGGAACTCGCCGGTTTCTCCGTTGCTAGGGAAGACGTAGCAGGTGGCGATTCCCCCACCCCCTGAACAGCTCGCTTGGTTGCTAGGATACTGTCCCATTGGAATGCGGATACGCAGTTGTAGGGGAGAGATCCACTACAGGCCTCCATGTGCCCAGGTGGGATGGTCAAAGTATTTCACTATAAGTGTGTCAAATGAGGAGTGACTGATCCACATGTAATTTAAGGTTTTTGAAATATGTAGTTAAATTAAACACGATTTTTCATATAGTTATGCGAATGATGGGAAATGAAAGATATAGATGGGGTGTGGTGCCGTGGTGGAATCATCGTGGTCTGGCCACAAGCGCTGTAAACGACATGTGGATTCACTGGGTGGTTTGGAAGTGTTTTCCATTCATAATTTCGTAACTACAACCTATGGTAATTTTTCTTCGTGTTCATATATAATGAAGATAATGCAGAGTATAAAATGCCATATACAATACTTATACATATTATCATCTATACAGCCGTACTATGACTGTGTGTTCGTGCGTGTGTTGCCTCGTGATAGTTAGAGTGGGCCCCCGTCCAGAAAGGACACTGTTCTAACCTCCAGGTGGGTTAGAGAGATTATGGTTTCCGACTGTACATTGGAACATTAATGGTTTGGTTGTTGCCAAGTTTACAGCCTTTTCTTGTCTCCCAACAGAGGTAGGTGTGTGTGTGTGTGTGTGTGCGTGCGCTTCTCTTACGTTATCTTTTGAAGTTGTTATCATGTATGGTATGATGGTAGTCATCTTTAAGACGCCACATGATGATACTTTTCACTAGTTATGTGATGTATGGCATTTATAAAGCAGGTAATAAAGGTGTAGCAGGTGTGAGTGTTTTAGTTTCCAGTGAAAAATATTATTGTGACACTGGAGAAATAATAGTTCGATAATACACTACGAATGACTACTAATATTTCATGTTCTGTTATACCATTTTTGTTACTTTAGATAAATGAATCTCTTCCTTTTGTCCTCAACTAATGCTCTCTATCTAGCCCAGAGTAGTTTGACACTAAAAGAATAAAATATTATAGGCTATGCGTGAGTTTATTTGCCGGTAAAAATCCATTTACACACACACATATATATATATATAAAACAAAGTCAACTTGGCGACTAAATTGTCAGCAGCTCTGGAAAGTGCCAACACATAAAGTGTATCATTCACGGCTTCTGAGTTAACTGTATGCGGTTGATTCGTATAATTTATCGCATTCGTATAATTTTGTTGCAGCCTCGTATCCGAAATGAGTCTTAAAATTTATAATGTTTATTTATTCTGGAATTGTTGGTTCTTATGTCCGGTAATATATTTTCAGTAAAAATGTTCTAGTAGTAATGTGAAGAAATTTTAAAATTAATTAGTAAGATTTAATTGAATCGTGGACAGGCGAGGGGCGTCATTTGTACACAATGCGCATGTCGTTGGTTTCACTATGCATGTATTGCTTACAAGACAAATTGTTCTTTATTAACGTCCACTTTTTCTGCAGTAAGAAACATTATTTAGAAATTTGCCAAGAAAAAAAAAGCCTACATGAGCGTGGTTCAATTAAAGTAAAATTTTCCCAGCCAACTTGTGACTAATTAAACACCAAGGAACCATGCGGTCGCGACCTACTACTGTATTTATTTAATGTTGCCACCAAGTTATTACAGTAAACTAAGTTCCGTAAATGTTTCAACTTTTCGTTATACGTCCTTCAACATTTTGTATAACCGCAATTTATTGGAATCATCGAGAATCGTAGAAAGTTTCCCTCTGAACTATATCTGAGTTTATCATGAACGAACCTCTGAGTAGTAATAATCACCCTATTATATGTATTTCGGCAACCTGTAACAGTTCTCTCCTGCTAAAATCAGAGGCCAGTAAGAGAACTATTTTCACCTGTCCACAGCTAGGCCCCCCCCCCCCCCCGCACAGTCTCCTGGGCCCGAGAACAACATCAGTATTTTTCATTGGAATTTTAGTCTTTATTTCTTCCCAGATACAAATTTGTAATGACCAAACTGACAGTAACAACTTTTTTTCCATAAGGTAAGATAGGAAGCAGAAAGATAAAGTGACAAAAATAATGTTTACAGTTACTAGAAATAATCAAAGGCCAGAATTAAACGTTCCACAGCAGCAGTACTGAAGCCTGTCATTATCTGTAGATCCTCCCTGCACCTTTGTTCGTAAAATTGTTATATTATTATAATGTATTTTGTTCATCTAAATTTTTGCCATGTGTGTTTTTTGTTTTGTTTACTAATATTGATATTCTTTTCATTTTCAGAAAACCTCTTAAGCGTCTACAAAGTGCCTCGAGATTTCAAGAAACGTCTTTGTGTGTGGTCTGTCGTGTGAGTGAAGCCTGAAAAAGCTCGCCTCTAAAGTTTGTTGAAAATTGTCAGTTATAAATGCGTGCTCAGTATATGGTAAATTAATTCTGTGGTAATATGATAAATAATGTGAGCTTATGTGAATCAGTGTGTCTCTGTGAATGTGTTGATCTTATTCGACTTACAGATAAATTAATGTTGACAAGAGCTTGTACTTGTGTTAATATAAACTAAACGAGATTTCCTCTGGAATCAAAAAAACTATTACCCTGTGATAGAGACAAATTGAACTTTGTCGTCAGGCTGGGCAACCATGCTCCCAGGAAGTGGACACACGATAAACTTAAAACTTTCTAAGACTAAAATAGTGATGAACGAGGTATTGTAACTACTGTAACACAAGTAACACCCGTTTTCTCTGTAAATCAGTGCCTTTTATTTACCGATACAACTTGCAAAGCGTTTTTATGCTAGACTCTGAAACACAAAGTTGACAAAACTGACCAGAGGGAAGGAGCTTGTACAGGGGGACGCCATGGACGGTCGAGGAAGACTCCGAGCCACCCTCATGTTCGCCGTCTTATTCACAGGTAAGACCAGAAACATCTTTGGTTATTTATATACAAGTAAACGATACGAAGAATATATCCTCACTTAACAGCTTAGTAACCATTGTTGACATAGTCATTGAAGTAACAAAACAGACACGTTTCTTTACAACATGATGCTTCACCTGTCACCATTATTTATAACATGATGCTTCACCTGTCACCATTATTTATAACATGATGCTTCACCTGTCACTATTGTTTATAACATGATGCTTCACCTGTCACCATTATTTATAACATGATGATTCACCTGTCACTATTGTTTATAACATGATGCTTCACCTGTCACTATTGTTTACAACATGATGCTTCACCTGTCACCATTATTTATAACATGATGCTTCACCTGTCACTATTGTTTATAACATGATGCTTCACCTGTCACTATTGTTTACAACATGATACTTCACCTGTCACCATTGTTTACAACATGATGCTTCACCTGTCACCATTGTTTACAACATGATGCTTCACCTGTCACCATTGTTTACAACATGATGCTTCACCTGTCACCATTGTTTACAACATGATGCTTCACCTGTCACTATTGTTTACAACATGATGCTTCACCTGTCACCATTGTTTACAACATGATGCTTCACCTGTCACTATTGTTTACAACATGATGCTTCACCTGTCACCATTGTTTACAACATGATGCTTCACCTGTCACCATTGTTTACAGCATGATGCTTCACCTGTCACCATTGTTTACAACATGATGCTTCACCTGTCACCATTGTTTACAACATGATGCTTCACCTGTCACCATTGTTTACAACATGATGCTTCACCTGTCACCATTGTTTACAACATGATGCTTCACCTGTCACCATTGTTTACAACATGATGCTTCACCTGTCACCATTGTTTACAACATGATGCTTCACCTGTCACCATTGTTTACAACATGATGCTTCACCTGTCACCATTGTTTACAACATGATGCTTCACCTGTCACCATTGTTTACAACATGATGCTTCACCTGTCACCATTGTTTACAACATGATGCTTCACCTGTCACCATTGTTTACAACATGATGCTTCACCTGTCACCATTGTTTACAACATGATGCTTCACCTGTCACCATTGTTTACAACATGATGCTTCACCTGTCACCATTGTTTTGTTGCAACGACTCACAACTGATAATTTAAGTTCGAAATTTATTTATAATATTTTTTTCGCGTTTATTTCTAAAGTTGTTTTGTTATAGAAATAAAGATTGGATGAACCACATACTTCAATGATAACAGCAATTTAGACAAACGATATTTTGTTATCTTAAACATTCCACAAAATTTCTAAAATACATAAGTTTTATTTTTTCGACGCCACTCCCCCCCCCCCGGAGAAGTACCTATCCCCCCCGGAGAAGTCGCTACCACCCCCGGAGAAGTAGCTACCACCCCCCCCGGAGAAGTAGCTACCACCCCCCCGGAGAAGTTGCTACCCCCCGGAGAAGTTGCTACCCCCCCGGAGAAGTAGCTACCACCCCCCCGGAGAAGTAGCTATCCCCCCCCCCGGAGAAGTAGCTACCCCCCCCGGAGAAGTAGCTACCCCCCCCCCGGAGAAGTAGCTACCACCCCCGGAGAAGTAGCTACCACCCCCGGAGAAGTAGCTACCACCCCCGGAGAAGTAGCTACCCCCCCCCGGAGAAGTAGCTACCCCCCCCCCCGGAGAAGTAGCTACCACCCCTCCGGAGAAGTAGCTACCCCCCAGCCCCCGGAGAAGTAGCTATCCCCCCCCCGGAGAAGTAGCTACCCCCCCCCCGGAGAAGTAGCTACCCCCCCCCCCGGAGAAGTAGCTACCCCCCCCGGAGAAGTAGCTACCCCCCCGGGGAAGTAGCTACCCCCCCGGAGACGTAGCTACCCCCCCGGAGAGGTAGCTACCCCCCGGGGAAGTTGCTACCCCACCCGGAGAAGTAGCTACCACCCCCCCTCCGGAGAAGTAGCTCCCCCCCCCCGGAGAAGTAGCTACCCCCCCGGAGAAGTAGCTACACCCCCGGAGAAGTAGCTACCCCCCCCCCGAGAAGTAGCTACCCCCCCCTCCGGAGATATAGCTACCCCCCCCGGAGACGTAGCTACCCCCCCGGAGAAGTAGCTACCCCCCCCGAAAAGTTGCTACCCCCCCAAAAAAAGTTGCTACTCCCCCCCCCCCCCCGAGAAGTTGCTACTCCCCCCCCCGGAGAAGTTGCTACTCCCCCCCCCGGTGATTTTGCTACCCCCCCCCCCGGAGAAGTAGCTACACCCCCTGGAGAAGTAGCTACCCCCCCTGGAGAAGTAGCTACCCCCCCGGAGAAGTAGCTACCCCCCCGGAGAAGTAGCTACCCCCCCCTGGAGAAGTAGCTCCCCCCCCCCCCCGGAGAAGTAGCTACCCCCCCCCCCTGGAGAAGTAGCTACCCCCCCTGGAGAAGTAGCTACCCCCCCCTGGAGAAGTAGCTACCCCCCCTCCCGGAGAAGTAGCTACCCCCCCTCCCGGAGAAGTAGCTACCCCCCGGAGAAGAAGTTACCCCCCCCTCGAGAAGTAGCTAACCCCCCCCCCCGGAGAAGTAGCTACCCCCCCGGAGAAGTAGCTACCCCCCGGAGAAGTAGCTACCCCCCGGAGAAGTAGCTACCCCCCCCCCCTCGGAGAAGTAGCTACCCCCCCCCGGAGAAGTAGCTACCCCCCGGAGAAGTAGCTACCCCCCCCGGAGAAGTAGCTACCCCCCTTTGCTTTGTGACTTAATTTATTTCAAGTATCTAATTAATGATCCAGATTTTACGTCCATTCCCCTACTGCTTCATATCTGTTGCCTGCCATCATCCCCCCAATGCCTGCCATCATCCCCCCAATGCCTGCCATCATCCCCCCAATGCCTGCCATCATCCCCCCAATGCCTGCCATCGTCCCCCAATGCCTGCCATCATCCCCCCAATACCTGCCATCATCCCCCAATGCCTGCCATCATCCCCCCAATGCCTGCCATCATCCCCCAATGCCTGCCATCGTCCCCCCAATGCCTGCCTTCGTCCCCCAATGCCTGCCATCATCCCCCAATGCCTGCCATCATCCCCCCAATGCTTGCCATCATCCCCCCAATGCCTGCCATCATCCCCCCAATGCTTGCCATCATCCCCCCAATGCTTGCCATCATCCCCCCAATGCCTGCCTTCGTCCCCCAATGCCTGCCATCATCCCCCAATGCCTGCCATCATCCCCCAATGCCTGCCATCATCCCCCCAATGCCTGCCATCATCCGCCAATGCCTGCCATCATCCCCCCAATGCCTGCCATCATCCGCCAATGCCTGCCATCATCCCCCCAATGCCTGCCATCATCCCCCCAATGCCTGCCATCATCCCCGCAATGCCTGCCATCATCCCCCCAATGCCTGCCATCATCCGCCCAATGCCTGCCATCATCCCCCCAATGCCTGCCATCATCCCCCCAATGCCTGCCATCGTCCCCCAATGCCTGCCATCACCACATGGTTAAGACACCACACACAGGAACAACCTCTTCCTCGTACCTTGCATGAATGGATTCTCCCCTTCCTTACATAACCTGCTGCAGTTTTAAGTGTTGGTCACAACACAGGAGCCCTTACACACTGCCACTCTCACCGTTGGCGCTTGCCACCAATCAGCTGCTGTTCGTCACTCACAAGTGGTAATGTAGACAGAAGCCGCCGCTCAACTTTCATCGGGCGGTTGGCACCGTCTGTATTCGTTCTGTTTAATATTTGCTGGCGCTTGTCCCCTCACTAGCCAGACGGCTCAGTGCTGTCACAAGGAATGACTACGGAGCCTTAATCGTAGCAGCCTCAAATCCTGGTTCAGGGAGAGAAATGCCAAACTAAACCTGTCCCGATTTTTCATAGAAGATGCTAATTTGTTTTGGGTTAAATTACAGTATGTTAGAGATAGACTAGATCAGACTTGACGTAATTTAGTTAGGTTAGGATAGTTTAACACAGCTATGTTAGGTCATGTTCTCTTGTTTATAATTTGTTTTAGCAAGGTTAGGTTAGGCTTAGTTAGGCTACGGTGGATTTCATCCGGTCAGGGCATCAGTCACCAGTCCAATCTTAAAAAACAATCCATTAAGGTTGTAACGGTGCTCATTGACTCAGATGAACGTGCAGGAGACATATCACGGCGGCAACAATACTTTATGCTGCATGTATTTGTTTAAATTAATCATACTGTGTTAGTACTAAACAGTTATAGTATTATACGAAGCCCCGAGAGAATAACACAAGATGCATCTGATGACATAAATGCTGTATGTACAAGTGACACTCTGCTCAGGGCTACAGTAGAACTTTTCTCTACAGTACCAGCAAACTTTTGTAGCGTGGCTATTCAAATTTTTAACACATTTTTACATTGTATTGTGATAATTTTTGTTACAGGACATAATGACTTGGACTCAATGGAATTCATTGTTAAATTGAAAGAAAATTATTAATATGTCAATGTTGAATTGGTATTGAATGGCATATCAATTATACGTTGTAAACAACATGTAAAACTAAGACTCGCGGCCTTTATCACAAAAATAAAGACTGAATTTTTCCATGTTGTAGAAACTTTTATTTTATTCTACAACAATAAAGTGGAATATATATATATATATATATATATATATATATATATATATATATATATATATATATATAATGTGTGTATGTATATATATTCTGTAGAAGACAGAGAGTGCCTTATCGTAATTATGATGCACTGACAGTACATGAGTTTCATAATGTTGGTCCTACAGTGGTTTAGGTTAAAGTGTTCTCCGGCTTTCTGGCATGACAGGTTATCCCACCTCAGAGACAGTGGCATAAACTAAGATGACGTCACACGAGCACATTAACTGGTATTTTTTCAAACCGGCGAACAAATACCGTCAATTCGGTGTTGGTGTTCACTCAGCTGTACTCCTGCGTCAAGGGAGAGCAACAGCTACTGAAAGATGCAGCTATTTGTTGTATAAATATATCCTGATAAATTGTAATACCACAATATATAAAATATTGTACATGAAATAATTTATGAATATACATTAATTGTGTACAGTACTAGTATTAATTTGACAGCAGTTTACATTTTTCTAACTACAGCACAAGAAACAAAACCAAAACCTTCGTATTTCTCCCGGCTTGTCCTGGACGAGTCCACAAACATTTCTTGCCTACGCTTGATACAGCCCAAATTATGTGCTATAAATGGTACAGTAATAAGGTCATCCAAACCCACCTTCAATGTTTACGTCTGGGCGATGCAACTAGTCTCGTGTGACGGCTGTCAGCAGACAGTAGCTAGTCTCGTGTGACGGCTGTCAGCAGACAGTAGCTAGTCTCGTGTGACGGCTGTCAGCAGACAGTAGCTAGTCTCGTGTGACGGCTGTCAGCAGACAGTAGCTAGTCTCGTGTGACGGCTGTCAGCAGACAGTAGCTAGTCTCGTGTGACGGCTCTCAGCAGGCAGTAGCTAGTCTCGTGTGACGGCTGTCAGCAGACAGTAGCTAGCCTAGTGTGACCGCTGTCAGCATACAGTAGCTAGCCTCGTGATCGCTGTCAGCATACAGCAGCTAGCCTCGTGTGATCGCTGTCAGCATACAGTAGCTAGCCTAGTGTGACCGCTGTCAGCATACAGCAGCTAGCCTCGTGTGATCGCTGTCAGCATACGGTAGCTGTCATCATACAGTAGCTAGCCTCGTGTGATCGCTGTCATCATACAGTAGCTGTCATCATACAGCAGCTAGCCTCGTGTGATCGCTGTCAGCATATAGTAAGTGTACTGCTGGATTTGCTCGCCGGCTTAGGTGCTCGTGTGTCGTCGCCTTAATAGTTACATTTATATTTCAATAGCAGCTTGAGATTTAAATTGGCGGTTCCTCCGCTACAGCCGTTAGCATGAGAAATGATCATCTCCCAAACCTCGCACCATTATCGTATATCATTGAGTGGTTATGTTAAAATTACCTCACAACCCAGTACTAGTGATTTGACTGGAAGAAATCATTCAAGACCAAGATTCACGTGTTCCAGGTACTGTACGACAGAACGATCACTCGCAGTACTTATCATAATATTACAATACAATAAAGCACTGTGTTGTCATCACCAGCACCTGGGTGTAGGTAGAACTGTACCGTACATCACATTAAGCGTGGTACAAGACTAGGCCAGTTCATACCTTCCAGCTATAGACATTTGCAAGTCATATGGACGAGTCTTAGTCGACTCTTGGTCTCCCGGGCCCCAGCTTGACTTAACCATTAGGACTGAGGCCTATTAGGAGTGGGGGCCTCTAATGTCTTGGACCATTAGGGCTATTAGGAGTGGGGGCCTCTAATGTCTTGGACCATTAGGACTATTAGGAGTGGGGGCCTCTAATGTCTTGGACCATGGTGACTATTAGTTGTGGGGCCTCTAATGTCTTGGACCATTAGGACTATTAGGAGTAGGGGCCTCTAATGTCTAGGACCATTAGGACTATTAGGAGTGGGGGCCTCTAATGTCTTGGACCATTAGGACTATTAGGAGTGGGGGCCTCTAATGTCTTGGACCATTAGGACTATTAGGAGTGGGGGCCTCTAATGTCTTGGACCATTAGGACTATTAGGAGTGGGGGCCTCTAATGTCTTGGACCATTAGGACTATTAGTTGTGGGGCCTCTAATGTCTTGGACCATTAGGACTATTAGGAGTAGGGGCCTCTAATGTCTAGGACCATTAGGACTATTAGGAGTGGGGGCCTCTAATGTCTTGGACCATTAGGACTATTAGTTGTGGGGCCTCTAATGTCTTGGACCATTAGGACTATTAGGAGTAGGGGCCTCTAATGTCTAGGACCATTAGGACTATTAGGAGTGGGGGCCTCTAATGTCTTGGACCATTAGGACTATTAGGAGTGGGGGCCTCTAATGTCTTGGACCATTAGGACTATTAGGAGTGGGGGCCTCTAATGTCTTGGACCATTAGGACTATTAGGAGTGGGGGCCTCTAATGTCTTGGACCATTAGGACTATTAGGAGTGGGGGCCTCTAATGTCTTGGACCATTAGGACTATTAGTTGTGGGGCCTCTAATGTCTTGGACCATTAGGACTATTAGGAGTAGGGGCCTCTAATGTCTAGGACCATTAGGACTATTAGGAGTGGGGGCCTCTAATGTCTTGGACCATTAGGACTATTAGTTGTGGGGCCTCTAATGTCTTGGACCATTAGGACTATTAGGAGTAGGGGCCTCTAATGTCTAGGACCATTAGGACTATTAGGAGTGGGGGCCTCTAATGTCTTGGACCATTAGGACTATTAGGAGTGGGGGCCTCTAATGTCTTGGACCATTAGGACTATTAGGAGTGGGGGCCTCTAATGTCTTGGACCATTAGGACTATTAGGAGTGGGGGCCTCTAATGTCTTGGACCATTAGGACTATTAGGAGTGGGGGCCTCTAATGTCTTGGACCGTTAGGAGTGGGGGCCTCTAATGTCTAGGACCATTAGGACTATTAGGAGTGGGGGCCTCTAATGTCTTGGACCATTAGGACTATTAGGAGTGGGGGCCTCTAATGTCTTGGACCATTAGGACTATTAGGAGTGGGGGCCTCTAATGTCTTGGACCATTAGGACTATTAGGAGTGGGGGCCTCTAATGTCTTGGACCGTTAGGAGTGGGGGCCTCTAATGTCTTGGACCATTAGGAGTGGGGGCCTCTAATGTCTAGGACCATTAGGACTATTAGGAGTGGGGGCCTCTAATGTCTTGGACCATTAGGACTATTAGGAGTAGGGGCCTCTAATGTCTTGGACTATTAGGAGTGGGGGCCTCTAATGTCTTGGACCATTAGGACTATTAGGAGTGGGGGCCTCTAATGTCTAGGACCATTAGGCCTATTAGGAGTGGGGGCCTCTAATGTCTTGGACCATTAGGACTATTAGGAGTGGGGGCCTCTAATGTCTTGGACCATTAGGATGATTAGGAGTGGGGGCCTCTAATGTCTAGGACCATTAGGCCTATTAGGAGTGGGGGCCTCTAATGTCTTGGACCATTAGGACGATTAGGAGTGGGGGCCTCTAATGTCTAGGACCATTAGGACTATTAGGAGTGGGGGCCTCTAATGTCTTGGACCATTAGGACTATTAGGAGTGGGGGCCTCTAATGTCTTGGACCATTAGGACGATTAGGAGTGGGGGCCTCTAATGTCTTGGACCATTATGAGTGGGGACCTCTAATGTCTTGGACCATTAGGACTATTAGGAGTGGGGGCCTTTAATGTCTTGGACCATTAGGACGATTAGGAGTGGGGGCCTCTAATGTCTTGGACCATTAGGACTATTAGGAGTGGGGGCCTCTAATGTCTAGGACCATTAGGACTATTAGGAGTGGGGGCCTCTAATGTCTTGGACCATTAGGACTATTAGGAGTGGGGGCCTCTAATGTCTTGGACCATTAGGAGTGGGGGCCTCTAATGTCTAGGACCCCACAATCCGAATGGTTAGGTTAGGATGTGTACAAGTAACACAGAGGAACTGGACAAGTAACACAGAGGAACGTTGTTACTAGAGCCCGTTTGTCAAGTCACCTGAGGCACGAACACCTGGACGAGGGTGACGACCTGACAAGTGTCGTAGTGTTCATGGCTGTATCACTCACTGCCTTAACTAACATCATCCTTACCGTACATCTCAACCATGCAGTTACCCTATATTAATTTACGCACACACATACACACACACGCACACATTTCTTAGTATCGAGACCCTGCCAAAATATCGCCAGTTTCCTTAAAAGTGACTCCCTAATCCTTTTGCGGCCCAGACATTTTCTTCTCTGTTTATTTTCTTTCATCTCGATAATATCTCTGTCTTGTCTGTCCCATTCCCGCGAGCTCGTTCGATCCTTCCCCGTCCTCCACCCTGTTTTCAAAGCCTCTCTTCACCCGTGTCTTCCGTAGCAGGCCGGGGACCACGAGGTTAGACACGGTAACACGGTGGCGGGGGGCATCAAAGTACCTCTACGGGGACGCCTATATGATACAGTTCACAGTTGGTCGACCAGTTCCGGAAGGCGCAGTGTCCATTTCTTGTGTTATGAGCGCTATTTGCAAACGCTTCTATACTCAAGAGTAATGTCCTCTTGGCTGCCATAGCTCTCATCTTTAACATTGATCCGTTGAGAAGTTTACAGGCGGTCTACCAGAGAGATACAGTATATATTAAAACACTAGCGCCATACTGTAAAGTTAAAACATAATTAAGAAGCTTTATTATGAGGGAATTTCAGCGTAAGAAAACAAACAAGAGGCCAGTGGAGTAGAGCAGCCCAGTGGACGCAGTGATCGCCTTGTGTCCTGAAGGCTGGTGTTTACGCCCTGATTCCCTCAATGTGAATAAATATTTAATATTATTGTTGGGGAAGTAAAGACCACAGTGCCAGCCACTCCTCGTTTGTTTCTTAACACTAGATCCTATTTTTGATTTTTTAGGAAGCCGTATTTCTTCGACTGTTTTTTAACTTTGAAATTTTTAGCTGATGTCATTGTTAAGCAGACATAAGTAATAATGATAGAAACCCAGTAATAGACCCCCATGTACGTTGTTAACACTGAATAGCCTCGTATATCGGTTGGACGGATATATGAGCGATAGGGGTTGGGTGTAAACCAGACTGCCTAGTATGGGCCCGCTGCAGTGTCCTCCATTATTATGTTATATTTTATATTATTCTGTTGTTCTTACAATGCTAGATCACCACATCGTTAGGACTTTATTGCAGGGATACTAACGAGACAATATTAAGTAGTTAGCTTAGGGTAGTTTTAGGATGTTAAGGAAAGTACAGTGTTTAAGATATCACTGTACAGTGTTTGGGATGGTACAGTGTTTGGGATGGTACAGTGTTTGGGATGGTACAGTGTTTGGGATGGTACAGTGTTTGGGATGGTTCAGTGTTTGGGATGGTACAGTGTTTGGGATGGTACAGTGTTTGGGATGGTGTAGTGTTTGGGATGGTGTAGTGTTTGGGATGGTACAGTGTTTGGGATGGTACAGTGTTTGGGATGGTATAGTGTTTGGGATGGTACAGTGTTTGGGATGGTTCAGTGTTTGGGATGGTACAGTGTTCGGGATGGTACAGTGTTTGGGATGGTGTAGTGTTTGGGATGGTACAGTGTTTGGGATGGTGTAGTGTTTGGGATGGTACAGTGTTTGGGATGGTACAGTGTTTGGGATGGTACAGTGTTTGGGATGGTACAGTGTTACGGATGGTACAGTGTTACGGATGGTACAGTGTTTGGGATGGTACAGTGTTTGGGATGGTACAGTGTTTGGGATGGTACAGTGTTTGGGATGGTGTAGTGTTTGGGATGGTACAGTGTTTGGGATGGTTCAGTGTTTGGGATGGTACAGTGTTTGGGATGGTACAGTGTTTGGGATGGTACAGTGTTTGGGATGGTGTAGTGTTTGGGATGGTACAGTGTTTGGGATGGTACAGTGTTTGGGATGGTACAGTGTTTGGGATGGTACAATGTTTGGGATGGTGCAGTGTTTGGGATGGTACAGTGTTTGGGATGGTACAGTGTTTGGGATGGTGTAGTGTTTGGGATGGTACAGTGTTTGGGATGGTACAGTGTTTGGGATGGTACAGTGTTTGGGATGGTACAGTGTTTGGGATGGTACAGTGTTTGGGATGGTACAGTGTTTGGGATGGTACAGTGTTTGGGATGGTTCAGTGTTTGGGATGGTACAGTGTTTGGGATGGTACAGTGTTTGGGATGGTACAGTGTTTGGGATGGTACAGTGTTACGGATGGTACAGTGTTTGGGATGGTACAGTGTTTGGGATGGTGTAGTGTTTGGGATGCTACAATAGTTGGGATATAATTTATACATTATTTTGACATTCGAGATACTTAGAAGCCGAGAAAATATAAAACTCAAAGGCTCCACAGGTATATACAGTAACGTTGGTTCAAGTATTCCTCGCCGCTGCCTTGGGTATTACACAAACAATATTCCCCAAAGATTGAAATTTCTAAATTATTTCATGTTGTTTTGTTAGTGAATAATAATTTTCTGGGTAGCTGAAGCACACACACATGGTTCAACCTCTTTGTTATGTTCTAACCCCAGTTGTTGAAGCTCTCTGTGTTATTTTTTCTTATATAGTTTTGGTATTGGGGCTTTATCATTGTTGTAGGTCGTTAGTGCTGTGATATGGCAACTAACATAGCCTAGCAGTTGTTCTTCTTAACGGTCTGTTAATAACTTACACGGTCTGTTGATAATTTACACGGTCTGTTGATAACTTACACGGTCTGTTGATAACTTACACGGTCTGTTGATAACTTACACGGTCTGTTGATAACTTACACGGTCTGTTGATAACTTACACGGTCTGTTGATAACTTACACGATCTGTTGATAACTTACACGGTCTGTTGATAACTTAACGGTCTGTTGATAACTTAACGGTCTGTTGATAACTTACACGGTCTGTTGATAACTTACACGGTCTGTTGATAACTTAACGGTCTGTTGATAACTTACACGGTCTGTTGATAACTTACACGGTCTGTTGATAACTACACGGTTTGTTGATAACTTACACGGTCTGTTGATAACTTAACGGTCTGTTGATAACTTACACTGTCTGTTGATAACTTACGCGGTCTGTTGATAACTTACGCGGTCTGTTGATAACTTAACGGTCTGTTGATAACTTAACGGTCTGTTGATAAAAAAAAAATTATCGCCTTTATAAAGAATGAGGTTAATATGAGCTTCTGTTTTTCTAGAATTTATTAAAATTGTGAATAAGAACTTGTTTACGATCCAAGAATTATGGGTAGAAATCTTGGGAATTGGGTCGAGGAACATAAACAACTTTGTATACAAAATTGTGGGTTAGGTTAGGTTAAGGGGTACCGGGTACAGTATGTTTGATAAGATTAGATTGGTTAAGGGGTCTGCTTGGTTGGGTAAAGTAGGCTTTGGTTTGGGTTAGGTTATGTTAGGTTAGATTAGGTTAGGTTTCGTTTCGTGTCTTGGTCCGGGGATAAGCGAGTCCCCACAAACACATTTCCTGTTGCCTGCTATTACAGCCTCTTGTCTTGCACCATGGATCTCTTATTGTCCACCACTCTACACTAGACCACAGGAACAGGAGTGGAGTAGCGACAGTAGATGGACTGATAGCAGCAAATGAGGCGAATGGGAAGAAAAATAAAATTGGAAAATAAATATAACTGGAGAGACATTCTTGTTGACCTGTTTTCATGTGGTCCAGGGAGGCTATATAAGGCCCCCAGTAACTGTATCCTCGGGGCAGTAATACAGTAGTGGTGATCTGAGGCGCCTCAGCTCACAGCACCAACCAGGGAAACTTACTGTAGTCAAGCTTATACTGGTGAAACGTTTCCATGTTGGGTGAGGGTAAGACGGAAGCTTGAGCCAGGGATGGAGTGATTACACGAGTTGAGTTTTATAATGTGAATATTTCTAATTTACAAGAATGGGAAAACAAAGGAAGTGTCACTCGATACACTTACCCCTGTGTTGTATTGTCTCTATCTCTTATTGGGAGTATGAAGAATAAGAGAAGTGTGGGTTATCTCTCTCACACACACACACACCAAGGACCGCGACGTGAAAAAAAACAAATGACGACCGGGAAGGAACTCGTCAGTTAACAAGTTCTCTCACACAACCTTGTTAGCACGACCCACGAGAATACCTTACCGGTGAATCCTGCCATCTGCTCCGGCTGAGGACTCCGCTACATCAAGAGAGAGAGAACTGAGGACTGCCATATTAGTAGAGAGAGAACTGAGGACTGCCATATTAGTAGAGAGAGAACTGAGGACTGCCATATTAGTAGAGAGAGAACTGAGGACTGCCATATTAGTAGAGATAGAACTGAGGACTGCCATATTAGTAGAGATAGAACTGAGGACTGCCATATTAGTAGAGAGAGAACTGAGGACTGCCATATTAGTAGAGAGAGAACTGAGGACTGCCATATTAGTAGAGAGAGAGAGAGAGAGAGAGAGAGAGATCTGACCAAATGCCCCACTAGGTGATTAGGACGTGGTGTGAATTTGCCAACAAGTAAACTCACCAAAGGAACTGATCAAACAGCCTCATCACATGACTGAATTAAGACGTCATCACCACACTAACTCCCTGACTATTTACTATAATTTAATGTAAGATGGAAACACATCATGTTTGTTCTGTCCCGTGACGCTGCTGAAGGCTTGGTTAATTATCCTCTGTTTCTTCATCTGTCAACATAATGAATCTTTTTTTACTTTGAACCTAAATATGTTGTTGTGTTTGTGTATTCATCTTCCCTCTGGCTGCTGGAGGTTTCTCTTAAGCTGAAGAACATCGTTGTGGTGGTCAGATTAAATTACAAGGTCCAGGCATCGCTGTGAAAGGTTATTATTTACTCTTAATGATGTTATTGGGGGAATTATGTAAAGATTTTCAATAATATGGTCGTTAGGGGCGATAATTGTTTCAAGCGGCGGAATTTTTAGGTGTAATATTAACCACCATTGGTAAAAACAGGGAACCATTGGTCTGTAAACTGTCTGGTGATAAGAAGCACACCAACTATCTACATCACCGAGGTTCCTTTGTCACCAATGTATAATCTACGGTTGAACTCACAAATGTTTTATTCATTACTGCTCTTCCTGAAGGTAAATAATTTGTAATTCAGTAAAAAAACACATATATACACACACGTTCGATATAGACTCTTATAAGTTGTTGCGTAAAGTCGTCGTTAGTGTTATGTTGTTAAATAAAGTCGTCGTTAGTGTTATGTTGTTGAGTAAAGTCGTCGTTAGTGTTATAGTTGTTGAGTAAAGTCGTCGTTAGTGTTATGTTTTAAATAAAGTCGTCGTTAGTGTTATGTTGTTAAATAAAGTCGTCGTTAGTGTTATGTTGTTGAGTAAAGTCGTCGTTAGTGTTATGTTGTTAAATAAAGTCGTCGTTAGTGTTATGTTGTTAAATAAAGTCGTCGTTAGTGTTATGTTGTTAAATAAAGTCGTCGTTAGTGTTATGTTGTTGTTTAAAGTCGTCAGTATTAAGTTGTTAAATAAAGTCGTCGTTAGTGTTAAGTTGTTGAGTAAAGTCGTTGTTAGTATTATGTTGTTAAATAAAGTCGTCGTTAGCGTTAAGTTGTTTAAAGTCGTCGTTAGTGTTAAGTTGTTGTTTAAAGTCGTCGTTAGTGTTAAGTTGTTGTTTAAAGTCGTTAGTGTTAAGTTGTTGTTTAAAGTCGTCATTAGCGTTAAGTTGTTGTTTAAAGTCGTCATTGACGTTAAGCTGTTGTTTAAAGTCGTCGTTAGTGTTAAGTTGTTGTTTAAAGTCGTCGTTAGTGTTAAGTTGTTGTTTAAAGTCGTCGTTAGCGTTAAGTTGTTGTTTAAAGTCGTCGTTAGTGTTAAGTTGTTGTTTAAAGTCGTCGTTAGTGTTAAGTTGTTTAAAGTCGTCGTTAGCGTTAAGCTGTTGTTTAAAGTCGTCAGTGTTAAGTTGTGTTTAAAGTCGTCGTTAGTGTTAAGTTGTTGTTTAAAGTCGTCGTTAGTGTTAAGTTGTTGTTTAAAGTCGTCGTTAGTGTTAAGTTGTTGTTTAAAGTCGTCGTTAGTGTTAAGTTGTTGTTTAAAGTCGTCGTTAGTGTTAAGTTGTTGTTTAAAGTCGTCGTTAGTGTTAAGTTGTTGTTTAAAGTCGTCGTTAGTGTTAAGTTGTTGTTTAAAGTCGTCGTTAGTGTTAAGTTGTTGTTTAAAGTCGTCGTTAGTGTTAAGTTGTTGTTTAAAGTCGTCGTTACCGTTAAGTTGTTGTTTAAAGTCGTCGTTAGTGTTAAGTTGTTGCTTAAAGTCGTCGTTAGCGTTAAGTTGTTGAGTAAAGTCGTCGTTAGCGTTAAGTTGTTGTTTAAAGTCGTCGTTAGCGTGAAGTTGTTTTTTAAAGTCGTCGTAGTTAAAGTGGCAGTTGTTGTAGATTAAAGTGGTCGGGTGAGGTTGTTGTTTAAGGTCGTCATTGTTGTTGTTGTAGTAGTTTATACCAAAGATTAATGTCTGCTGCACTAATGTAACCTCTGTGTTGCCTTAAGACAGTTACCTTCGTCGAATCTTCAGTAATTATCACCCAAAGAAAAAACTTAACGATTCAAATCAGACAAATCACTGCACATTTCCTTAAACTTCACGTAAAAAAAAATAAATAAATAAATAAAATAAAAATTCCTCTATAAAAATTTATTCGTATTTAAAAGATAATTCGAGGATCATTCATTATTGAAACTTACATTATCTCATGAATAATCTGGGTCATTCAGCGCTTGGTTAAAGGTCAAAGGTTAAGGTCGGAGGTTGCTCAACACACTACCTGCACACCCACCTCAATCCGTTCAATATTTCTGGCTGTTTTTTTTCTTCAGTCCGCTCACTCGTTTAATCTACCTGATGGATGTTTTTCTCAAGTGAGGGGTGTTTGGGGGGGTTTATCCTCGCTCTTCTTTTTTCATTCCCTGTCAAAATATTTCTCATGTCTTTAATAGTTTTACAGTTTGTCATTTTAGGTTAGGTTAGGGAGAAAGATATTACGACCTAGCATACCTGAGACATACAATAACCTGGGACATACAGTAACCTGGGACATACAATACTGGGACATACAATAACCTGGGACATACAATAACCTGGGACATACAATAACCTGGGACATACAATAACCTGGGACATACAATACTGGGACATACAATACTGGGACATACAATAACCTGGGACATACAATACTGGGACATACAATAACCTGGGACATACAATAACCTGGGACATACAATACCTGGGACATACAATAACCTGGGACATACAATAACCTGGGACATACAATAACCTGGGACATACAATACTGGGACATACAATAACCTGGGACATACAATACTGGGAGTGGGACATACAATACTGGGACATACAATACTGGGACATACAATACTGGGACATACAATAACCTGGGACATACAGTAACCTGGGACATACAATACTGGGACATACAATAACCTGGGACATACAATAACCTGGGACATACAATAACCTGGGACATACAATAACCTGGGACATACAATACTGGGACATACAATAACCTGGGACATACAGTAACCTGGGACATACAATAACCTGGGACATACAATACTGGGACATACAATACTGGGACATACAATAACCTGGGACATACAATAACCTGGGACATACAATAACCTGGGACATACAATAACTGGGACATACAATAACCTGGGACATACAGTAACCTGGGACATACAATACTGGGACATACAATACTGGGACATACAATAACCTGGGACATACAATAACCTGGGACATACAATACTGGGACATACAATAACCTGGGACATACAATACTGGGACATACAATAACCTGGGACATACAATACTGGGACATACAATACTGGGACATACAACAACCTGGGACATACAGTAACCTGGGACATACAATACTGGGACATACAATAACCTGGGACATACAATACTGGGACATACAATAACCTGGGACATACAATACTAGGACATACAATAACCTGGGACATACAATACTGGGACATACAATAACCTGGAACATACAGTAACCTGGGACATACAATAACCTGGGACATACAATACTGGGACATACAATAACCTGGGACATACAATAACCTGGGACATACAATACTGGGACGTACAATAACCTGGGACATGCAATAACCTGGGACATACAATAACCTTGGACATACAGTAACCTGGGACATACAATACTGGGACATACAATACTGGGACATACAATAACCTGGGACATACAGTAACCTGGGACAATAACCTAGGACATACAATAACTTGGGACATACAATACTGGGACATACAGTAACCTGGGACAATAACCTGGGACATACAATAACCTGGGACATACAATAACCTGGGACATACAGTAACCTGGGACAATAACCTAGGACATACAATAACTTGTCGGGTGGTCACTGTAGTGTGGTGGTTGATGTAGTAGGGTGGTCACTGTAGGGTGGTGGTTGATGTAGTAGGGTGGTCACTGTAGTGTGGTGGTTGATGTAGTAGGGTGGTCACTGTAGTGTGGTGCGTATGTTAGAATATGGACACCACTACTGCGAGGTCGTTTTTGGAAGGTGGTGGTCGTTGTAGTAAGGTTTTTTAAGCTCTTGTGTCATTTATTTATTCTTTTCAATGGCTGTAAGACTGAGGAAGAAGAGTCAGTAATTGTATTGTTATTGATACGAATTTTTAATAGTATCAGTCTTTTGGTTTAGTACAGGACTGAGTGTTTCCTGTTCAGTCACACGTTATTATAATAGTATCAGTCTTTTGGTTTAGTACAGGACGGGTTCTGTCAGTCCACGTATTAATAGTATCAGTCTTTTGGTTTAGTACAGGACTGAGTGTTTCCTGTTCAGTCACACGTTATTATAATAGTATCAGTCTTTTGGTTTAGTACAGGACTGAGTGTTTCTTGTTCAGTCACACGTTATTATAATAGTATCAGTCTTTTGGTTTAGTACAGGACTGAGTGTTTCTTGTTCAGTCACACGTTATTATAATAGTATCAGTCTTTTGGTTTAGTACAGGACTGAGTGTTTCTTGTTCAGTCACACGTTATTATAATAGTATCAGTCTTTTGGTTTAGTACAGGACTGAGTGTTTCCTGTTCAGTCACACGTTATTATAATAGTATCAGTCTTTTGGTTTAGTACAGGACTGAGTGTTTCCTGTTCAGTCACACGTTATTATTCTTCAGACCATAATACAGACCGGTGTATCAGCTGTAGTGGTTTGTGGTCATTAGAGTCGCCTGTAATTACCGCCAGGATCAACACACGCTTGTCTCAGGTAGCCTAATAGCATTGTTCCTAACAAAGCTTGCCGTGGTATACAGTGGGTATTGTATCAGAGGCTTACCATTATCACACACGTCATAGGAGATTTAGGTAAATTATTATAGACAGTTTCGTATATTTGGCGCCAAGCTTACTGTTGAGACAAAAACTCTGGCTTACTGTTGAGACAAAAACTCTGGCTTACTGTTGAGACAAAAACTCTGGCTTACTGTTGAGACAAAAACTCTGGCTTACTGTTGAGACAAAAACTCTGGCTTACTGTTGAGACAAAAACTCTGGCTTGCTGTTGAGACAAAAACTCTGGCTTACTGTTGAGACAAAAACTCTGGCTTACTGTTGAGACAAAAACTCTGGCTTACTGTTGAGACAAAAACTCTGGCTTGCTGTTGAGACAAAAACTCTGGCTTACTGTTGAGACAAAAACTCTGGCTTACTGTTGAGACATAAAGAAACTCAAGGGGTTTAGTGACTCATAAGTGATCAGTGACTCACAGTGAAGGATCAATGTAATGACTCGGGTGTTCAACATGACTCGTATGAATTAATAAAGTGACTCATGAGTACCCAGTGACTCAGCGACCAGCAACTATGACTCAGTGTGCATGTCTCCTCAAAACGTGTTAAGGTTCAGGCATATAATCAAAGGGCATATTTACACCTGTGGATGCCTGTGGTACTACCTGGTCCCGACGGCTTACCTGTAATCAATAGCGTTTGTTGTTGTCCCTGTGTAGGAGTACTGGAGGTAACACAAAAGTAAGCTGTTATTACCATGTCAGCAGGAAGGGAAGTTTTAAGCATACTATCTCACGCTCTTGTGGGTGTTTCAGCATAGCTTGGGCATGATAGGCATTTATTTACTTAGTGATGAACAAAGTTAACACGTGTACAGTCTCTCACAAGTTACTAATTAACAAGGTTAGGTTAGACTTTAGTTATCAGTACCGTAATCCGTATATAGCAGTGGAGTTATCATTATTACATTACCGTATTTTATATATTTATTTCATTCGAACCATAAAGCAACACTGATGGATGTACAGTCATCACCACTTGCGACGTATCCCTTCAGCGACCTTAATCACTGTTGTTGAAATAATCTGATCACGTATGTTATCCCAAGAAGAAAGAACTATATATTGTATGGGTGTGACCTGACCGACTCTGTATGGGTGTGACCTGACCGACTCTGTATGGGTGTGACCTGACCGACTCTGTATGGGTGTGACCTGACCGACTCTGTATGGGTGTGACCTGACCGACTCTGTATGGGTGTGACCTGACCGACTCTGTATGGGTGTGACCTGACCGACTCTAAATATAGGAATCGAATTGGGATATTTTTTTATGTTCGCTGAAAAATAATCGGGACAAGCGCCGCGCTGTGCCAAAAACAGACAGACATTGGCGGCTTAGGGGGACGCGTAGTCTGCCTGGGCGCCTCCCCTCCCCCGCCCTCAATCTTCAGCCGCTGTAGTGTACATAACGTGTTTCTGTTGTTTAAAGTTTATACCAGACGTTTTGGACCTTTAATGCAGCTCTGTCTTGTGATACTGTTTTGGATCAATTTATTTCACATATATACTTATAATTAGTAAATATTTTGAATTACTTGTAAAAGCTACAATATGTTTACTGTATTTACATGATTTACGGTCCGTTTGTTGGCCTCTTTAACAGTTATTTACAGGCGTATCTTTCTCCAGCCAATATTAACCACCTTTATTTCTTTAGTTTCTTCCTTGGTGGTGAGGAATGTACCGTCAGGGAACACAACACACTGTACGGTTCACTGTGCAGGTTTTATGCCGTAAAGTTCTTTATTCCCGGGACGTGATGAATTGGTTTAAAGGGACTAATAGGCTTATGTTATTATATATATCATGTATCTGTGGACAAGGCAGTTTTACCTTTGTAACCTGGTTGATTTAGTTAACAATTGATAAGAGTTAAAGTAAGCCTCTAGGTTATTGGCGATTAAATTCACTTCAGCCAAACTACAGTACAGACAACAACCAGCTTGGGTCCCAGCACATCACCCAAACTTTAGGCCATTATTAAGTTATCTTCTTTATATGACTGAACATGTCCTGATATATCCTCTACTGCGGTAAACTTTGAATTAGGAAAATATGATAACTTGGAAGACAAAGTGACTTGTTTACACCAGCCAGGAGTACAGGTGCAGCAGCCTAATATAATTTAGGGGGTGAGATAGGCTAGGCTAAGTCACGTTGTTGATGGGTTAAATCACCGAATAACTTAGGATTATTTAGGTTAGAGATTTGATTATTAGTCTGTGCCTAAAACGTGTTGATGAGTCACGTATTGATGCTCAGTTTGGGAAGGAGAGAACAGTGTGTCTCGGAGTCTCATGATGCGTCCTGTCCCTCTCAACATGCTACTGTGATGCCATGTCTTGACCTCTTCCATGTTTTAGGGAGATAATTTACCAGTCATGCCAACAGTATTTTTCACATGTAATCACGAGATTCCTGAAGTTACCTGAAATAAATAGGTTTAGTGAGTGCACATTCCACTTAGTTATTAGTCCACATTATATTTGTCACTTTCACCACACACTGTAACAGTCAGTACTACCCCGCCACACTGGCTTTAGTCTTAAAAATTATCAAATGTTTTTTTTAGCGTTACCCTAAGCACTAACTGTATTAATAACGATTCTCTGAGTATGTTTCAAGTGATTAATCATTTTGTAAGTGAACTTTGAAAACTTACTACTAATATTATCAGGGAAGCGAGTGACATGCTTTGAAATGTAAATCACATGTTTTGGATGTTAAGAAAGTCGACTTGTTTTTGTGTTAACAGAGTTTCTTGTAGAACTTTTTCACTCAAAATAATAATTCTTCACCGAGCACATTGTGACTTTGAAGGAACCATAGAGAACATATCACGGACGACGGTGATACAGTAGCTACTTGACACAAATACACTCGCGGGTATAACTGGGAGCGGCCATGGGGAGAAGTACAGTGAAAAAGGCAATATATTGATCTAGCTTACCGTACTGTAGAATATGACTTTACATTACAAGTTCGGTAATTATATACAACCTCTTTAAGTTGAGACATTTTGCTCATTTCAAACTTCTGTATTTTTTCTTCTCTTCCCAAAACGTGACTACGTGCTCAGGGCGTCGTGTTTAAAATAGAAATGTTGGCATCGAAATGACTACGACGTTATAAATATTCTCAGTTTTTACCAGAGATGAGAATTATGAGTACGTGTGTGTGTGTGTGTGTGTGTGTGTGTGTGTGTGTGTGTGTGTGTGTGTGTGTGTTATTAGAGAAATACTTCAATTGTACTAAATGAGATAGTTTGGTCATATAATTAGGGATAAATGGATAATTAATATCAAATATTAATGGGCAAAGTTGAGGGTAGGAGGGCCAGGGGAAGACAGTGGCTGGGATGGATGATTGAAATAAAAACTTGGGCCCCAGAGAGATACAAAACCTTAGAGGCTTGGTAAAAACTGCCTGAGAACGTGGAGGACTGTGGTCACCAACCCTCAGATATGTGGACGGTACTCTGGCTGAGCATTATTATCGTTCTCTTTTATATTGATGTTCACGTTAATATTGATATTAACTTTATCTTGCTGAATAGTGCATCGGAAAACTTACCTCGTTACATAAGGCGATGTCCAATGAAAATTACCAAATTAAGTTATAACTACAAGTCACTCAACACAGAACGTGAATGGTGAGGTGAGCAGCCCAACCACTTCACTACAACTCTTGATAATACTTTGTCTATATACATAAGTTACAGTATACAACTATATACACAATATGTCTACTGTACTGGCGTTATAGTTACTCCTCTCCTACTTGTGTGTGTTTGGATGATTATTTAATAGAGAAATTTCATAGTGGAGGAAATAACAGGGAAAATGGCATCAGTGTAAAGTGGCATCAGTGTAGGAGGCATCAGTGTAGAAGACAACAGGAAAGAGCTAAAACTAATTACACACACACACACAGACACACACACACACACACACACACACACACACTGTACTTGGTCATTTCCCCAACTAACATAACACTTCAGACAGACGGTTTAAGATACGTCCTGGCTAATTGTGCGGAGAAATCTGGCCACGCTGTTTCTCACGAAGGTCGAGAATCTGTGCTGGTCTTGTTGTCTCACTAGAGGTTAGGTTAGGTTTGGTTAGGTTAGGTTTGGTTAGGTTTGGTTTGGTTTGGTTTGGTTTGGTTTGGGTTGGGTTGGGTTAGGTTAGGTTAGGTTAGGTTGAGTTAGGTTAGGTTTAGTGAGAATCATTGTTCTCGGCCATTGCGAGATACAACGTAACCTTATATTCCATACGATTAACCTCTGCCCTTAATAATGTCTTCACTAACACACTACCCCCACTAAGGTAACCCGAGGCACTTTAACAGCTCTGGTGTTATAAAAGACAGGACTTAAAAGCCTTAGTTCCCCCTTGTAATTAACATCCCTGAGAAAGAAAATTAATTATGTATATATTAAGTGGACTATATTGGTATGTGAACGGTACCTGTCTCCCGCCCTCTAAAACACAGCCTTCTCTTGTGGCAGCGACCTTTGACCTGTAAAACCAACAACAAGCAGCACGACGACCAATTATGGCTATGGCAGTGTGTGGGGCTGCCTAATTCTCGTCTTGATTTCTCAATATATATGTTAGGCTTAAAGAAGGAATTCACTCATTGAACGACAACAACAACAACCATAATGCGTTGTGGACACGGAAATCAGAGAGCGAAATTTGCGTCGCGGATTTTTTTCTAAACAATCACAACGCCTTCTGGACGGTCTCTAAATTTCCTTACTAACCTGGATTGACCTGACCTAACTTAATCTAACCTGATCTGACCTAAACTAACGTATAGCGAAATTTTGCTCTGGTTGAACCTAACATTACCGTACAGGTGTGTCAACTGCTATTCCTCTTTTTATATTGGCCAACCATTCCGACAAATGCAGTGTATGGAGAGCTAATCATGTCTCCACTTGTACAGGTTCCCATCTACAGGGTGAGTCCCGCTGTCTTGGCAGTGCGTTAACTAACAAGTGGTGTGTGTGGCTTAATGATGACAAGGTTACTGTAGGTCTTGGTAATTTATTATTTGTTGACAAAGAAGTTATGACTCACGTGTCCTGAGTATTTTGTTCATTGATCATCGGGACAATTATTATTATTATTATTATTATTATTATTATTATTATTATTTACGAGTTATTAATAATGTTCAGTATATTACATAATTCAGTGTTGGTTAATAATATTTATAACAGTATAATGAAAAAACCCACCTGTATATATCGTACATAACGACACCTGTACGTAACAAGCATACTAACGGGGGAATAGGTCACTTAACGAAAACATTCATTGTAAATATAGCACAACAACACACTGAACCAACTGTCCACCAAACATTAGTGATGTTTACAGTGGTTGAGGTGAGGCTCTGTGCTGCTGTATAGTAGAGGAACCGTGTGACTTAAGGGGTAGGTTAGGTGTAATGCAGGTTAACTTAGTGGGGAAATTTCTTGAATCAATTATAGCAGACAGCATCCGATCGCATCTAGAGAAAAGCAAATTAATCTACGACTCTCAACATGGGTTTACAAAGGGAAAATCTTGTCTAACAAATCTGCTGACGTGTTTTAGGAAAGTCTTCGAGGTAATAGATAATGACGAAAATTACGATGTTATTTACTTAGACTTTAGCAAAGCATTTGACAGAGTACCGCATCAGAGGCTTCTGAGAAAAATTAAGGCTCATGGTATTGAGGGGAAAGTTTTAAATTGGATAAAATCATGGCTCACCGATAGAACGCAGAGGGTCAGCGTAGATGGTGATAAATCAGAGTGGGACCGTGTAACCAGTGGGGTTCGCCAGGGGTCAGTACTAGGCCCACTCTTGTTCATAATCTACATAAACGATCTAGATACTGGGATCAGCAGTGACATAAGCAAGTTGGTGGATGACACCAAAATAGGGCGGCAGATAAATTCAGGGCAGGATGCAAATGTACTACAGGAGGATCTAAATCAACTGCAGGAGTGGTCAGAAAAATGGCAAATGAAATTCAACACCAGCAAGTGCAGCGTACTTAATATTGGAAGAACAAATGTATTAATATTAAGAGGAGGTTAGTTAGGTAATATAAGAGTAGGTTAAGTTAGGAAATATAAGAGTAGGTTAAGTTAGGTAAAATTAAGAGTAGGTTAAGTTAGGTAATATTAAGAGTAGGTTAAGTTAGGTAATATTAAGAGTAGGTTAAGTTAGGTAATATTAAGAGTAGGTTAAGTTAGGTAATATTAAGAGTAGGTTAAGTTAGGTAATATTAAGAGTAGGTTAAGTTAGGTAATATTAAGAGTAGGTTAAGTTAAGTAATATTAAGAGTAGGTTAAGTAAGGTAAGGTTAGGTTAAGTTAGGTTAGGTTAGGTTAAGTTATGGGATGCGGCGACAGAGTGGATACACCTCTCGCATCCCGTCCTAGGAGTCAGTGGTTCCTTGCCGTGCCGCCCCGAGTCAGTCCAGCTGCCAGTGGGTACCCGACATTACAGTAGAGCCAATGAAGAGGTCGAGTGCAGTGCCGACCACGCTGCCACCTTATGTACAGTAGCTACGGTAGGCATAATATAGTGTGCTGTGCTGGGGTTAGGTTAGGTTAGGGTAGGGTAGGGTTGGTTATGTAGCTACGTGAGGCATAATATAGTGTGCTGTGCTGGGGGTAGGTTAGGGTTGGTTAGGTTTGGTTAGGTTAGGGTTGGTTATGTAGCTACGGTAGGCATAATATAGTGTGCTGTGCTGGGGGTAGGTTAGGTTAGGTTAGGTTAGGTTAGGGTTGGTTATGTAGCTACGTGAGGCATAATATAGTGTGCTGTGCTGGGGGTAGGTTAGGGTTGGTTAGGTTAGGTTAGGTGAGGCATAATATAGTGTGCTGTGCTGGGGGTAGGTTAGGGTTGGTTAGGTTTGGTTAGGTTAGGGTTGGTTAGGTTAGGGTTGGTTATGTAGCTACGTGAGGCATAATATAGTGTGCTGTGCTGGGGGTAGGTTAGGGTTGGTTAGGCTAGGTTAGGTGAGGCATAATATAGTGTGCTGTGCTGGGGGTTGGTTAGGTTTGGTTAGGTTAGGTTTGGTTAGGTTTGGTTTGGTTTGGTTAGGTTTGGTTATGTTAGGTTAGGGTTGGTTATGTTTGGTTAGGTTTGGTTAGGTTTGGTTTGGTTAGGTTTGGTTAGGTTAGGTTTGGTTTGGTTAGGTTTGGTTAGGTTAGGTTAGGGTTGGTTATGTTTGGTTAGGTTAGGTTAGCTCGCAATGCGGTTCCGGTTGTGGGCATTAGCGAGTCTCATTATTCTACCCTGGAAGTAGTTAGTCGTCGTCACGCTCCTAATTGCCAGGTCGTTGTTTTTCTCCGATGTAGTGAACCTTAGTATTATACAAAGGATTTTCTTTACCCCAGTTTCACCTCACTGTTTACTCCAGATAAACGTCATTTAATTAATCCCAGGATAAGCCGGTGTCAATCAGGGATTAACGATGAAGATTATACGAGGTTAAACGGCGTGTAGTAGACTCGAGGTTAACGCTGAAGAAGAGAAGTTAGTTTGACTGGTTAACAAAGTTTCTTTTATCCGAAGTTAACGAGGACTTGTGATCCGTTAATAACATAGTGTATTTTTTCGACCACTTTGGACATTGTGTTTGTTATAAGCCAACAATGTGAGTTAAAGTTCTTACATACGAGGGAAATTTAACATACGGACCTTTGAGAGAGTTAGGCCAGAGTTATGGCCTACAGGTATTATAATGTACAGTCGCCTTCACTAGCGCATTTACAGGGGCTCGTCATATAGCCTAGGTACAGTCCCCTTCACTAGCTCGTTTACAGGGGCTCGTCATATAGCCAAGGTACAGTCACCTTCACTAGCGTATTTACAGGGGCTCGTCATATAGCCTAGGTACAGTCACCTTCACTAGTGCGTTTACAGGGGCTCGTCATCGCCTAGGTAGAGTCCCCTTCACTAGTGCGTTTACAGGGGCTCGTCATATAGCCTAGGTACAGTCCCCTTCACTAGTGCGTTTACAGGGGCTCGTCATATAGCCTAGATACAGTCCCCTTCACTAGTGCGTTTACAGGGGCACGTCATATAGCCTAGGTACAGTTCCCTTCACTAGTGCGTTTACAGGGGCTCGTCATATACCCTAGGTACAGTCCCCTTCACTAGTGCGTTTACAGGGGCTCGTCATATCGCCTAGATACAGTCCCCTTCACTAGTGCGTTTACAGGGGCACGTCATATAGCCTAGATACAGTCCCCTTCACTAGTGCGTTTACAGGGGCACGTCATATAGCCTAGGTACAGTCCCCTTCACTAGTGCGTTTACAAGGGCTCGTCATATACCCTAGGTACAGTCCCCTTCACTAGTCCGTTTACAGGGGCTCGTCATATAGCCTAGGTACAGTCCCATTCACTAGTCCGTTTACAGGGGCTCGTCATATAAACATTCCACATATCATTATCATTGAGATATTTGTTTTAATATTGTTTTTACTTTGATTCCATAGTCTGTTTACTATTGCGAGTTTCCTTCTGTTGAATGTAAACAAACACAGCCCTGCCACACTGCACTAAACCTGACGAGCCTCCGTAAACGCACTAGTGAAGGGGACTCGGCTTTTGTACGTCCTAATATTCCAAACGTTTGCTTCTTGGAACTACGGAAATCCTCTTGTCATTTCATTCTGGCAAAATACTTACTTGTTTGGAAGCGTTGTTAATCTGTGTTGATGCTATATATCCACTCTGTATAGGCTTACTGTGTATGTATGTGGTGGGTATAGGGAACATGTGGTGTAATGGTTAGCATACTCTCCTCGCAAATGAGTGATCCCGGGTTCGATCCCAGCAGTTATTAGGAACCTTTGAGGCAGATAGTCAGAGCACCTGGTAACTTACACCCTCGGCGACCTTGTCACTCTGTATATTCAGGGGGAACAAACAATAGACCTGACCTTGCCTGGCCTACGCTACCTTACCTAACCCATCCTTCTCTTAACCTAACTTAGCATACCACTCCAGTAACTATCCACAGACAATCTCCCCCTCCTGTTATTGTCAAGAATTCACGCCAGCTGTGCCTGTCAACCCTGTCACCTTCACTAGTTACCCCCCCCCCCCCCCCTGATACCGTCCGTCCGAGATGGTGAAGGACGTCGTATTTCTTCCTTTGTCTTCCACCTATATAATATTGTTTGTCTTCTCTCTAATATTGTTCTTCGTCGTGTGTTGATGTTAACCCAAACTCTCTGGTTTATTCTTCTGTGGTTGCGGAACACTCGCTACAGCCTGCTGCAGCGCCACATGGTTTATTCTTCTGTGGTTGCGGAACACTCGCTACAGCCTGCTGCAGCGCCACATGGTTTATTCTTCTGTGGTTGCGGAACACTCGCTACAGCCTGCTGCAGCGCCACATGGTTTATTCTTCTGTGGTTGCGGAACACTCGCTACAGCCTGCTGCAGCGCCACATGGTTTATTCTTCTGTGGTTGCGGAACACTCGCTTCAGCCTGCTGCAGCGCCACATCTCAAAGGCATCTCTATCTTGTTCTTGTCAGTCTTCGTTGCTGTCCGTGCCTCAGTACCAACACTGGACAACAAGTTCATATCAAAGGTAACAGACCAGCTGCCCCAGTAAGGTGATAAGAGGTGACATAATGACTTAATGAGATAGATAACTAAGTAATGATGACAGTATTAGGAGCAAGGGATCATAAACGTCATTACAAACGATATAGTGAGGATTTCTCTTTATCTGCTTGGCTGACACACGCGCTGAATACGTGAACACCTTCCTGTTGACACATCCTGGTGGAGTGTTTACGGCCTCTTAGTGTGTGTAGCGGCCCCCAGCCGCTCTGGGGAATGTTCCCTAATTGCTGGGACGCTTCTTACCAGACACTTTTTTTCCCTCTTCCCAGGGAATTTTTTTTAAGGCTTTGAAGTTTACAAAGATGGAATGTTTGGTCGTTTAAAAAGGGACACTTAGTCAACAGTGGAGGACTACCCAGGCAAGAGGCTTATTATGGTGCATGAATTGACTCGACTCTTGGATGATTCTGTGTAATTCAGTCATGTTATGTTAATATACGAGGAACTCTGTAGTTATTTCTCGTCCGACTTTTATGAAATAAACGAATGACCAAATAAATAGAATTAATAACGAATCGCTTGAGTTGTACGTTGATTCAAAATATAAAAAATCTACTTTGAAATATTACGTTTTCTAAAGAATTTCCCCGAGATTATTGACCTGGTATAAGGTGTTTGAGGGGGGGGGGGGGGTGGGTGACTGCCTCCAAATGAATTCAGGTTGAGAAAGGGTTGAGTCCCTGGGGGGGGGGGGGGGCGGACTGCCTCCAAATGAATTCAGGTTGAGAAAGGGTTGAGTCCCTGGGTGGGGGGGGGGGGGGTGACTGCCTCCAAATGAATTCAGGTTGAGAAAGGGTTGAGTCCCTGGGGGGGGGGGGGGGTGACTGCCTCCAAATGAATTCAGGTTGAGAAAGGGTTGAGTCCCTGGGGGGGGGGGGGGGGGTGACTGCCACCAAATGAATTCAGGTTGAGAAAGGGTTGAGTCCCTGGGGGGGGGGGGGGGTGGTGACTGCCACCAAATGAATTCAGGTTGAGAAAGGGTTGAGTCCTTCCCGGGTGCACCACTTGTAGCGGGTGATGGACCAGCACCAGTTATGTTAATGACCCACATGTAGCTTGAAACACCAACATTTACGACTCCAAGGCGATAGTGTTGTTCAGAATGTGATTATCGTGAGCTGAAATGAGATGCCAAGCATTTTTCACAGTTGTTGCATGGTGGTGATCCTTTGTCAATATACAGTTGGACTGGTGACGCGCGTGAAGGCAGCAATATAAGAATAGCAGTCAACATTTAAGTTGTCATTATTGTCGACTTACGGTCCAACTTGGAAGTGAAATAGGGTGCCGTTGGTTTAGGGCTCCATAAGAGACCGTGGGTTACATCTACAGTAATGTTTGTGTACATAAGGAGGCAGCTTGGCGGCCCGGCACTTGACCTTCTTCACTTGCCTCACTCTAAATTACAGTAGGTACCATTCACAGATGGGTGGACTGGGGTTACCTCGGGATCGATCCAGTGGTCGTTAGAACAGGAGGCGAAAGCTGTATCCACTGGGTCAAGTGTAATGCATGTTGAACATTTTAATTTTTCAAATGTTTGGTTGATGGAAGAGAGCTTCACCATCAGCCAAACGCCTCGCTTATAATCCGTTAGACTTAATCAGGCACAAGTGTAAAAGTATACAGTACACCTTGTCTCTATACCGACGAAACCACGCCAGTACCCACAGGTCAGTAAAGAAATTCAACACCAGCCAGAAATAAACAATGGAAACTTTCAATAAACAGGTTTAAGAAAGACCAAACTGAACTCGGGTGTTCGCTGTAGAGTGCCGCGGCCGACCAAGGGCGCTGCTCCCAATCACCTTGACAGCAGAATTCGTACCTAATTTTACTATATGGACAGTTAACAGTGGCAGAGTACAGCACTGTACCTGCAACGCTGTTTAGTCTTCGGTGTACAGTACAGTATTTACAGCGCCTCGTCAGGCCTACGAGACAAACATTTAATTTTTCACAGATGACGCATCTGGTAGATAATTTTTACAGCTAATTATAATAACCAATCTCGAGGCCTGACACGCCTCTCCCAGCCTCCTCCTCCACTGTTCCTTCCCCTGACACACCTCTCCCAGCCTCCTCCTCCACTGTTCCTTCCCCTGACACACCTCTCCCAGCCTCCTCCTCCACTGCTCCTTCCCCTGACACGCCTCTCCCAGCCTCCTCCTCCACTGTTCCTTCCCCTGACACGCCTCTCCCAGCCTCCTCCTCCACTGTTCCTTCCCCTGACACGGCCTCTCCCAGCCTCCTCCTCCACTGTTCCTTCCCCTCACACACCTCTCCCAGCCTCCTCCTCCACTGTTCCTTCCCCTGACGCGCCTCTCCCAGCCTCCTCCTCCACTGTTCCTTCCCCTCACACACCTCTCCCAGCCTCCTCCTCCACTGCTCCTTCCCCTGACACGCCTCTCCCAGCCTCCTCCTCCACTGTTCCTTCCCCTCACACGGCCTCTTCCAGCCTCCTCCTCCACTGTTCCTTCCCCTGACGCGCCTCTCCCAGCCTCCTCCTCCACTGTTCCTTCCCCTGACACGGCCTCTCCCAGCCTCCTCCTCCACTGTTCCTTCCCCTGACACGGCCTCTCCCAGCCTCCTCCTCCACTGTTCCTTCCCCTCACACACCTCTCCCAGCCTCCTCCTCCACTGTTCCTTCCCCTGACACGCCTCTCCCAGCCTCCTCCTCCACTGTTCCTTCCCCTGACACGGCCTCTCCCAGCCTCCTCCTCCACTGTTCCTTCCCCTCACACACCTCTCCCAGCCTCCTCCTCCACTGTTCCTTCCCCTGACGCGCCTCTCCCAGCCTCCTCCTCCACTGTTCCTTCCCCTCACACACCTCTCCCAGCCTCCTCCTCCACTGCTCCTTCCCCTGACACGCCTCTCCCAGCCTCCTCCTCCACTGTTCCTTCCCCTCACACGGCCTCTTCCAGCCTCCTCCTCCACTGTTCCTTCCCCTGACGCGCCTCTCCCAGCCTCCTCCTCCACTGTTCCTTCCCCTGACACGGCCTCTCCCAGCCTCCTCCTCCACTGTTCCTTCCCCTGACACGGCCTCTCCCAGCCTCCTCCTCCACTGTTCCTTCCCCTGACACACCTCTCCCAGCCTCCTCCTCCACTGTTCCTTCCCCTGACGCGCCTCTCCCAGCCTCCTCCTCCACTGTTCCTTCCCCTGACACGGCCTCTCCCAGCCTCCTCCTCCACTGTTCCTTCCCCTGACACGGCCTCTCCCAGCCTCCTCCTCCACTGTTCCTTCCCCTGACACGGCCTCTCCCAGCCTCCTCCTCCACTGTTCCTTCCCCTCACACACCTCTCCCAGCCTCCTCCTCCACTGTTCCTTCCCCTGACACGGCCTCTCCCAGCCTCCTCCTCCACTGTTCCTTCCCCTGACGCGCCTCTCCCAGCCTCCTCCTCCACTGTTCCTTCCCCTGACGCGCCTCTCCCAGCCTCCTCCTCCACTGTTCCTTCCCCTGACACGGCCTCTCCCAGCCTCCTCCTCCACTGTTCCTTCCCCTGACACGCCTCTCCCAGCCTCCTCCTCCACTGTTCCTTCCCCTGACACACCTCTCCCAGCCTCCTCCTCCACTGTTCCTTCCCCTGACACACCTCTCCCAGCCTCCTCCTCCACTGTTCCTTCCTCTCCCAGCCTCCTCCACTGTTCCTTCCTCTGACACACCTCTCCCAGCCTCCTCCTCCACTGTTCCTTCCCCTCACACGCCTCTCCCAGCCTCCTCCTCCACTGTTCCTTCCCCTCAAACACCTCTCCCAGCCTCCTCCTCCACTGTTCCTTCCCCTGACACACCTCTCCCAGCCTCCTCCTCCACTGTTCCTTCCCCTCACACGCCTCTCCCAGCCTCCTCCTCCACTGTTCCTTCCCCTCACACACCTCTCCCAGCCTCCTCCTCCACTGTTCCTTCCCCTGACACGCCTCTCCCAGCCTCCTCCTCCACTGTTCCTTCCCCTCACACACCTCTCCCAGCCTCCTCCTCCACTGTTCCTTCCCCTGACACACCTCTCCCAGCCTCCTCCTCCACTGTTCCTTCCCCTGACACACCTCTCCCAGCCTCCTCCTCCACTGTTCCTTCTCCTCACACACCTCTCCCAGCCTCCTCCTCCACTGTTCCTTCCCCTCACACACCTCTCCCAGCCTCCTCCTCCACTGTTCCTTCCCCTGACACGGCCTCTCCCAGCCTCCTCCTCCACTGTTCCTTCCCCTCACACACCTCTCCCAGCCTCCTCCTCCACTGTTCCTTCCCCTGACGCGCCTCTCCCAGCCTCCTCCTCCACTGTTCCTTCCCCTCACACACCTCTCCCAGCCTCCTCCTCCACTGCTCCTTCCCCTGACACGCCTCTCCCAGCCTCCTCCTCCACTGTTCCTTCCCCTCACACGGCCTCTTCCAGCCTCCTCCTCCACTGTTCCTTCCCCTGACACGGCCTCTCCCAGCCTCCTCCTCCACTGTTCCTTCCCCTGACACGGCCTCTCCCAGCCTCCTCCTCCACTGTTCCTTCCCCTGACACACCTCTCCCAGCCTCCTCCTCCACTGTTCCTTCCCCTGACACACCTCTCCCAGCCTCCTCCTCCACTGTTCCTTCCCCTGACACACCTCTCCCAGCCTCCTCCTCCACTGTTCCTTCTCCTCACACACCTCTCCCAGCCTACTCCTCCACTGTTCCTTCCCCTCACACACCTCTCCCAGCCTCCTCCTCCACTGTTCCTTCCCCTCACACGCCTCTCCCAGCCTCCTCCTCCACTGTTCCTTCCCCTCACACACCTCTCCCAGCCTCCTCCTCCACTGTTCCTTCCCCTGACACACCTCTCCCAGCCTCCTCCTCCACTGTTCCTTCCCCTGACACACCTCTCCCAGCCTCCTCCTCCACTGTTCCTTCCCCTCACACACCTCTCCCAGCCTCCTCCTCCACTGTTCCTTCCCCTGACACGGCCTCTCCCAGCCTCCTCCTCCACTGTTCCTTCCCCTGACACACCTCTCCCAGCCTCCTCCTCCACTGTTCCTTCCCCTCACACACCTCTCCCAGCCTCCTCCTCCACTGTTCCTTCCCCTCACACACCTCTCCCAGCCTCCTCCTCCACTGTACCTCGCTCACCTCCCAGGTACCAGGGTGTAGGAGTCGCTGTTTTTGACCTGTGACTTGGACGCTAATAGAAATGTATTTGGCGGGTGACCCTGGGGTATTGGGAGGGTGTGGCGGGTGACCCTGGGGTGTGGCGGGCCGGGTAGTGCTGGCGGCGCTGATGGTGATGGTCACAGGAAGACACAGAGAGAGAGAGAGTACGGGTGAGGGGGAGACGTAAGAGTTTTAGACGTGTGACACTACTTTGTTGTCACTCGTAATCGAGTATGACGATCATCCAGCTATGATACAATGGTAGGAGTTATTAAGGATGTCACCTAAGTTGCTGAGTTTTGATGTGACTAGAGAGGCCAATGCAAGACTAGCAGGGTCGATCACAGATGTTGCACGTCTGAAGGGCTACGTCTAGTGCGGAGGTTGCCAAGAGATGCAGTAGGTTAGGTTAGGTGATATGGGACTACACGAATATGCCATCATTAGTCTGTTTACAAAATTATCCACGAAATGTAAATACAGTAGTTTCTGGGTTGGAGCGATCGGCCTGGGGGCTCATCTGGGGCTATCTTCTGTTGCACACCGACGAGTCTTGATTGTTTAAGCAAGAGATTGTTTGATTGTCTGGAACCTCTTTGACAACCTTGCTAAACTCCGGTGATGTAGTGTTAGCTGGTAGTTATCTCAGCCCACTCTCAGGTAGGCTCGGCTGCTCTCGGCTCAGGTCGGGGTAACCTTCAGTAGTATGTGTCACTGAGGGTTTGGCTGCTAAGTTGGCAATCTTTTATAATGTTTTTGTTACCACTGTGTCTCTATGTATACGTTTTGCGAGTGTTTATAGCCACTGTCCACTTAAATTTCTTGTAATTGCTTGTTTGCTGCTGGTTCACTTAGAATGCCACTTAAGTCACTGGAATCACTTGTAGTAATGTTTGTTTCTGAGTGTCTGACCGATTCTTCTTATAATCCATCCCACCGCTGCCACCACTGTGTTGGTCTCACACACACACAAAATAAATAAATAAATAAATAAATATATATACCTGTATTAGTTCTTGATTTGATAAGTGTCAGGGCTGAACTAAACACTTTGTTGGTTTCGCTTTATTGTAGAATAATATAGTTTCACAGGTACTGAGTTCAGTTGAGAGTATATTGTACCTTCTCTGCTCAGGGAAATGTCTTAGTGCACTTTTATAAGAGAGCACTTAAGAGAGGTGTTCACTGGGTAACAGGTGACATCATAGTCTCTCTCTCACTCACATCCTGTCAGGATACGCATCAGGTTGTTGTTGTTGAGAGGCGCTGACCCAGGTTGACCTCGCTCACTCCCCAGAGGAAATGTCAACTCACCAATTCATGTATAGACATCGGTGAATGACTTGGTGACTATATGGGTAATATACATTTGGGTAAATATTTATTTAATACAAATTGTGCTGTTACATGTCGTTTGGTCAGGTCAGGTCAGGTCAGGTCAGGTTCGGTTATGGTCTCGACTGTAAGACCTCTATTTAACGGACTGTATAGAGAGAAAAGTACGGTATATCGAGGGTTCGCTATGATACATCCACCTAACGGATTATATGGAGATTTAACTTTTTTCTTTTTTTCAATTGACTTGACAAACATCAGCAGTAAATGAGTTGTTTAGTAACTATTTCGACCCAAACTGATTTTTTTAAACAAATCAATAGCTTAATAATAACCTAACCTAACCTAACCAAACTCAACCTAATCTGACCTTACTTCACCTAACACTAACCTAACCTCACTTCACCTCACCTAACACTAACCTAACCTCATTTCACTTCACCTAACACTAACCTAACCTCACTTCACTTCACCTAACACTAACCTAACCTAACCTCACTTCACCTCACCTAACACTAACCTAACCTCACTTCACCTAACCTAACACTAACCTAACCTCACTTCACCTAACCTAACACTAACCTAACCTCACTTCACCTAACCTAACACTAACCTAACCTCACTTCACCTAACCTAACACTAACCTAACCTCACTTCACCTAACACTAACCTAACCTCACTTCACCTCACCTAACACTAACCTAACCTCACTTCACCTCACCTAACACTAACCTAACCTCACTTCACCTCACCTAACACTAATCTAACCTCACTTCACCTCACCTAACACTAACCTAACCTCACTTCACCTCACCTAACACTAACCTAACCTCACGTCACCTCACCTAACACTAACCTAACCTCACTTCACCTAACTCTAACCTAACCTCACGTCACCTCACCTAACACTAACCTAACCTCACGTCACCTCACCTAACACTAACCTAACCTCACTTCACTTCACCTAACTCTAGCCTAACCTCACTTCACCTCACCTAACACTAACCTAACCTAACCTAACACTAACCTAACCTCACTTCACCTCACCTAACACTAACCTAACCTCACTTCACCTAACACTAACCTAACCTCACTTCACCTAACCTAACACTAACCTAACCTCACCTCACTTCACCTCACCTAACACTAACCTAACCTCACTTCACCTAACCTAACACTAACCTAACCTCACTTCACCTAACCTAACACTAACCTAACCTCACTTCACCTAACCTAACACTAACCTAACCTCACGTCACCTCACCTAACACTAACCTAACCTCACGTCACCTAACCTAACACTAACCTAATCTAACCCAACCTAATCTAACCTAACCTAACCTAACCTAACCTAACCTAACCTAACCTAACACAACACTAACCTAACCTAACGTAACCTGTCCGTGAGTACACCATTCGACGCACAGTACACTATGAATCTGTTTTCACCGAGAAACATGGAGGCATTTTGGACTAACACGTACTGGTATCCGTAAAGTTTAATGGGAACAAGAGCCGCTGTAGGTTGGGTTGGGTTGGATTAGGTTGGGTTGGGTTGGGTTGTGTTGGGTTGTGTTAGGTTGGGTTGGGTTGTGTTGGCGTTAGGTTGTGTTGGGTTAGATTGTGTTGGGTTGGGTTGGGTTGGGTTGGGTTGGGTTGTGTTGGGTTGGGTTGGGTTGTGTTGGGTTGTGTTAGGTTGGGTTGGGTTGTGTTGGGTTGTGTTAGGTTGGGTTGTGTTAGGTTGGGTTGGGTTGGGTTAGGTTGTGTTAGGTTAGGTTGGGTTGGGTTGTGTTGGGTTGGGTTGGGTTGGGTTGGGTTAGGTTGTGTTGGGTTGGGTTGGGTTGGGTTAGGTTGTGTTAGGTTGGGTTGTGTTAGGTTGGGTTGTGTTGGGTTGTGTTGGGTTGGGTTGGGTTGGGTTGGGTTTGGTTCGTTTTGTTTTGGATGTGTCTGGTTGGCCTTGGTTTGGTTTGGCTGTGTTTGGTTGGGTTAGGTTAGGTTAGGTAGTGTGGATTATACGGAAGTAGTAGTACATAACCAAGACAATTAATAATGATCTTGAATGTTTATTATATCCTGTTGTTATTGTGTGAGCTCGGAGGGGGTAGCGAAAAGCCGTCTGTCTGTCTGTCTGTCTCTCTGTTAGTCTGTCTGTCTGTCTGTCTGTCTCTGTTTGTCTCTGCATGTCTGTGTTTCTGTCTGTCTGTCTGTCTGTCTGTCCGTCTGTCTCTGTCTGTCTCTGCATGTCTGTGTTTCTGTCTGTCTGTCTGTCTGTCTGTCTGTTTGTCTCTGCATGTCTGTGTTTCTGTCTGTCTGTCTGTCTGTCTGTCTGTCCGTCTGTCTCTGTTTGTCTCTGCATGTCTGTGTTTCTGTCTGTCTGTCTGTCTGTCCGTCTGTCTCTGTCTGTCTCTGCATGTCTGTGTTTCTGTCTGTCTGTCTGTCTGTTTGTCTCTGCATGTCTGTGTTTCTGTCTGTCTGTCTGTCTGTCTGTCTGTCCGTCCGTCTGTCTCTGTCTGTCTCTGCATGTCTGTGTTTCTGTCTGTCTGTCTGTCTGTCTGTCTGTCCGTCTGTCTCTGTTTGTCTCTGCATGTCTGTGTTTCTGTCTGTCTGTCTCTGCATGTCTGTGTTTCTGTCTGTCTGTCTGTCTGTTTGTCTCTGCATGTCTGTGTTTCTGTCTGTCTGTTTGTCTCTGCATGTCTGTGTTTCTGTCTGTCTGTCTGTCTGTCTGTTTGTTTGTCTCTGCATGTCTGTGTTTCTGTCTGTCTGTCTGTCTGTCCGTCTCTGTTTGTCTCTGCATGTCTGTGTTTCTGTCTGTCTGTCTGTTTGTCTCTGCATGTCTGTGTTTCTGTCTGTCTGTCTGTCTGTCTGTAATATGACCATACAGTAAAGATCTACTGTAGACATATTTCACGATATTTAATACTGCCACTTAACTCTTACCTGAGCTCATCAACTTACCACTTAACTCTTACCTGAGCTCATCAACTTACCACTTAACTCTTACCTGAGCTCATCAACTTACCACTTAACTCTTACCTGAGATCATCAACTTACCACTTAACTCTTACCTGAGATCATCAACTTACCACTTAACTCTTACCTGAGATCATCAACTTACCACTTAACTCTTACCTGAGATCATCAACTTACCACTTAACTCTTACCTGAGATCATCAACTTGCCACTTAACTCTTACCTGAGATCATCAACTTACCACTTAATTCTTACCTGAGCTCATCAACTTACCACTTAACTCTTACCTGAAATCATCAACTTGTATACCTTAAAGGCGGAATATTGGCTCATTTACTTATAATCTTACTACAAGACTTTAGATATATGAGCCGGGACTATTAAAGGTTAGGTTAGGTTAGGTTGGGGTAGGTTAGGTTATGTTATGTTATGTTATGTTAGCTTAGGTTAGGTTAGGTTGGGGTAGGTTAGGTTGGGGTAGGTTAGGTTAGGTTAGGTTGGGGTAGGTTAGGTTGGGGTAGGTTAGGTTAGGGTAGTTGGTTTATGAAAAAAGGAAATAGTGAACTAATGAGGTTCTTCCTGTCATACCGTCGTGGTAACACACACACACACAACGATAGCCTCCTTTTCTAATTTATACCCTGGCTGGCCTTGTTGGGAGTCCACGGGTGAATAATACCTAACCTAACCTAACCTAACCTAACCTACCCTACCCCAACCTAACCTAACCTACCCCAACCTAACCTAACCTAACCTACCCCAACCTAACCTAACCTAACGTACCCCAACCTAACCTAACCTAACCTAACTCATATAGAAGGTGATGACGTTCCACTAGAGAGAACGTAAACATTTCTCCAGGGGTAAAAAGACTTGTACAACGAGTCAGCGCCGCTCGGGAAGGATTGTAATCATGTTAATCTTCGCTGAGGTGTATTCCCGCCCTCTTACCTGGCGTGTAGGACCATCTAGACGAGAGAGACAATGGACACTTACCTGGAGGGGGAGTAAACACACCTGCAGGGGGAGTAAACACACCTGCAGGGGGAGTAAACACACCTGCTGGGGGAGTAAACACACCTGCAGGATGTATTGTGTTAACATGTCACGTAGGGAAGGAAGATGTTTTGGTATTAGATTCAGTTTTTACAAGAAGGGTGTAGGATGAAGCCCAGCCCAGCCCAGCCCAGCCCAGCCCAGCCCAGCCCAACCCAACCCAACCCAACCTAAGCCCAGCCCAAGCCCAACCCAAGCCCAGCCCAGCCCAGCCCAACCCAACCCAGCCCAACCCAACCCAACCCAGCCCAACCCAGCCCAACCCAGCCCAGCCCAACCCAACCCAACCCAACCCAACCCAAAGTCGATATTGTGACGCCTAAACCTGTTCGATGATTTTGTCCAGGTGAGTGATGGTCCACGAGTCAGCATAATAAAGAATCACGTTCGTCTATTTGACCTGCCAGTGTTGAAGGTCTCCTGAATATAATACAATACCACAAGTTATTCATTAGATACTGATTGTAGAGGGATTATAAAAGCTCTTCTGGTAATTAGTGTGATTAGCTATGATGTTTATGTTGCTTGTTGATATTTGTGTAATAATATGTAATGGTTGTGTAAGACTAATCTGATGGGTAAACCTGATATACTGACTCGTAACTGGGACTGTTATCAGGAGACGGGAAAATGACTGGTTTAGTAGAGTTTTAGATTAGGTTAGGTTAGGTTTGGTTTGGTTAGGTTCCTATTCCTGGTTCGAAAGTTGATCTATTACCCATTATAATACTGTAGAGGTGGTGACTTGATACAAAAAAACGAGGGAGAGACAAAACGAGGGAGAGAAAAACGAGGGAGAGAAAAAAACGAGGGAGAGAAAATCGAGGGAGAGAAAAACGAGGGAGAGAGAAAAACGAGGGAGAGAGAAAAACGAGGGAGAGAGAAAAACGAGGGAGAGACAAAACGAGGGAGAGAGAAAAACGAGGGAGAGAGAAAAACGAGGGAGAGAAAAAAACGAGGGAGAGAAAAACGAGGGAGAGAAATAAAAACGAGGGAGAGAAAAAAACGAGGGAGAGAAAAAGAAACGAGGGAGAGAAAAACGAGGGAGAGAGAAACGAGGGAGAGAGAAACGAGGGAGAGAAAAACGAGGGAGAGAGAAAAACGAGGGAGAGAAAAACGAGGGAGAGAAATAAAAACGAGGGAGAGAAAAAAACGAGGGAGAAAAAAAACGAGAGAGAGAGAGAGGGAGGCTGGCTTGGCGTAAACAGTACCTTGCCCAACTGTCCCCTTTTAACATGACCCATTAATGAACAGCCTCTTACAGGGCGAGTGTAAAGCCTTGAGGTAGATCAAATGAGGTAGAAATATTTGAATTTATCTTACTTTCTCTCCTGGTGTTGTGTGAGGTGGAGTAAAGGGGGAGGGGGGAGGGAGAGAGAGGGGGGGGGTAGGGAGAGAGGTTGGGGGAGAGAGGGAGGGGGGTAGGGAGAGAGAGGTAGGGGGGAGAGGGAGGGGGGTAGGGAGAGAGAGGTAGGGGAGAGAGGGAGGGGGAGAGAGGGAGGGGGTAGGGAGAGAGAGGTAGGGGGACAGAGGGAGGGGGGTAGGGAGAGTGAGGTAGGGGGAGAGAGGGAGGGGGTAGGGAGAGAGAGGTAGGGGAGAGAGGGAGGGGGGTAGGGAGAGAGGTAGGGGGAGAGAGGGAGGGGGGTAGGGAGAGAGGTAGGGGGAGAGAGGGAGGGGGTAGGGGGAGAGAGAGGGGGGTAGGGAGAGAGAGGTAGGGGGAGAGAGGGAGGGGGGTAGGGAGAGAGGTAGGGGGAGAGAGGGAGGGGGGTAGGGAGAGAGAGAGGGGGGGTAGGGAGAGAGGTTGGGGGAGAGAGGGAGGGGGGTAGGGAGAGAGAGGTAGGGGGAGAGAGGGAGGGGGGTAGGGAGAGAGAGAGGGGGGTAGGGAGAGAGGTAGGGGAGAGAGAGGGAGGGGGTAGGGAGAGAGAGAGGTAGGGGGAGAGAGAGAGGTAGGGGGAGAGAGGGAGGGGGGTAGGGAGAGTGAGGTAGGGGGAGAGAGGGAGGGGGTAGGGAGAGAGAGGTAGGGGGACAGAGGGAGGGGGGTAGGGAGAGAGAGGTAGGGGGACAGAGGGAGAGAGAGGTAGGGGAGAGAGGGAGGGGGTAGGGAGAGAGAGGTAGGGGAGAGAGGGAGGGGGTAGGGAGAGAGAGGGAGGGGGAGAGAGGGAGAGAGGTAGGGGGGTAGGGAGAGAGAGATAGGGGGAGAGAGGGGGGTCGCGAAAGAGAGGAGGGGTAGAGAAAGCGAGTGGGGGGAGGGCGAGAGAGGGAGGGGGGTAGGGAGAGATAGGTAGGGGAGAGAGGGAGGGGGAGAGAGGGATGGGGGTAGGGAGAGAGGGGTAGGGGGAGAGAGAGAGAGGTAGAGAGAGAGAGGGGGGTAGGGGAGAGAGGTGGGGAGAGAGAGAGAGGGGGGTTGGGAGAGAGGGGTAGGGGGAGAGAGGGAGGGGGGTAGGGAGAGAGAGGTAGGGGAGAGAGGGAGGGGGAGAGAGGGAGGGGGGTAGGGAGAGAGAGGTAGGGGGAGAGAGGGAGGGGGGTAGGGGGAGAGAGAGAGAGGTAGAGAGAGAGGTAGAGAGAGAGAGGGGGGGGTAGGGGAGAGAGGTAGGGGGAGAGAGGGAGGGGGGGTAGGGAGAGAGAGGGAGGGGGGTAGGGAGAGAGAGGTAGGGGGAGAGAGCGAGGGGGGTAGGGGAGAGTGGTAGGGGGAGAGAGGGAGGAGGGTAGGGAGAGAGAGGTAGGGGGAGAGAGGGGGGGGTAGGGGAGAGAGAGAGAGGGGGGTAGGGGGAGAGAGAGAGAGGTAGAGAGAGAGGTAGAGAGAGGGAGGGGGGGTAGGGGGATAGAGGGAGGGAAGAGAGGGAGGGGGTAGGGAGAGAGAGAGGGGGGTAGGGAGAGAGAGGTAGGGAGAGAGAGGGAGGGGGGTAGGGAGAGAGAGAGGGGGTAGGGGGAGAGAGGGAGGGGGGTAGGGAGAGAGAGGTAGGGGGAGAGAGGGAGGGGGGTAGGGAGAGAGAGGGGGGTAGGGAGAGAGGGAGGGGGAGAGAGGGAGGTGGGTAGGGGGAGAGGGAGGGGGGTAGGGGGAGGGGGAGAGAGGGATGGGGGTAGGGAGAGAGAGGGAGGGGGGTAGGGGGAGAGAGAGAGAGGTAGAGAGAGAGAGGGGGGTAGGGGAGAGGGAGGGGGGTAGGGGAGAGAGGGAGGGGGGTAGGGAGAGAGAGGTAGGGGGAGAGAGGGAGGGGGGTAGGGAGAGAGAGGGGGAGGGGGAGAGAGAGGTAGGGGGAGAGAGGGAGGGGGGTAGGGAGAGAGAGAGATAATAGGGAAAACCGATAAACAGAAATATCCCGTTTATACAGAAGCAGTTAGTGGCTCTGTCGGGTCCTCTTGGTTCAGTTGCCTGAACACTGTACCGGTGATTATAAAGACTAACTACACCAAGTAATAGGGACAGTCAGGGGGAAATAGATCACCTGAAGAATACCCACCCCAGCTTATTACACCCAAAGATTAATCAACCTAACCTAACGCTAACCTAACCCCGTTTTAGCGTTATATTTGCTTATACAGGAAACTCATCATTGCCTTCCCCTCTGCAGTGTTCAGGATGGATAAAGGAAATGAAAATGATTCGCCAAATGTCAATGTACTTTGTTTTTCAATCAATTTTCTGCTTACCTAAGGGAGGGGCAGCTGGTCTTCCGTCCGTCCGTCCGTCCAATAAGTCGTGTCCACTCATTAACTATTATAAGACCTAAGGCATTTGATGACCACACAGGGAGATGACGTGTTGGGTCCAGGAGGAACAGAACAATTAATGTCAACAATATTTCTCGGGTGTGTCATCAGGGTCACACCTGGGGAGGTTAGTAGTGCTCATATTGTACACAGTGAGATACTCTTCACACACACAACACACACACACACACTGCTCGTTGGCTCAGCCTTAAAGATCTTAACAGGTGAACACATTGAATCAATCCCCTTAAACACAATGACGTTTACCCCTGAATATAATGATGTAACCCCTTAAGTATTGAGTTACCCCCTGAGTATAATTATTTAACCCCTTAAGTATTGAGTTACCTCCTGAGTATAATTATTTAACCCCCTTAAGTATTGAGTTACCCCCCTGAGTATAGTTATTTAACCCCTTAAGTATTGAGTTACCCCCCGAGGATAATTATTTAACCCCCTTAAGTATTGAGTTACCCCCTGAGTATAATTATTTAACCCCTTAAGTATTGAGTTACCCACTGAGTATAATTATTTAACCCCTTAAGTATTGAGTTACCCCCTGAGGATAATTATTTAACCCCTTAAGTATTGAGTTACCCACTGAGTATAATTATTTAACCCCTTAAGTATTGAGTTACCCCCCGAGTATAATTATTTAACCCCTTAAGTATTGAGTTACCCACTGAGTATAATTATTTAACCCCTTAAGTATTGAGTTACCCCCTGAGTATAATTATTTAACCCCCTTAAGTATTGTGTTACCCCCCCGAGTATGATTAGTTAACCCCTTAAATGCCTTTATTGTGATCTCACGAACATGACATTTCTACTTATACAGCATCTTGGTGTCCGCCTCAGAAGCCCACAGTCGGCCTGACACTTATACTTACTATGACACAACAAATATTTAGTACTTTAATATATGTAAATAAAATGCTGGTAGGTTGGTGATTCACGTTAACCAGTTGTAAAGAAAATGCAGTAAGTTAATGAGGGAATCTGACTATTGTACCGTGGCACTTAACGAACGTGACCTGCAAGGCACGAGGGAGGCTGTGTTGACTTAAGTGGTGGCACTCACGAGGTACAGCCGTCTGCATTTATACCTGGTACACTTGCTGGTACGTTTTGTGAGATGTGGCCACTCTGTGTTGTTTACATCATATTATAACTCCCAGAATGGCTCTAAGGAACCTCACAATAGTAGCCAGACTGAGGACGCTTGATAAACATACCACATCTCACTAAACTTACCAGCCACTGTACCTGGATAATGGAAGTGTACCTTACTCTCTGACTCCAAGGTATTAGCGCCACAAGAGGTTGTTTCATGTGGTAATTACATCCCTGGCGAGGCAACAGCAAAGGTCATAATGTTGCTGGATTACAATAAAAGCTTAGAAGACTGAAAAAAATAATGCGAAGTAAAAAAAATATAAATAAAACTCGTAAAACTATTTAAATGTTAATAGATAAAGTTCAAAGTTTGTGTAGAAGGTCGAGAACAAGGTAGCTAATGTGAAGAGCGAGAACGTTCCCTTAGTAAATGGTGGATCAATTACCACCGCAACAGGTGAAGGAGAACAATTAACGAAGGTCATTACACAACAATTAACCTAAATGTGTTAATTAAGCTTGTAGTGGAGCTGTTATCTGATAAAGGGAGAACAATGAAGACTTTTAAAAGCGTATTTAGTGTTTCACCAAGCGTACATGTTCTTCTCAACAACCTTCAAACAAAACACGAATCCAATAAGGGGGAGACAACAGGCGGAGTTTGAAGGTAATTAGAGCATCATAAAGCATCCACCAGTTGTTAAGGAGGTATACCAGGCATGTAATTATTATCAGTTAATTATTAGGAACTATCGATAATGTATAAGGACTTTCACTTCATCAACGTCAGTCTGTTTAGTAAACACTTGGACGAGACAATGTTAAAAATGTTTCCTCTAAGTTTATGTTGTGGATAGTAAAGATGTACAGCACAGTACTATATGATAAAGACTACAGGGGTGAAGCCAACTTAGATCAGACAACAATAGCTCACATCAAACAACAATGACCCTAAATGGATATATAATTATTTAAAGAATATTATTGGACAAAGGAAGGCTTTAGACAGGAGGATAAATCGTGGTGAAGTTTACCTCCGGGAGTATTATAAGGTATTGGCCGGTAGGGTTAAGACCGAGATAAGAAAAGCAAAGAGGAATAATGAACTGAAGGTAGCAAGGGAGGCGAAGTCAAACCCCAAGGGATTCTATCAAATGTATCAAAGTAAAACACGAGAAAAGATTGGACCAATACAGTCAGATACCGGCGAGCTAACTGATAACGACGGAGAAATGAGCAATAATCTGAAGAAATAATTTTCAACAGTTTTCACCACCGAAAATTTAAACATGATACCCGAGGCACCGACTCTATTCAGAGATAGTGAAGAAAACAAATTAAGCAAGATACTAGTGACTAGTAACTATGTTAGTAAGCAAATAGACAAACCAAAGCCTAATAAGTCGCCAGGTTCCGATGAGATATGTGCCAGAGTATTAAAGGAATGTAAGGAACAGCTTAGTATGCCCTTACAAAATTTGTTAATTATGTAAACAGGTGTAGTACCAGAATCCTGGGGGATAGCGAATGTAATACTGATTTTCAAGAAAGGCGATAGATTACTATCCTCTAACTACCGTCCAATCAGCTTAACATCAATTGTAGGCAAATTACTGGAAGCAATAATTTCAAACTCTATTCGAAATCACTTGGAGAAGCACAAGTTGATCAATGATTCCCAACATGGCTTCACAAGCGGGTGTTCATGTCTAACTAATCTATAAACATTCTTTTCATGTTTTCGAATCGGTGGACGAGGGGCACAATTATGATGTGGTATATCTCGACTTTAGCAAAGCCTTCGACAGAGTCCCCCAGGAAAGACTAATAAGAAAAGTGGAGGCTCATGGCATTAAAGGAGATATTCTAAAATGGATTAGTGCCTGGTTACAGGACAGGAAACAGCGAGTGAGCATTAACGGCACTAAATCCAATTGGAGTAACGTCACTAGTAGAGTACCACAAGGCTCAGTACTTGGACCAGCATTATTTATTATATACATAAATGACATAGATATCAGCGTAGGCAGCAACATAAGTAAATTTGTTGTCGACACTAAAATAGGGCGTGTAATTAAATCTGACGAGGACTCTGCAAAAATACAGGAAGATCTAAAAAAAAATCGAATGGTCTGAAAATGGCTGATGAAATTTAATGTGGACAAATGTAAAGTACTTGGTATAGGAGATGTAAACAGAGAAACCAGATACCAGATGAACAACGAATGTGAGAAAGATTTAGGAGTAATGAAAAGTAGGAATCTTAAACGAAGTAAACAATGTGTATTTGCTCGAAACAAGGCTAACAAAGTACTTGGGTTCATACAAAGGAGTGTTAGTTACAAGACTAGCGAGGTCATCCTAAAACTATATCTTGTGCTTGTGAGACCTCACTTGGATTAAGCAGTTCAATTCTGGCCACCGTATTACAGAATTGATATAGAATCCCCAGAAAGAATTCAGAGGGGAATAACAAGACTAATCCCGGGCATTAGGAACATTGAGTACAGAGACAGGTTAAAGCATCTTAATTTGCACTCCCTCAAGAGACTTAGAGTGAGGGGCGATTTGATCGAGGTGTATAAATTGAAGTCAGGGCTGAACAAAGGTGATATAACAAAGGTACTCAAACTATCCAATCAGGAGCGAACTCGTAGCAATGGTTTTAAATTTGACAAATTTAGATTTAGGCGCGAAATAGGTAAACATTGGTTTGGAAATAGAGTAGTGGATGAATGGAACAAATTACCAAATATCATCATTAACTCGAATACGCTGGATAGCTTCAAACACTGTAGGTTGGGTGGATATATGAGTAATAGTGGTTGGGTGTAAACGGGACTGCCCATTATGGACCAATAGGCCGCTGTAGTTTCCTCCATCCTTATGTTCTTGAAGGTGCCAACACTCGCCCCCAGATGAAACAACTTCACATATAACGATGCCGTAAATTCTAATGGTAATATCGTAATGTTTTCCTCACACACCCGATAGTTTAACACGAATACTAGAGATTAAAAGAAGGCAACACAATCCTAGTCCTGAAAATAAACTTGACCAAAACTAATATTCAAAATAATCGTAAATTTTCAACTCAAGAGAAAGTCCCGGAATATACCTAATTACTGTAAGTGGTCTGACGTTATTAAACTCTTCAGAAATAAAATAAAGTAAGGCCCATAATGTGGTTGAGTATAACCTTGGATGGCCTACATTACTTTTTCTGTTGAAACAACATTTTTACTGAGATTTGGGGGGACGGTTTGACCAGCATGTGTGTTAGTGTTGGCCCTGTCGCTGTAAACCTAACCTAACCTAAACCTAACCTAACTTAACCTAACCTAACTTAACCTAACCTAACCTAACCTTACGTAACCTAACCTTACCTAACCTAACCTTACGTAACCTAACCTTACGTAACCTAACCTAACCTAACCTTACGTAACCTAACCTTACGTAACCTAACCTTACCTAACCTAACCTTACCAAACCTAACCTAACCTAACCTTTGAAATATAAAATAAAAAACTATAACATGAAAGCCTTACCGATAAAACTAAAACACTTGAAAAGAAAAAAAAATAAGTTTTACTCAACTCGGGTCAAATAACAGGAGTGATTGTGGATCTGGTGCTACGGTGAATAACACGACGATGGCGAATATCCAAACACCTACCTTTGTGTGTGTGTGTGTGTGTGTTTGTGTGTGTGTGTGTAATAATAATAAACGGTTCATAAGTAGAGTTGCAGTCGGTGGTTGAAAATATACTGACTTACATTTGATTTAGACATAATGATATAATATGCATTGAATACATTTACAGGGCTGTACAATACATAAATCAGGAGTTGTTTATTATTTTAACAATAGATGGGATGGTGCTGTTCTTATATCTATCGGTGCGGGCTCTTATGGGCTGAATTTTGTTGAAATGGCGGACTGCGCGAGGTGGGTGGGGGACTGCAGGAGGTGGCGAGGGGGTGTGTGTGATGAGATATGACTTACTCCCTAGCGTATCCTCACTCATGTTATGTAGAATAGTACACTCAATTTGGTTAGGCTAGGTTGCGTAAGGCTAGGTTAGGTTTAGTTAGGTTAGGTTACGTAAGCCTAGGTTAGGTTTAGTTAGGTTAGGTTGCGTAAGGCTAGGTTAGGTTTAGTTAGGTTACGTAAGGCTAGGTTAGGTTTAGTTAGGTTAGGTTACGTAAGGCTAGGTTAGGTTTAGTTAGGTTAGGTTACGTAAGGCTAGGTTAGGTTTAGTTAGGTTAGGTTACGTAAGGCTAGGTTAGGTTTAGTTAGGTTAGGTTGCGTAAGGCTAGGTTAGGTTTAGTTAGGTTAGGTTAGGTTAGGTTACGTTACGTAAGGTTAGGTTAGGTTAGGGTACTTTATACCCTCCAAACGACCATAAGTACACCATCTTATTATTGACCCTCACACACCGGTTACAATTCTGTGTTTTATCTCCCACTAAACATTTAATACAATCTATAATGAAAATACAGATTTATTCTGACGGCTATAAAGTTTGTTTTATTTTGGAAATATCAAATGTTTTTTTCTTTCCTGTTGCATAGTAATCTATAGGAGGAACTCAATAACGCCAGGAAATATATATAGGCCTATATAACATTATAGTCTAACTGTTCGCTATCCGCTCAACACCTCTCAATAGGCCTAATGGGTTGTTACTCAGTCACACTGTGAAAGTCTATCCTCACGGGGCCTCCTATCTGGGCGTGGGCGTTGTCTTTATCTTTGAGTACTACAACTAATACCTTTCATTATGATACTGTACTCAAGGTGTTAAATCATCGTACTCAAGGTGTTAAATCGTCGTACTCAAGGTGTTAAATCATCGTACTCAAGGTGTTAAATCGTCGTACCCAAGGTGTTAAATCATCGTACTCAAGGTGTTAAATCATCGTACTCAAGGTGTTAAATCATCGTACTCAAGGTGTTAACTCATCGTACTCAAGGTGTTAATTCATCGTACTCAAGGTGTTAAATCATCGTACTCAAGGTGTTAACTCATCGTACTCAAGGTGTTAAATCATCGTACTCAAGGTGTTAAATCATCGTACTCAAGGTGTTAAATCATCGTACTCAAGGTGTTAACTCATCGTACTCAAGGTGTTAATTCATCGTACTCAAGGTGTTAAATCATCGTACTCAAGGTGTTAAATCATCGTACTCAAGGTGTTAACTCATCGTACTCAAGGTGTTAAATCGTCGTACTCAAATCAGTCGTATGTGAGGCAAAGATTAGGAAAAAATTCTACCCACGTGTTATTTAAGACACACGTACTGTACATACTGCCAAGGGAACACATTTTAGGCTTGTTTTTGTGCTGGTCTTTACCCCGGGTCTAATTGATCAGTGGCTGTCTACTGTTTATAAAGACCAACTTTAAAACAGACGCTGTGTTATGATTCTACAAATTTATGTCAATAGTAAAGGTGTTGTGTGTGCTTCTCGTTGATAATATGTAACAAGATATAACCCCCACAAAAAATAATCATATTTATTAGTAGTAAATTGGGGGTAATAAATAAATAAATACAAAATAAAAAAAGTTCGTCGATTGATTTAAATTTTGGTGAATGTGTCTTATGAAAATGATTTATGGAGAGGTTGCCAGTTGCTGTGATGAACCAAAGAGTAAAAGGTCTGAGGGGTTTTGGGTCACGTCTTTAAGTGATGGACTTTGAAGAACGTCATAAGCTGCTCGACTTGGGGTTTGTGCTCGTCTGAACAGTTTTGGTGTTTTGCGTTAGTCAGCTCAATGAACGTCTTTCTTGACTGACTGAAATAATGTTTTTTCTGCTGCTATTCCAATTTGTTCCTACCCCCAGTTAGTCACACACACACACACACACTATCCTTCCTGAAAACACAA
>CAUDMG010001333.1:2252305-2342305 GCA_958450375.1 Homarus gammarus
CGTGTACTACTATAAACCTAACCTACCCCGTGTACTACTATAAACCTAACCTACCCCGTGTACTACTATAACCTAACCTACCCCGTGTACTACTATAAGCCTAACCTACCCCGTGTACTACTATAAACCTAACCTACCCCGTGTACTACTATAAACCTAACCTACCCCGTGTACTACTATAAGCCTAACCTACCCCGTGTACTACTATAAGCCTAACCTAACCTAACCTAACCTACCCGTGTACTACTATAAACCTAACCTACCCCGTGTACTACTATAAACCTAACCTACCCCGTGTACTACTATAAGCCTAACCTAACCTAACCTAACCTACCCCGTGTACTACTATAAACCTAACCTACCCCGTGTACTACTATAAACCTAACCTACCCCGTGTACTACTATAAACCTAACCTAACCTAACCTAACCTAACCTACCCCGTGTACTACTATAAACCTAACCTACCCCGTGTACTACTATAAACCTAACCTACCCCGTGTACTACTATAAGCCTAACCTAACCTAACCTAACCTAACCTACCCCGTGTACTACTATAAACCTAACCTACCCCGTGTACTACTATAAGCCTAACCTAACCTACCCCGTGTACTACTATAAGCCTAACCTAACCTACCCCGTGTACTACTATAAGCCTAACCTAACCTACCCCGTGTACTACTATAAGCCTAACCTAACCTACCCCGTGTACTACTATAAGAACCTAACCTACCCCGTGTACTACTATAAGCCTAACCTAACCTACCCCGTGTACTACTATAAACCTAACCTACCCCGTGTACTACTATAAGCCTAACCTACCCCGTGTACTACTATAAACCTAACCTACCCCGTGTACTACTATAAACCTAACCTACCCCGTGTACTACTTAACCTACTACCGTACCTAACCTAACCTACCCCGTGTACTACTATAACCTAACCTACCCCGTGTACTACTATAAACCTAACCTACCCCGTGTACTACTATAAACCTAACCTACCCCGTGTACTACTATAAACCTAACCTACCCCGTGTACTACTATAAACCTAACCTACCCCGTGTACTACTATAAGCCTAACCTAACCTACCCCGTGTACTACTATAAGCCTAACCTACCCCGTGTACTACTATAAGACCTAACCTACCCCGTGTACTACTATAAGCCTAACCTAACCTACCCCGTGTACTACTATAAGCCTAACCTAACCTACCCCGTGTACTACTATAAACCTAACCTACCCCGTGTACTACTATAAACCTAACCTACCCCGTGTACTACTATAAACCTAACCTACCCCGTGTACTACTATAAGCCTAACCTACCCCGTGTACTACTATAAGCCTAACCTAACCTAACCTAACCTAACCTACCCCGTGTACTACTATAAACCTAACCTACCCCGTGTACTACTATAAGCCTAACCTACCCTAACCTAACCTACCCCGTGTACTACTATAAACCTAACCTACCCCGTGTACTACTATAAGCCTAACCTAACCTAACCTAACCTACCCCGTGTACTACTATAAACCTAACCTAACCTAACCTAACCTAACCTACCCCTTGTACTACTATAAACCTAACCTAACCTAACCTAACCTAACCTACCCCGTGTACTACTATAAACCTAACCTACCCCGTGACACTTAACCTAACCTACCCCGTGTACTACTATAAACCTAACCTACCCCGTGTACTACTATAAGCCTAACCTACCCCGTGTACTACTATAAGCCTAACCTAACCTACCCCGTGTACTACTATAAACCTAACCTACCCCGTGTACTACTATAAGCCTAACCTACCCCGTGTACTACTATAACCTAACCTAACCTACCCCGTGTACTACTATAAGCCTAACCTAACCTACCCCGTGTACTACTATAAGCCTAACCTACCCCGTGTACTACTATAAGCCTAACCTACCTACCCCGTGTACTACTATAAACCTAACCTACCCCGTGTACTACTATAAACCTAACCTACCCCGTGTACTACTATAAGCCTAACCTACCCCGTGTACTACTATAAACCTAACCTACCCCGTGTACTACTATAAACCTAACCTAACCTACCCCGTGTACTACTATAAACCTAACCTACCCCGTGTACTACTATAAACCTAACCTACCCCGTGTACTACTATAACCTAACCTACCCCGTGTACTACTATAAACCTAACCTACCCCGTGTACTACTATAAACCTAACCTACCCCGTGTACTACTATAAACCTAACCTACCCCGTGTACTACTATAACCTAACCTAACCTACCCCGTGTACTACTATAAGCCTAACCTACCCCGTGTACTACTATAAGCCTAACCTACCCCGTGTACTACTATAAGCCTAACCTACCCCGTGTACTACTATAAGCCTAACCTACCCCGTGTACTACTATAAACCTAACCTACCCCGTGTACTACTATAAACCTAACCTACCCCGTGTACTACTATAAACCTAACCTACCCCGTGTACTACTATAAGCCTAACCTAACCTACCCCGTGTACTACTATAAGCCTAACCTACCCCGTGTACTACTATAAACCTAACCTACCCCGTGTACTACTATAAACCTAACCTACCCCGTGTACTACTATAAGCCTAACCTACCCCGTGTACTACTATAAACCTAACCTACCCCGTGTACTACTATAAACCTAACCTACCCCGTGTACTACTATAAACCTAACCTACCCCGTGTACTACTATAAGCCTAACCTACCCCGTGTACTACTATAAACCTAACCTACCCCGTGTACTACTATAAACCTAACCTACCCCGTGTACTACTATAACCTAACCTACCCCGTGTACTACTATAAACCTAACCTACCCCGTGTACTACTATAAGCCTAACCTACCCCGTGTACTACTATAAGCCTAACCTAACCTAACCTAACCTAACCTACCCCGTGTACTACTATAAACCTAACCTACCCCGTGTACTACTATAAACCTAACCTACCCCGTGTACTACTATAACCTAACCTACCCGTTACCTAACCTAACCTACCCCGTGTACTACTATAACCTAACCTACCTACCTACCTAACCTACCCCGTGTACTACTATAACCTAACCTACCCTGTACTACTAACCTAACCTACCCCGTGTACTACTATAAACCTAACCTACCCCGTGTACTACTATAAACCTAACCTACCCCGTGTACTACTATAAGCCTAACCTAACCTACCCCGTGTACTACTATAAACCTAACCTACCCCGTGTACTACTATAACCTAACCTACCCCGTGTACTACTATAAACCTAACCTACCCCGTGTACTACTATAAGCCTAACCTACCCCGTGTACTACTATAAGCCTAACCTAACCTACCCCGTGTACTACTATAAACCTAACCTAACCTACCCCGTGTACTACTATAAACCTAACCTACCCCGTGTACTACTATAAACCTAACCTACCCCGTGTACTACTATAAGCCTAACCTACCCCGTGTACTACTATAAACCTAACCTACCCCGTGTACTACTATAAACCTAACCTACCCCGTGTACTACTATAAGCCTAACCTACCCCGTGTACTACTATAAACCTAACCTAACCTACCCCGTGTACTACTATAAACCTAACCTACCCCGTGTACTACTATAAACCTAACCTACCCCGTGTACTACTATAAGCCTAACCTACCCCGTGTACTACTATAAGCCTAACCTACCCCGTGTACTACTATAAACCTAACCTACCCCGTGTACTACTATAAGCCTAACCTACCCCGTGTACTACTATAAACCTAACCTACCCCGTGTACTACTATAAACCTAACCTACCCCGTGTACTACTATAAACCTAACCTACCCCGTGTACTACTATAAACCTAACCTACCCCGTGTACTACTATAAACCTAACCTACCCCCGTGTACTACTATAAGCCTAACCTACCCCGTGTACTACTATAAACCTAACCTACCCCGTGTACTACTATAAACCTAACCTACCCCGTGTACTACTATAAACCTAACCTAACCTACCCCGTGTACTACTATAAACCTAACCTACCCCGTGTACTACTATAAACCTAACCTACCCCGTGTACTACTATAAACCTAACCTACCCCGTGTACTACTATAAGCCTAACCTACCCCGTGTACTACTATAAACCTAACCTACCCCGTGTACTACTATAAGCCTAACCTACCCCGTGTACTACTATAAGCCTAACCTAACCTACCCCGTGTACTACTATAAACCTAACCTACCCCGTGTACTACTATAAGCCTAACCTACCCCGTGTACTACTATAAGCCTAACCTACCCCGTGTACTACTATAAGCCTAACCTACCCCGTGTACTACTATAAGCCTAACCTACCCCGTGTACTACTATAAACCTAACCTACCCCGTGTACTACTATAAGCCTAACCTACCCCGTGTACTACTATAAACCTAACCTACCCCGTGTACTACTATAAGCCTAACCTACCCCGTGTACTACTATAAGCCTAACCTACCCCGTGTACTACTATAAACCTAACCTACCCCGTGTACTACTATAAACCTAACCTACCCCGTGTACTACTATAAACCTAACCTACCCCGTGTACTACTATAAACCTAACCTACCCCGTGTACTACTATAAGCCTAACCTACCCCGTGTACTACTATAAGCCTAACCTACCCCGTGTACTACTATAAACCTAACCTACCCCGTGTACTACTATAAACCTAACCTACCCCGTGTACTACTATAAGCCTAACCTACCCCGTGTACTACTATAAGCCTAACCTACCCCGTGTACTACTATAAACCTAACCTACCCCGTGTACTACTATAAACCTAACCTACCCCGTGTACTACTATAAGCCTAACCTACCCCGTGTACTACTATAAACCTAACCTACCCCGTGTACTACTATAAACCTAACCTACCCCGTGTACTACTATAAACCTAACCTACCCCGTGTACTACTATAAACCTAACCTACCCCGTGTACTACTATAAACCTAACCTACCCCGTGTACTACTATAAGCCTAACCTACCCCGTGTACTACTATAAGCCTAACCTACCCCGTGTACTACTATAAGCCTAACCTACCCCGTGTACTACTATAAACCTAACCTACCCCGTGTACTACTATAAGCCTAACCTACCCCGTGTACTACTATAAACCTAACCTACCCCGTGTACTACTATAAACCTAACCTAACCTACCCCGTGTACTACTATAAACCTAACCTACCCCGTGTACTACTATAAACCTAACCTACCCCGTGTACTACTATAAGCCTAACCTACCCCGTGTACTACTATAAACCTAACCTACCCCGTGTACTACTATAAGCCTAACCTACCCCGTGTACTACTATAAGCCTAACCTACCCCGTGTACTACTATAAACCTAACCTACCCCGTGTACTACTATAAGCCTAACCTACCCCGTGTACTACTATAAGCCTAACCTAACCCGTGTACTACTATAAGCCTAACCTACCCCGTGTACTACTATAAACCTAACCTAACCTACCCCGTGTACTACTATAAACCTAACCTAACCTACCCCGTGTACTACTATAAACCTAACCTACCCCGTGTACTACTATAAACCTAACCTACCCCGTGTACTACTATAAGCCTAACCTACCCCGTGTACTACTATAAACCTAACCTACCCCGTGTACTACTATAAGCCTAACCTACCCCGTGTACTACTATAAGCCTAACCTACCCCGTGTACTACTATAAACCTAACCTACCCCGTGTACTACTATAAGCCTAACCTACCCCGTGTACTACTATAAACCTAACCTAACCTACCCCGTGTACTACTATAAGCCTAACCTACCCCGTGTACTACTATAAGCCTAACCTACCCCGTGTACTACTATAAGCCTAACCTACCCCGTGTACTACTATAAACCTAACCTACCCCGTGTACTACTATAAGCCTAACCTACCCCGTGTACTACTATAAACCTAACCTACCCCGTGTACTACTATAAGCCTAACCTACCCCGTGTACTACTATAAACCTAACCTACCCCGTGTACTACTATAAGCCTAACCTACCCCGTGTACTACTATAAGCCTAACCTAACCTACCCCGTGTACTACTATAAGCCTAACCTAACCTACCCCGTGTACTACTTTAAACCTAACCTAACCTACCCCGTGTACTACTTTAAACCTAACCTACCCCGTGTACTACTTTAAACCTAACCTACCCCGTGTACTACTTTAAACCTAACCTAACCTACCCCGTGTACTACTTTAAACCTAACCTAACCTACCCCGTGTACTACTTTAAACCTAACCTAACCTACCCCGTGTACTACTTTAAACCTAACCTAACCTACCCCGTGTACTACTTTAAACCTAACCTAACCTACCCCGTGTACTACTTTAAACCTAACCTAACCTACCCCGTGTACTACTTTAAACCTAACCTACCCCGTGTACTACTTTAAACCTAACCTACCCCGTGTACTACTTTAAACCTAACCTAACCTACCCGTGTACTACTTTAAACCTAACCTAACCTACCCCGTGTACTACTTTAAACCTAACCTAACCTACCCCGTGTACTACTTTAAACCTAACCTAACCTACCCCGTGTACTACTTAAACCTAACCTAACCTACCCCGTGTACTACTTTAAACCTAACCTAACCTACCCCGTGTACTACTTTAAACCTAACCTAACCTACCCCGTGTACTACTTTAAACCTAACCTAACCTACCCCGTGTACTACTTTAAACCTAACCTAACCTACCCCGTGTACTACTTTAAACCTAACCTAACCTACCCCGTGTACTACTTTAAACCTAACCTAACCTACCCCGTGTACTACTTTAAACCTAACCTAACCTACCCCGTGTACTACTTTAAACCTAACCTAACCTACCCCGTGTACTACTTTAAACCTAACCTAACCTACCCCGTGTACTACTTTAAACCTAACCTAACCTACCCCGTGTACTACTTTAAACCTAACCTAACCTACCCCGTGTACTACTTTAAACCTAACCTAACCTACCCCGTGTACTACTTTAAACCTAACCTAACCTACCCCGTGTACTACTTTAACCTAACCTAACCTACCCCGTGTACTACTTTAAACCTAACCTAACCTACCCCGTGTACTACTTTAAACCTAACCTAACCCCGTGTACTACTTTAAACCTAACCTAACCTACCCCGTGTACTACTTTAAACCTAACCTAACCTACCCCGTGTACTACTTTAAACCTAACCTACCCCGTGTACTACTTTAAACCTAACCTACCCCGTGTACTACTTTAAACCTAACCTACCCCGTGTACTACTTTAAACCTAACCTACCCCGTGTACTACTTTAAACCTAACCTAACCTACCCCGTGTACTACTTTAAACCTAACCTACCCCGTGTACTACTTTAAACCTAACCTAACCTACCCCGTGTACTACTTTAAACCTAACCTAACCTACCCCGTGTACTACTTTAAACCTAACCTAACCTACCCCGTGTACTACTTTAAACCTAACCTAACCTACCCCGTGTACTACTTTAAACCTAACCTAACCTACCCCGTGTACTACTTTAAACCTAACCTACCCCGTGTACTACTTTAAACCTAACCTACCCCGTGTACTACTTTAAACCTAACCTAACCTACCCCGTGTACTACTTTAAACCTAACCTACCCCGTGTACTACTTTAAACCTAACCTAACCTACCCCGTGTACTACTTTAAACCTAACCTACCCCGTGTACTACTTTAAACCTAACCTACCCCGTGTACTACTTTAAACCTAACCTACCCCGTGTACTACTTTAAACCTAACCTAACCTACCCCGTGTACTACTTTAAACCTAACCTAACCTACCCGTGTACTACTTTAACCTAACCTAACCTACCCCGTGTACTACTTTAAACCTAACCTAACCTACCCCGTGTACTACTTTAAACCTAACCTACCCCGTGTACTACTTTAAACCTAACCTACCCCGTGTACTACTTTAAACCTAACCTACCCCGTGTACTACTTTAAACCTAACCTACCCCGTGTACTACTTTAAACCTAACCTACCCCGTGTACTACTTTAAACCTAACCTACCCCGTGTACTACTTTAAACCTAACCTAACCCGTGTACTACTTTAAACCTAACCTAACCTACCCCGTGTACTACTTTAAACCTAACCTAACCTACCCCGTGTACTACTTTAAACCTAACCTAACCTACCCCGTGTACTACTTTAAACCTAACCTACCCCGTGTACTACTTTAAACCTAACCTACCCCGTGTACTACTTTAAACCTAACCTAACCTACCCCGTGTACTACTTTAAACCTAACCTACCCCGTGTACTACTTTAAACCTAACCTACCCCGTGTACTACTTTAAACCTAACCTACCCCGTGTACTACTTTAAACCTAACCTACCCCGTGTACTACTTTAAACCTAACCTAACCTACCCCGTGTACTACTTTAAACCTAACCTAACCTACCCCGTGTACTACTTTAAACCTAACCTACCTACCCCGTGTACTACTTTAAACCTAACCTAACCTACCCCGTGTACTACTTTAAACCTAACCTAACCTACCCCGTGTACTACTTTAAACCTAACCTAACCTACCCCGTGTACTACTTTAAACCTAACCTACCCCGTGTACTACTTTAAACCTAACCTAACCTACCCCGTGTACTACTTTAAACCTAACCTAACCTACCCCGTGTACTACTTTAAACCTAACCTAACCTACCCCGTGTACTACTTTAAACCTAACCTAACCTACCCCGTGTACTACTTTAAACCTAACCTAACCTACCCCGTGTACTACTTTAAACCTAACCTACCTACCCCGTGTACTACTTTAAACCTAACCTAACCTACCCCGTGTACTACTTTAAACCTAACCTAACCTACCCCGTGTACTACTTTAAACCTAACCTAACCTACCCCGTGTACTACTTTAAACCTACCTACCTACCCCGTGTACTACTTTAAACCTAACCTACCCTACCCCGTGTACTACTTTAAACCTAACCTAACCTACCCCGTGTACTACTTTAAACCTAACCTAACCTACCCCGTGTACTACTTTAAACCTAACCTAACCTACCCCGTGTACTACTTTAAACCTAACCTACCCTACCCCGTGTACTACTTTAAACCTAACCTAACCTACCCCGTGTACTACTTTAAACCTAACCTACCCCGTGTACTACTTTAAACCTAACCTAACCTACCCCGTGTACTACTTTAAACCTAACCTAACCTACCCCGTGTACTACTTTAACCTAACCTAACCTACCCCGTGTACTACTTTAAACCTAACCTACCCCGTGTACTACTTTAAACCTAACCTACCTACCCCGTGTACTACTTTAAACCTAACCTAACCTACCCCGTGTACTACTTTAAACCTAACCTAACCTACCCCGTGTACTACTTTAAACCTAACCTAACCTACCCCGTGTACTACTTTAAACCTAACCTACCCCGTGTACTACTTTAAACCTAACCTAACCTACCCCGTGTACTACTTTAAACCTAACCTACCCCGTGTACTACTTTAAACCTAACCTAACCTACCCCGTGTACTACTTTAAACCTAACCTAACCTACCCCGTGTACTACTTTAAACCTAACCTACCCCGTGTACTACTTTAAACCTAACCTACCCCGTGTACTACTTTAAACCTAACCTAACCTACCCCGTGTACTACTTTAAACCTAACCTAACCCGTGTACTACTTTAAACCTAACCTAACCTACCCCGTGTACTACTTTAAACCTAACCTACCCCGTGTACTACTTTAAACCTAACCTAACCTACCCCGTGTACTACTTTAAACCTAACCTAACCTACCCCGTGTACTACTTTAAACCTAACCTAACCTAACCCGTTTACTACTTTAAACCTAACCTAACCTACCCCGTTTACTACTTTAAGCCTAACCTACCCCGTTTACTACTTTAAGCCTAACCTACCCCGTTTACTACTTTAAGCCTAACCTACCCCGTTTACTACTTTAAACCTAACCTACCCCGTTTACTACTTTAAACCTAACCTAACCTACCCCGTTTACTACATTAAACTCTTTAAACCTAACCTACCCCATTTACTACATTAAACTCTTTAAACCTAACCTACCCCGTTTACTTCTTTAAACTCTTTAAACCTAACCTACCCCGTTTACTTCTTTAAACTCTTTAAACCTAAGCTAACCCGTTTACTACTTTAAACCTAACCTAACCTACCCCGTTTACTACTTTAAACTCTTTAAACCTAACCTACCCCGTTTACTACATTAAACTCTTTAAACCTAACCTAACCTACCCCGTTTACTTCTTTAAACTCTTTTAACCTAACCTACCCCGTTTACTACATTAAACTCTTTAAACCTAACCTACCCCGTTTACTACTTTAAACTCTTTAAACCTAGCCTACCCCGTTTACTACTTTAAACTCTTTAAACCTAACCTACCCCGTTTACTACATTAAACTCTTTAAACCTAACCTACCCCGTTTACGACTTTAAACTCTTTAAACCTAACCTACCCCGTTTACTACTTTAAACTCTTTAAACCTAACCTACCCCGTTTACTACTTTAAACTCTTTAAACCTAACCTACCCCGTTTACTACATTAAACTCTTTAAACCTAACCTACCCCGTTTACTACATTAAACTCTTTAAACCTAACCTACCCCGTTTACTACATTAAACTCTTTAAACCTAACCTACCCCGTTTACTACATTAAACTCTTTAAACCTAACCTACCCCGTTTACTTCTTTAAACTCTTTCAACCTAACCTACCCCGTTTACTTCTTTAAACTCTTTAAACCTAACCTACCCCGTTTACTTCTTTAAACTCTTTAAACCTAACCTACCCCGTTTACTACTTTAAACTCTTTAAACCTAACCTACCCCGTTTACTACTTTAAACTCTTTAAACCTAACCTACCCCGTTTACTTCTTTAAACTCTTTAAACCTAACCTAACTCGTTTACTACTTTAAACTCTTTAAACCTAACCTAACTCGTTTACTATAAACTCTTTAAACCTAACCTACCCCGTTTACTACTTTAAACTCTTTAAACCTAACCTAACTCGTTTACTACTTTAAACTCTTTAAACCTAACCTAACTCGTTTACTACTTTAAACCTAACCTACCCCGTTTACTTCTTTAAACTCTCTAAACCTAACCTACCCCGTTTACTTCTTTAAACTCTTTAAACCTAACCTACCCCGTTTACTACTTTAAACTCTTTAAACCTAACCTACCCCGTTTACTACTTTAAACTCTTTAAACCTAACCTACCCCGTTTACTACTTTAAACTCTTTAAACCTAACCTACCCCGTTTACTTTAAACTCATTAAACCTAACCTACCCCGTTTACTTTAAACTCTTTAAACTTAACCTACCCCGTTTACTACTTTAAACTCTTTAAACCTAACCTACCCCGTTTACTACTTTAAACTCTTTAAACCTAACCTACCCCGTTTACTACTTTAAACTCTTTAAACCTAACCTACCCCGTTTACTACTTTAAACTCTTTAAACCTAACCTACCCCGTTTACTACTTTAAACTCTTTAAACCTAACCTACCCCGTTTACTTTAAACTCTTTAAACCTAACCTACCCCGTTTACTACTTTAAACTCTTTAAACCTTTACCTACCCCGTTTACTACTTTAAACTCTTTAAACCTAACCTACCCCGTTTACTACTTTAAACTCTTTAAACCTAACCTATCCCGTTTACTTTAAACTCTTTAAACCTAACCTACCCCGTTTACTTTAAACTCTTAAAACCTAACCTACCCCGTTTACTACTTTAAACTCTTTAAACCTAACCTACCCCGTTTACTACTTTAAACTCTTTAAACCTAACCTACCCCGTTTACTACTTTAAACTCTTTAAACCTAACCTTCCCCGTTTACTACTTTAAACTCTTTAAACCTAACCTACCCCGTTTGCTACTTTAAACTCTTTAAACCTAACCTACCCCGTTTACTACTTTAAACTCTTTAAACCTAACCTACCCCGTTTACTACTTTAAACTCTTTAAACCTAACCTTCCCCGTTTACTACTTTAAACTCTTTAAACCTAACCTTCCCCGTTTACTACTTTAAACTCTTTAAACCTAACCTACCCCGTTTACTACTTTAAACTGTTCATATATAGGGCAAACACCCACCTCTTATTACGCAACTGAAGATAATTTATTTATTTATTTATTTATTTACCCGTGGTGTCCTAAGGAAGACCAGGCTCTACCTCGTTCACTTGTAAGTAACATTGTTGGCCAGAGAGTTGTTATAATATCCAGCAACATGATTAGGTTATGGTTAGGTTACGTTAGGTTATGGTTAGGTTACGTTAGGTTATGGTTAGGTTACGTTAGGTTATGGTTAGGTTACGTTAGGTTATGGTAAGGTTACGTTAGGTTATGGTTAGGTTACTTAGGTTACGTTAGGTTATGGTTAGGTTACGTTAGGTTATGGTAAGGTTACGTTAGGTTATGGTTAGGTTACGTTAGGTTATGGTTAGGTTACGTTAGGTTATGGTTAGGTTACGTTAGGTTATGGTAAGGTTACGTTAGGTTATGGTTAGGTTACGTTAGGTTATGGTTAGGTTACGTTAGGTTATGGTTAGGTTACGTTAGGTTATGGTAAGGTTACGTTAGGTTATGGTTAGGTTACGTTAGGTTATGGTTAGGTTACGTTAGGTTATGGTAAGGTTACGTTAGGTTATGGTAAGGTTAGGTTAGGTTATGGTTAGGTTACGTTATTTCTTTTGGTGCGTCTTGTGTATGGTGAGCGAGCCAACATTATACTCGACCCTTTTTGTAATAATTGGGAACGACTTAAGAGTTTTGTTATGTCGGCACCTCGGGATTCTCATCTTTTTATTTCTTTTATTTTATTTTATTTTTTTTTATCTTGGTTAATATTATAGTGATTTAACATATAATTACCAGCAATAAAAACCAACTAGTTAGCAAGATGTGTCGAGGGAATTTTGGTCTCGTGTTGCTGAACCTTCCTGTAGTATAGTAAATAACATGATAGCTCTTGCAGGGTAATGGGACTCTTGTCTACTGGAGATACACCATGATAGGCCTACACCATGATAGGCCTACACCATGATAGGCCTACACCATGATAGGCCTACACCATGATAGGCCTACACCATGATAGGCCTACACCATGATAGGCCTACACCATGATAGGCCTACACCATGATAGGCCTACAAGTATAACAGGTGATGAGGAACTACATACTGTACACGGGGCAGATCACACCAGGGAGACGAGGCTCATACTGGGTTGTCAAAACTCAGACTTTGAATTAATTTGATATATTTCTAATTAGAATAATGTAATTGACTATTGACCAGTGAGCAGCTGGGTGTGTTTCCCGCCATAAGTTTATCAAGTGTTGTAAGGGAGGCTTCAACCGCTGCTGTTTACACTCCATAAGATAAGAGAGTCAGTCTGGGAGTCAAATTAACCCAACGTCGACAGCTTAAGCAAAGAGGTGGAGAGGAAATACCTATAGAGATCTTCAACACGTAATCTGTCTCTATACTAAAGTTAAATGGGATGTTCCAGTGTTAATTAAGTAGCCATATACGTGACCTTTAACAACGATATACTGGCTATGACTCTTGTACTGTTGTTCTCTACAGTCTCCCGTGTGGTTAGGTGAGGTTAGGTTAGGTGAGGTGAGGTGAGGTTAGGTTAGGTTAGGTTAGGTGAGGTTAGATTAGGTTAGGTTTGGAGATTTTGAATTAAATGTCTCCTGACGATCCTCCTGTAAGACAAAGACCCACATTAACCATAAGACAAAGACCCACATTAACCACAAGACAAAGACCCACATTAACCACAAGACAAAGACCCACATTAACCACAAGACAAAGACCCACATTAACCACAAGACAAAGACCCACATTAACCATAAGACAAAGACCCACATTAACCATAAGACAAAGACCCACATTAACCACAAGACAAAGACCCACATTAACCACAAGACAAAGACCCACATTAACCACAAGACAAAGACCCACATTAACCACAAGACAAAGACCCACATTAACCACAAGACAAAGACCCACATTAACCACAAGACAAAGACCCACATTAACCACAAGACAAAGACCCACATTAACCATAAGACAAAGACCCACATTAACCACAAGACAAAGACTCACATTAACCATAAGACAAAGACCCACATTAACCGTGAGACAAAGACCCACATTAACCGTAAGACAAAGACCCACATTAACCGTAAGACAAAGACCCACATTAACCATAAGACAAAGACCCACATTAACCATAAGACAAAGACCCACATTAACCATAAGACAAAGACTCACATTAACCATAAGACAAAGACCCACATTAACCGTAAGACAAAGACCCACATTAACCGTAAGACAAAGACCCACATTAACCGTAAGACAAAGACCCACATTAACCGTAAGACAAAGACCCACAGTAACCATAAGACAAAGACCCACATTAACCACAAGACAAAGACCCACATTAACCACAAGACAAAGACCCACATTAACCATAGGACAAAGACCCACATTAACCATAAGACAAAGACCCACATTAACCATAAGACAAAGACCCACATTAACCACAAGACAAAGACCCACATTAACCATAAGACAAAGACCCACATTAACCACAAGACAAAGACCCACATTAACCATAAGACAAAGACCCACATTAACCATAAGACAAAGACCCACATTAACCATAAGACAAAGACCCACATTAACCACAAGACAAAGACCCACATTAACCACAAGACAAAGACCCACATTAACCACAAGACAAAGACCCACATTAACCATAAGACAAAGACCCACATTAACCATAAGACAAAGACCCACATTAACCGTAAGACAAAGACCCACATTAACCATAGGACAAAGACCCACATTAACCACAAGACAAAGACCCACATTAACCACAAGACAAAGACCCACATTAACCATAAGAGTGTGGTACAGTACAGTTGTTTACGAGTCCATTACCTAAACAACTGTTCACCCACCAGACAGGGCGACTCGATCCATCTACTCTTGAGTGTATGAGTACCGTCAGAAACAATGTCCTCGCTGGGCATTGGTTTAAGTCGTCTCAAAATTCACGAGAAGTAAAACAGGTGTTGTAAGGCGAGGAACTTGTGTATTGTACCGTCCATCCTGCGTAAACTAACCCCACGCCAAACAAAGAACGGAATAAACAACGCTTTAGGTGGTGAGCCTAGCTGGCCTATGAGCCTTGGATTATTGTAATGTGTTCACCATATCGAATCGAGTCTCTGATATCTTTACAAGCCAGACGGCCCCCAGTACAGTACACCTGACCGGCGAAAATGCTTCTATTTATGGTGAAGTCTTCCATTGTTCACTTCTTACACATATATATATGCAAGTAAATCACTGTAGGTGCGCGTGATCTAGGTATATGCAAGACTGAGAGACTCGAAGCTGTGTACTCCCCCGTGAAGTATGTAACACTTGTCCACTAATAACAAGAGACAAACTTGGACATACGAGATAAAATACAAAGTGTGCAATTTCAAGCTGTATTTTACCACAGTTACTTGCCTTGAGCTTAGGGGAACTCTTTAATCCTGAGCCGAGCTTAGGGGAACTCTTTAATCCTGAGCCTCTTAACCTGCATGTCCCTCAGTCTGGGAGAGTTAACTTAAGACACAGTTACTTGACTTGAGTTTAGGGGAACTCTTTAATCCTGAGCCTCTTAACTTGCATGTCCCTCAGTCTGGGAGAGTTAACTTAAGACACAGTTACTTGACTTGAGTTTAGGGGAACTCTTTAATCCTGAGCCTCTTAACCTGCATGTCCCTCAGTCTGGGAGAGTTAACTTAAGACACAGTTATTGACTTGAGTTTAGGGGAACTCTTTAATCCTGAGCCTCTTAACCTACATGTCCCTCAGTCTGGGAGAGTTAACTTAAGACACAGTTACTTGACTTGAGTTTAGGGGAACTCTTAATCCTGAGCCTCTTAACTTGCATGTAATTATAATGGGTGGTGAATGATGGGCTGAATGAGGTGATGAATGAGGTGATGAATGATGGGCTGAATGATGGGCTGAATGAGGCGGTGAATGATGTGTTTTCTTAATATTTCGTAGTTTTTGTTATATAAAAGACCCGATAACTTCACCTATACTGACCAACCAACTGCCTTGTTAACAGGAGGTAATCACTCGTTAGCTAGTTTAAAATTATACCTTGAATTTTTTTGTTATATGACGTGAATTATCGTTTAGTTACCTATCATCTTTTGTATATGGATGGTTTATAGAGAGACGTTAATAAAGGAGGGAATGATAGCGGTGAAAGGTGGAAATGAAGTGTGGAGAGGAAGGGAAGAGCTGGTGGTTGGGTTTGGTTGGGTTGGGTTGGGTTAGGTTGGGTTGGGTTGGGTTAGGTTGGGTTGGGTTGGGTTTGGTTGGGTTAGGTTGGGTTGTGGTTGGGTTGTGTTTTGTTAGGTTGGGTTGGGTTGGGTTGTGTTTTGTTAGGTTGGGTTGGGTTGGATTGTGATGCGTTGGGTCGGGTTGTTTTGTGTTGCGTTGAGTGGGGTTGGGTTGGGTCAGGTTAGGATGGGTTAGGTTAGGTTGGGTTGTGTTAGGTTGGGTTGTGTTAGGTTGGGTTGTGTTGGGTTGGGTTGGGTTGGGTTGAGTTAGGTTGGGTTGGGTTGGGTTGTGTTAGGTTGGGTTGAGTTAGGTTGGGTTGTGTTGGGTTAGGTTGTGTTGGGTTAGGTTGTGTTGGGTTGGGTTGGGTTGGGTTGGGTTAGGTTGTGTTGGGTTGGGTTGGGTTGGGTTAGGTTGTGTTGGGTTAGGTTGTGTTGGGTTGGGTTGGGTTGTGTTGGGTTGTGTTAGGTTGGGTTGGGTTGGGTTAGGTTGTGTTAGGTTAGGTTGGGTTGGGTTGTGTTGGGTTGCGTTGGGTTGGGTTAGGTTGTGTTGGGTTGGGTTGGGTTAGGTTGTGTTGGGTTGTGTTGGGTTGGGTTGGGTTGTGTTAGGTTGTGTTGGGTTGGGTTGGGTTGGGTTAGGTTGTGTTAGGTTAGGTTGGGTTGTGTTGGGTTGGGTTGGGTTGTGTTAGGTTGGGTTGTGTTAGGTTGGGTTGGGTTGGGTTGGGTTAGGTTGGGTTGGGTTGGGTTGTGTTAGGTTGTGTTAGGTTGGGTTGTGTTAGGTTGGGTTGGGTTGGGTTGGGTTGTGTTAGGTTGTGTTAGGTTGGGTTGGGTTGTGTTAGGTTGGGTTGTGTTAGGTTGGGTTTGGTTGGGTTGGGTTGGGTTGTGTTGGGTTGTGTAGTGCGCCGCTACCTCTGGCTCCTACATCACCGCCACCGCCCTCATCAACTATGTACCTCACCACCTTCGTCTGTAGGGCCGCTCAGCCTCTCCCTCGGCTGCTGGCGTCCTCTTGGTTATTCAGGTCATGAATGGGAATGAAGTTTCCTGGCCTTAAACAGCGACCCATCGTAAAGTTGGTTTTATTGTCCCCGTATACGCAGGCGCTCCTTACTCCAACACGGAATTAATTAATATTCTTTATTATGATGTTAACCTGATGTACTGTGTATATATCTAGTGTAGTGAACCTAACATAACCTAACCTGATGTACTGTGTATATATCTAGTTTAGTGAACCTAACCTAACCTGATGTACTGTGTATATATCTAGTGTAGTGAACCTAACCTAACCTAACCTGATGTACTGTGTATATATCTAGTGTAGTGAACCTAACCTAACCTAACCTAACCTAACCTGATGTACTGTGTATATATCTAGTTTAGTGAACCTAACCTAACCTAACCTAACCTGATGTACTGTGTATATATCTAGTTTAGTGAACCTAACCTAACCTAACCTGATGTACTGTATATATATCTAGTTTAGTGAACCTAACCTAACCTAACCTAACCTGATGTACTGTATATATATCTAGTTTAGTGAACCTAACCTAACCTAACCTAACCTAACCTGATGTACTGTGTATATATCTAGTTTAGTGAACCTAACCTAACCTAACCTAACCTAACCTGATGTACTGTGTATATATCTAGTTTAGTGAACCTAACCTAACCTAACCTAACCTAACCTGATGTACTGTGTATATATCAAGTTTAGTGAACCTAACCTAACCTAACCTAACCTAACCTGATGTACTGTATATATATCTAGTTTAGTGAACCTAACCTAACCTAACCTAACCTAACCTGATGTACTGTGTATATATCTAGTTTAGTGAACCTAACCTAACCTAACCTAACCTAACCTGATGTACCGTGTGTATATCTAGTTTAGTGAACCTAACCTAACCTAACCTAACCTGATGTACTGTGTATATATCTAGTTTAGTGAACCTAACCTAACCTGATGTACTGTATATATATCTAGTTTAGTGAACCTAACCTAGCCTGATGTACTGTGTATATATCAAGTTTAGTGAACCTAACCTAACCTAACCTAACCTAACCTGATGTACTGTATATATATCTAGTTTAGTGAACCTAACCTAACCTAACCTAACCTAACCTGATGTACTGTGTATATATCTAGTTTAGTGAACCTAACCTAACCTAACCTAACCTGATGTACCGTGTGTATATCTAGTTTAGTGAACCTAACCTAACCTAACCTAACCTGATGTACCGTGTATATATCTAGTTTAGTGAACCTAACCTAACCTAACCTAACCTGATGTACTGTATATATATCTAGTTTAGTGAACCTAACCTAACCTAACCTGATGTACTGTGTATATATCTAGTTTAGTGAACCTAACCTAACCTAACCTAACCTAACCTGATGTACCGTGTGTATATCTAGTTTAGTGAACCTAACCTAACCTAACCTAACCTAACCTGATGTACTGTATATATATCTAGTTTAGTGAACCTAACCTAACCTAACCTAACCTGATGTACTGTATATATATCTAGTTTAGTGAACCTAACCTAACCTAACCTAACCTAACCTGATGTACTGTATATATATCTAGTTTAGTGAACCTAACCTAACCTAACCTGATGTACCGTGTATATATCTAGTTTAGTGAACCTAACCTAACCTAACCTAACCTAACCTGATGTACTGTATATATATCTAGTTTAGTGAACCTAACCTAACCTAACCTAACCTGATGTACCGTGTATATATCTAGTTTAGTGAACCTAACCTAACCTAACCTGATGTACTGTATATATATCTAGTTTAGTGAACCTAACCTAACCTAACCTAACCTGATGTACCGTGTATATATCTAGTTTAGTGAACCTAACCTAACCTAACCTAACCTAACCTAACCTGATGTACCGTGTATATATCTAGTTTAGTGAACCTAACCTAACCTAACCTGATGTACTGTGTATATATCTAGTTTAGTGAACCTAACCTAACCTGATGTACTGTATATATATCTAGTTTAGTGAACCTAACCTAACCTAACCTAACCTGATGTACTGTATATATATCTAGTTTAGTGAACCTAACCTAACCTAACCTGATGTACTGTGTATATATCTAGTTTAGTGAACCTAACCTAACCTAACGTACTGTATATATATCTAGTTTAGTGAACCTAACCTAACCTAACCTAACCTGATGTACTGTATATATATCTAGTTTAGTGAACCTAACCTAACCTAACCTGATGTACCGTGTATATATCTAGTTTAGTGAACCTAACCTAACCTAACCTAACCTGATGTACTGTGTATATATCTAGTTTAGTGAACGTTAATCACTAAACTATATTAAAGTCTTTAGATAATGTTAAACAACTTGTATATGTAATGTGTAAGTGTTTGTGATAAGTGTTGTTATAAGTGTTTGTTGTTATAAGTGTTTGTGATAAGTGTTTGTTGTGATAAGTGTTGTTATAAGTGTTGTGATAAGTGTTTGTGATAAGTGTTTGTGATAAGTGTTTGTTGTGATAAGTGTTGTTTTAAGTGTTTGTGATAAGTGTTTGTTGTGATAAGTGTTGTTATAAGTGTTTGTGATAAGTGTTTGTTGTGATAAGTGTTGTGATAAGTGTTTGTTGTGATAAGCGTTGTTATAAGTGTTTGTTGTGATAAGTGTTGTGATAAGTGTTTGTTGTTATAAGTGTTGTGATAAGTGTGTTATAAGTGTTTGTGATAAGTGTTTGTTGTGATAAGTGTTGTTATAAGTGTTTGTGATAAGTGTTTGTTGTGATAAGTGTTGTTATAAGTGTTTGTTGTTATAAGTGTTTGTGATAAGTGTTTGTTGTGATAAGTGTTGTTATAAGTGTTTGTTGTGATAAGTGTTGTTATAAGTGTTTGTTGTTATAAGTGTTTGTGATAAGTGTTTGTTGTGATAAGTGTTTGTTGTTATAAGTGTTGTGATAAGTGTTGTTATATGTGTTTGTTGTTATAAGTGTTGTGATAAGTGTGTTATAAGTGTTTGTGATAAGTGTTTGTTGTGATAAGTGTGTTATAAGTGTTTGTGATAAGTGTTTGTTGTGATAAGTGTTGTTATAAGTGTTTGTTGTTATAAGTGTTGTGATAAGTGTTTGTTGTGATAAGTGTTGTTATAAGTGTTTGTGATAAGTGTTTGTTGTGATAAGTGTTGTTATAAGTGTTTGTGAGAAGTGTTTGTTGTGATAAGTGTTGTTATAAGTGTTTGTTGTGATAAGTGTTTGTTGTTACAAGTGTTGTGATAAGTGTTGTTATAGTGTTTGTGATAAGTGTTTGTTGTTATAAGTGTTGTTATAAGTGTTGTGATAAGTGTTTGTTGTGATAAGTGTTATAAGTGTTTGTTGTTATAAGTGTTGTTATAAGTGTTTGTTGTTATAAGTGTTGTGATAAGTGTTTGTTGTGATAAGCGTTATAAGTGTTTGTTGTTATAAGTGTTTGTTGTGATAAGTGTTTGTTGTTATAAGTGTTGTGATAAGTGTGTTATAAGTGTTTGTGATAAGTGTTTGTTGTGATAAGTGTTGTTATAAGTGTTTGTTGTGATAAGTGTTTGTTGTTACAAGTGTTGTGATAAGTGTTGTTATAAGTGTTTGTTGTTATAAGTGTTTGTTGTTATAAGTGTTTGTTGTTATAAGTGTTGTTATAAGTGTTGTGATAAGTGTTTGTTGTGATAAGCGTTGTTATAAGTGTTTGTTGTGATAAGTGTTTTGATAAGTGTTTGTTGTTATAAGTGTTGTGATAAGTGTGTTATAAGTGTTTGTGATAAGTGTTTGTTGTGATAAGTGTTGTTATAAGTCTTGTGATAAGTGTTGTTATAAGTGTTTGTTGTTATAAGTGTTGTGATAAGTGTGTTATAAGTGTTTGTTGTGATAAGTGTTGTTATAAGTGTTTGTGATAAGTGTTTGTTGTGATAAGTGTTGTTATAAGTGTTTGTGATAAGTGTTTGTTGTGATAAGTGTTGTTATAAGTGTTTGTGATAAGTGTTGTTATAAGTGTTGTCATAAGTGTTTGTTGTGATAAGTGTGTTATAAGTGTTTGTTGTGATAAGTGTTGTTATAAGTGTTGTTATAAGTGTTGTATAAGTGTTTGTGATAAGTGTTTGTTGTGATAAGTGTGTTATAAGTGTTTGTGATAAGTGTTTGTTGTTATAAGTGTTGTTATAAGTGTTTGTGATAAGTGTTTGTTGTGATAAGTGTTGTTATAAGTGTTTGTGATAAGTGTTTGTTGTGATAAGTGTTGTGGTAAGTGTTTGTTGTGATAAGTGTTGATAAGTGTTTGTGATAAGTGTTTGTTGTGATAAGTGTTGTTATAAGTGTGTGTGATAAGTGTTGTTATAAGTGTTGTTATAAGTGTTGTGATAAGTGTTGTTATAAGTGTTTGTGATAAGTGTTTGTTGTGATAAGTGTTGTTATAAGTGTTTGTGATAATTGTTGTGATAAGTGTTGTGATAAGTGTTGTGATAAGTGTTGTTATAAGTGTTTGTGATAAGTGTTTGTTGTGATAAGTGTTGTTATAAGTGTTTGTGATAATTGTTGTGATAAGTGTTGTGATAAGTGTTGTGATAAGTTGTTTGTTGTGATAAGTGTTGTTATAAGTGGTTATTGTGATAAGTGTTGTAAGTGTTTGTTGTTGTAAGTGTTTGTTGTTGTAAGTGTTTGTTGTTGTAAGTGTTTGTTGTTATAAGTGTTCGTTGTTAGTGTTTGTTGTTATAAGTGTTTGTTGTTGTAAGTGTCTGTTGTTATAAGTGTTTGTTGTTGCAAGTGTCTGTTGTTATAAGTGTTTGTTGTTGCAAGTGTCTGTTGTTATAAGTGTTTGTTGTTATAAGTGTTTGTTGTGATAAGTGTTCGTTGTAAGGGTCTCTGTGCTCAGTACTGATTACCTTCGACAACTCGTATCATCCAACTACACTAAACCGACAGTATACTAATCTTACTCTAGGTTGGGTTATGGTTAGGTTAGGTTATGGTACGATTAGGTTAGATTAGGTTAGGTAAAGTTATGGTTAGGTAAGATTAGGTTATAGTACGGTTACGTTAGGTTATGGTAAGGTTAGGTTAGGTTAGGTTAAGGTACGGTTAGGTTAGGTTATGGTACGGTTAGGTTATGGTAAGATTAGGTTAGGTTAGGTTAGGGTACGGTTAGGTTATGGTACGGTTAGGTTAGGTTAGGTTAAGGTACGGTTAGGTTAGGTTATGGTACGGTTAGGTTAGGGTACGGTTAGGTTATGGTAAGATTAGGTTAGGTTAGGTTATGGTACGGTTAGGTTAGGGTAGCGCTAGGTTAGGTTAGATGAAAATAACAATATTATTCTCGTGTACAGGCTCCTACTGTCGTCTTAATACACACGAAATAACTATACCCAGTCCAGTACAGTATTGATGCTGTGTTAGTGCTCTTGTTGCGGTACTTTAATAGGTGACTTTGTATGATTCATTGGTACTAAATAATGTATACTGCAGTCTTTAAACCTAACCTAAACCGGCCTGACCTAAACCGACCTAACCTAAACCGGCCTGACCTAAACCGACCTGACCAAGCGAAAAATTACACAAAGGAACACGCCACAGAAAAAGGTACACACACACACACACACTACTACTACTACTACTACTACTACTACTACTACTACTACTTTGCTGCCACTCGGAATCGAGTATGACGATCATCCAGCTGTGATACAATGATACGAGTTATTAGGGATGTCACCTTCGTTGGTGAGTTCTGAGGTGATTAAAGAGGCCGATACGGAACCGGCAGTGTCGGCCACAGATGTTGCACGTGTGGGGGGTTACATCTAGTGCGGGTGTTTGCGCTTGTCTGCCTTGTTATGCAGTCGGGCTAACTCGTAAGTATTGATACCTCGTGTGGTGCTCCTCCAAGCGTTACGGTGTGGAAGTAATCGTCTCCCAGGTGAGGGGGTCAATTTGGCACCTTTTCAGGTTTGCCTTAAGATTATTCTTATACTTTTTCAGTTGCCCGCCAGCGTTACGTTTACTATTCGTTAGGTGACTGTAAAGTAGCTACTGTGGCAGTCTACTGTCGTCCATTCGGGTAACATGGCCAGTCCAGCGCAGTTTTTTATGGTAGCTTCGATGCTCCTCCAATTGGTGTCAGCAAGAATACTGGCATTTTTGCTCTTGTCTTCCCAGTGAACTCGGAGGATGGAACGTAGACTACGTTGGTGAAAGTTTTTAAGTGCCATGAGGTGCCTCCTGTATGTGACCCATGTCTCACTGCCATATAGGAGGGTGGGGAGGACCACTGCTCGATATATATGTAACTTTGCAGATAATTTCAGTTCCCTACAGCTGAAGACACGGGTATGGAGTCTGCCAAAGGCTTGAGATGCACATATGATCCCATACTGAATCTCTTCATCGATGTCCGCGATGGTGGACAGGTGGGAGCAGAGATACTTAAAGTGGGTAGCACTAGAGAGGGTAGTACCGTTAAGCTGGGTGGGTGGAGGTGTGGCTGAACCAGGGGCAGGCTGAAAGAGAATCGTCGTAGGTGTTCAGGATCTCCTGTAGGTCGAGTTCAGTGTGAGCGACAAGGGTGAGGTCGTCTGCATACTGAACTCAGTAATGGAAGCTGTCGACACCTTTGTTCCTGCCTGGAGTCATTTTATGTTGAAAAGACCCTTTATCCGGCACTGGATGTCCACCCCGCCGGCTAAATTGTCACTGGCACGAGTAAGGAAGGCAGCCAAGAAAATGGAAAAGAGAGTTGGTGCCAGTACACACCCTTGTTTTACCCCCGTTTGGATGGGGGGAGAACTCAGGCTTTGTGCCATTGTGCAGGACAATGCCGTTCATTCCATCGTGGTGTTGTCAGGACATTCACATCTGTGTTTTGGTTGAGCAGTGAATGACAATGCTCCTTCCAGTTCATCGTCTTTAATTAATGAGTTACTGTCGGATGAGTGGAGGGGGACTGCGCCACGAGTGATTTACCCATAAAATGTTTTAGTCGAATTGAAAAATTCGCTCATTTTGTGTTGATTTGCAAATTTTTGTGCTCCACATGCATTATTATTAAGCCAGTCGTTCTTTAGATTGAGAAGTTCCCGCTTGGCCGCCGTTTTCTTCTTGTGGAAGGTATCAGGTTTGGTCCGAGACTGAGGGTTGCTCTTCCAGACAGTTAAAACCGCACGTTTATCATCGACGAGTACATTGATTGCCGGGCCATTTTCATCAAAACAGTCCTGGTGTCTTCTGTATATCTGGCCGAGGCTCTCTGCAGGTTGTTGTCCTGACAGTGTCGAGAACACCCCATTCGTCACTGAGATTTGGGTTGTTTGTTATCGGGTTGTTTATCAGCCCATGTTCGAGCTGCTCTCTGAAAGCATGTGCTACCGCTGGATCCTCCAGACGCTTAGTGTTAAAACCCCTTCTGGAGGCTTGCTGCCTCTGCAGCTTTGGGTCAGTGTGAAGTAAGAGCTTGGCTTGGACGATCTGATGATCAGTGTCCCAGTGGTCTGAGTCACGCATGGCTCGGGTGATGAGAACACCTCGGCAATCTCTTTCTCTGACAATAATGTAGTCAATAAGATGCCAGTGTTTGGATCGTGGGTGTTGCCACGAACCCTTGACCTTGTCGGCCTGTCTCAACAAGGTATTGGTGATAGTGAGGTTGTGAACAGCACACTTGCTGAGGAGAAGTAGGCCATTGGGATTACACTTGCCTAGTCTAATTCTCCCTTTGGTTCCCTGCCTAATGTCAGCATCGCTGTCAACTCTGGCATTGAAGTCACCAAGGAGCACAACCTCATCTTTTCTGGGAATAGAAGTTTGTACTCTGTCAAGGTCGGCGTAAAAGGTCTCCTTGATATCATCCTCTGTATGCAGTGTTGGGGCATACGCACTGATGAAGAAGGCATGACGCGAGTGATTCAGTGGGACTCGAACCGTTATGAGGCGCTTGTTGATCCCTTTAGGCATTTTAGTTAGTCTATGTAGGATGCATTGGCGGATGACAAAGCCAACTCCATAAATGCGGTTTCTCTCCGCAGCAGGCTTACCCTTCCAGAAGGTGTAGCCAGACACCCGTTCTGTGAGTTACCCCTTATCTGGGAGCCCGGAACTCATTAATGGCTGCTATGTCGATGTTATACCTAGCCAGTTCTTTTGCCACAAGGGCGGTTCTTCTTTCAGGATGCTCATTTGTGCCAGTATCCAGATGGGTCCTGACATTCCATGCAGCGACCATATGAGGATGTATAGTTTGTTTTTGTTTGGATCTGTGATTTTGATTGTGTTTTCGACTGCATAAGGATGACCTTACTGGGTGCTGTTGCCCAGTCAGGTTGTTTTTTTAGGCAGGCTATGTTTAGGGCACATTTTCTAGCCCCCTCCTCATGTGAGGAGAGCAGAGTGGCTCTTCGAAAGGGCTTCTTAGTCGCTCAGACAGGACCGGATTGCACTGCTGCCTAGATCCCAGTGCATAAACGACCATCTTATCTGTGCCGCCCATGAGCAGAGTTGTGACTAGAGACTCCCGGCAGTCATCTCTGCCTGTCCCCGTCGCCACTCGTCCGTCGCCATAGGACTTTTGGGGTATAGGGGATTTAATGATGATGAGAAGTATGATGAACTGGGTGATGGCTGTGCATAAGTTGATTTATGTGGCGAGACAGGAGCGCAGGCTGCAACCACACATCTTGGCTCTCCCTTTTCCTGATCCAGTGGTGCAAGTGTTGCGACGACTGGGGAGAGGGAGAGTTGCAATGGACTGCCGATTGCTTAAGATTGTTGGGTTTCGTCTTAGTAGCCTGTCCATCAGGCATTGCCTTCCTCCGCTGGTGTAGTCGTTGGGTTCCCATGGTTGTCACCTCTTCCGCCTATACCGCCGTAGGGGGTCTTGTTGGAGCTCTGTAAGCATGTCTGCCTGATGCGGGGCTCCACCTCAGAGTTTTTGTTTAGTGTTTACTCCCATAGCCTTATACCTACCAAGGTCAATACGCAAGGCAGCGGGGTCAATGACTGATAGGTGCCAGAACGTGTCCGCATGCCAGTGGGCCTAAGCGTCTTCCATCTGGGGCCCACTGCTACTCCGAGATCTCTGCTGGTCTAGCCTGGGTCCACGAGGCACCCAGTTTTCGCGTGTTGCCATGAGGAGGCACAGCAGGAGTCTTGATGGTGAAGAGGCTGTGTACTGGCAGGGGAAGACCTATGCAAGTTGCCTCCCTGTTCGCCACGAGGGCTGGCCAGCGGCGGCAGCTGAAAGCGAGATGGAGCAAGCAGTGCTTGCACCTTAACACTCGCATAATGTTGCCACACTACACGCATTACACCACCCTGTGCACACACACACGCACACACACACACACACACACACACACACACACATACTCTTAGAGGCACATTTCCCTAATGGCTTGGATTTCGTGGTGATTATGTCACTTGAGAGAACATTTGGTGAGGTGGAACAACTCGAGTACTCCTCTTATACCCCCCCCCCCCGCTCCCTGTCAGCAGTAATCACCTCCTTATCTCCTCTGTTCGTCCCTCATCTTAACAACCACACCCCCACTCTCCTTGTGTCCTCATACTGTGTGTAGAGGGGGGGGGGGGACCCGAGAGAGAGAGAGAGAGGGGGAGAGAGAGAGAGAGAGAGAGAGGTAACATATTAATGATGAGAGAGAGAGAGAAAGAGAGAGAGAGGTAACATATTAATGATGAGAGAGAGAGAGAGAGAGAGAGAGAGAGAGGTAACATATTAATGATGAGAGAGAGAGAGAGAGAGGTAACATATTAATGATGAGAGAGAGAGAGAGAGAGAGGGAGAGAGAGAGAGGTAACATATTAATGATGAGAGAGAGAGAGAGAGAGAGAGAGAGAGAGAGAGAGGTAACATATTAATGATGAGAGAGAGAGAGAGAGAGAGAGAGAGAGAGAGGTAACATATTAATGATGAGAGAGAGAGAGAGAGAGAGAGAGAGAGAGAGAGAGAGAGAGAGAGAGAGGTAACATATTAATGATGAGAGAGAGAGAGAGAGAGAGAGGTAACATATTAATGATGAGAGAGAGAGAGAGAGAGAGAGAGAGAGAGAGAGAGAGAGAGAGGGAGAGAGAGAGAGGGAGGGAGAGAGAGGTAACATATTAATGATGAGAGAGAGAGAGAGAGAGAGAGAGAGAGAGAGGTAACATTAATGATGAGAGAGAGAGAGAGAGAGAGAGAGAGAGAGAGAGAGAGAGAGAGGTAACATATTAATGATGAGAGAGAGAGAGAGAGAGAGAGAGAGAGAGAGGTAACATATTAATGATGAGAGAGAGAGAGAGAGAGAGAGAGAGAGAGAGAGAGAGGGAGAGAGAGGTAACATATTAATGATGAGAGAGAGAGAGAGAGAGAGAGGGAGAGGTAACACATTAATGTTGTGTTACTTGAGGTACTGTATGGTGGCACCCAACAGCATCATACTGTAATCGTCTGTTGTAGGAGATCATCCTGAGGCACTCCCCTGAGGCGGTGTTGAGATATAACCACCATAAAGTGTCGACAAACCCAGTGAGTCATCCTGGGTGGACGGAGACACACTCTGGAGAACAAGAAATTTGGAAATATAGTTTAAAAAAATAGTTGTTGATATAATTACTGAATTTAGGAAGACCATGAAGCCATATTTATAAAGTTAGTAAATATTAGCAATAACGGTGGGTGGTGGGCGACCTGATACAGCGCTCGGTACAAAGCGATGGTCGGTGGCTCCCTAGTGAACCCAGCTGTAAATGGTTCATTACCAAACTACAAGTTGGGAAAATACAGGCAATGTAGTGCTGCCTCCTGTGCTAGTGTACAGTGTGTGTGGTATTTACACTGTACTTTGGGCATTCGTGCGTATGGGACCCACTTTATAGCAGTGTGTGGCCCATAGTGGTTCAGTGTGCGGCCCATAGTGGTTCAGAGCGCGGCCCATAGTGGTTCAGTGTGCGGCCCATAGTGGTTCAGAGCGCGGCCCATAGTGGTTCAGTGTGCGGCCCATAGTGGTTCAGTGTGCGGCCCATAGTGGTTCAGTGTGCGGCCCATAGTGGTTCAGAGCGCGGCCCATACTGGTTCGAGAGCGCGGCCCATAGTGGTTCAGGTCATCTCAACCTATGGGATGAAATAGTGTTGATGTTTTCATGTTTATAATGTACAGTAGGTTATGATGAAGGATGTGGCCACTGGTGAGGGAGAATGAGTCGTGTGGCCACTGGTGAGGGAGAATGACTCGTGTGGCCACTGGTGAGGGAGGATGACTCATGTGGCCACTGGTGAGGGAGGAGGACTCATGTGGCCACTGGTGAGGGAGGAGGACTCGTGTGGCCACTGGTGAGGGAGGATGACTCGTGTGGCCACTGGTGAGGGAGGATGACTCATGTGGCCACTGGTGAGGGAGGAGAACTCGTGTGGCCACTGGTGAGGGAGGATGACACTGGCCATTGTGATGAGGGAGGATGACTCATGTGGCCACTGGTGAGGGAGGATGACACTGGCCACTGTGGTGAGGGAGGATGACTCATGTGGCCACTGTGATGAGGGGGATGACTTACGGCATTGGAGGAGATATTCTAAACTGAATTAGTGCGTGGTTAGGTTAGGTTACAGGACAGGAAACAGCGAGTGAGCATTAACGGCATTAAATCCAATTGGAGTAACGTCACTAGTGGAGTTCCCCAAGGCTCAGTACTTGGACCATTATTATTTATTATATACATAAACGGCATAGATATAGGTGTAGACAGCAACTTAAGTAAATTTGCTGATGACACTAAAATAGGACGTGTAATTAAATCTGACGAGGACTCCGGAAAACTATAGGAAGATATAAAAAAAAAATTCGTCTGAAAAATGGCAGATGAAATTTAATGTGAACAAATGTAAAATACTCAGTATAGGAGATGTAAACAGAGAAACCAGATACCAGATGAACAACGATGTTATAGAGAAAGATTTAGGAGTAATGATGAGTAGGAATCTTAAGCCAAGTAAACAATGTGTATTTGCTCGTAACAAGGCTAATAAAGCACTTGGGTTCATACAAAGGAGTGTTAGTTACAAGACTAGCGAGGTCATCCTAAAACTATATCTTGTGCTTGTGAGACCTCCCTTGGATTATGCAGTTCAGTTCTGCTCACCGTACTACAGAATGGCTATAGAATGACAAGACTTATCCCGGGCATTAGGAGCCTTGAGTACAGAGACAGGTTAAAGCATCTCAATTCGCACTCCTCGAGAGACGTAGAGTGAGGGGAGATATGATCGAGGTGTATAAATGGAAGTCAGGGCTGAACAAAGGTGATATAACAAAGGTACTCAAACTCTCCAACCAGGAGTGAACTCGTAGCAATGGTTTTATATTAGACAAATTCAGATTTAGGCGCGAGATAGGTAAACACTGGTTTGGAAATATAGTAGTGGATGAGTGGAATAAATTACCAAACATCATCATTAACTCGAATACGCTGGATAGCTTCAAACATAGGTTGGGTGGATATATGAGTAATAGGGGTTGGGTGTAAACGGGACTGCCCAGTATGGGCCAATCGGTCCGCTGCAGTTTCTTCAACTTTATGTTGTTATGTTGTATCACCTTTGTTTAACCCTGACTTCTATTTATACACCTCGGTCATATCGCCTCTCACGCTACGTTTGGTGACGTCTACTAACGTGTGGATGGACTGAAGTGAACTAGTTTCCTTCAAGAGTCGAGAACGATCGGGTCATTGAACAAAAGAATAACAAGTCTAAGTCGCCAGAAGGAGAACACTTTAATTATGTAATATGTGAGACATTATAAAAACTAAACATATCCGCTGGCGGTAAAACTGAGCAGAACGAGTTGGTGGTGATGAGACAGTGACGAATAAACAGGGTCTCTGTCTCACCGTGGCACAACAACGGGACTCTATGGACCAACTGGGAATAAGTGCTCGTGTACAGTCACACATCTCACAAGATTCGTAAGGTAAGAATTTCTGGTTGTGTGAGAAAGCTTGTAGGTAACAATGGCAGTAACAACCCAAATGTGATGGGTTGAATGACACCGACGTTTCATTGAGTCTTTGCCACAGATTAATGTGTTGTCCCATACTTAACTTTCATTTAACTTACGAAACTTTGAGGATCTTGGTCCGCGTGGCTGGTGAGAAAGTCCGTATTGCGGTAAGAGTAAGCCCCTCCAGCCGGGCCCAGGAGGAACCCGACCAATCTGGAGGTCGTGGTACTCAAGCTCAAGTTAGTGGATGCGTCACAAGGTGTCCAGAGGTGGCGGGAGGTGCCAAGGATTATATCATGTATGTTCAGTAACTCTGGGTTTACTGTACTCAACTGTTGATCTTTTTTGTCATTATTTTGAGTTATTTTATGATTAATTGCGATTTAGTTTTAGTGAAAGTGTTAATGCTTTAGATAATATTGGGATGGCAGCATAAGTGTAAACTGGCCAACTGTAGTGTGCCCCTTGTCTGTCTACTCGTCTTGAATGTTGACAAAAATAGCAATTAAAACAGGATAATGTATCAGGAACAACAGAGGCCTACCACAGGGTCCCGCCTCACAGTTTATTTTATTGCCGCAATACATCACAAGGACCAGTTAGAGGGCTGCTGTTGACTCGAGTCCCAATGATTAAGAATAAACCACAAGACTACGGTGGGGGGCTGCTGGTACTGGGAGCCTGAACCACAACCCTAGGGTGGGGGGGCTGCTGGTACTGGGAGCCTGAACCACAGCCCTAGGGTGGGGGGGCTGCTGGTACTGGGAGCCTGAACCACAAGCCTAGGGTGGGGGGCTGCTGGTACTGGGAGCCTGAACCACAGCCCTAGGGTGGGGGGGCTGCTGGTACTGGGAGCCTGAACCACAAGCCTAGGGTGGGGGGCTGCTGGTACTGGGAGCCTGAACCACAAGCCTAGGGTGGGGGGCTGCTGGTACTGGGAGCCTGAACCACAGCCCTAGGGTGGGGGGGCTGCTGGTACTGGGAGCCTGAACCACAAGCCTAGGGTGGGGGGCTGCTGGTACTGGGAGCCTGAACCACAGCCCTAGGGTGGGGGGGCTGCTGGTACTGGGAGCCTGAACCACAAGCCTAGGGTGGGGGGCTGCTGGTACTGGGAGCCTGAACCACAAGCCTAGGGTGGGGGGCTGCTGGTACTGGGAGCCTGAACCACAAGTCTAGGGTGGGGGGGCTGCTGGTATTGGGAGCCTGAACCACAACCCTAGGGTGGGGGCTGCTGGTACTGGGAGCCTGAACCACAACCCTAGGGTGGGGGCTGCTGGTACTGGGAGCCTGAACCACAAGCCAAGGGTGGGGGGCTGCTGGTACTGGGAGCCTGAACCACAAGCCAAGGGTGGGGGGCTGCTGGTACTGGGAGCCTGAACCACAAGCCTAGGGTGGGGGGCTGCTGGTACTGGGAGCCTGAACCACAAGCCAAGGGTGGGGGGCTGCTGGTACTGGGAGCCTGAACCACAAGCCTAGGGTGGGGGGCTGCTGGTACTGGGAGCCTGAACCACAAGCCTAGGGTGGGGGGCTGCTGGTACTGGGAGCCTGAACCACAAGCCTAGGGTGGGGGGCTGCTGGTACTGGGAGCCTGAACCACAAGCCTAGGGTGGGGGGCTGCTGGTACTGGGAGCCTGAACCACAAGCCTAGGGTGGGGGGCTGCTGGCACTGGGAGCCTGACCAATCGCAGGGAGCAGTTTAGGAGCAGTTAGTACAGGGGTTTCACTGAGTCTCCCGAGTATGTACACGTATAGCACGAGGGCTGTACTGACCTGTGGTGTGGACCATCCGTACAGGAAGCTGGAGTGGTTGGGGTCACACACACACGTAAATGACCCTGACCTTCCCCAGAGGAATAAACATAGACAGTAACCAACCACCTAATGGATTAACATAGTATATTCAGTGGAGGAGACGTTTAATATTCATGTCCTGTCTCAGACGACTCGGGGGAGTTGTGATGTGGATGTTGACGAGGGGTTAGGTTAGGTTAGGTTAAAATTGATGAGCGTGAAACATAAGGACAAGGATGAAACTAGTGAAGGGTGTCAGTAGTAGTGGTGTTGGTAGTTATGGTGGTGGTGGTAGTAGTAGTAGTAGTGGTGGTGTTGGTAGTTGTGGTGCTGGTGGTGGTGGTAGTAGTAGTGGTGGTGTTGGTAGTTGTGGTGCTGGTGGTGGTAGTAGAGGTTGTGGTAGTTGTGGTGGTGTAGTAGTAGTAGTAGTAGTAGTAGTAGTAGTAGTAGTGGTGTTGGTAGTTGTGGTGTTGGTAGTGGTGGTGGTAGTGGTGGTTGTATTGTAGTAGCAGTAGTAGTGGTGTTGGTAGTAGTGGTGTTGGTAGTTGTGGTGGTGGTAGTTGTGGTGGTGGTAGTTGTGGTGCTGGTGGTGGTAGTGGTGGTTGTATAGTAGTGGCAGTAGTAGAGGTGTTGGTAGTTGTGGTAGTGGTGGTGGTAATGGTGGTTGTATAGTAGTAGCAGTAGTAGAGGTGTTGGTAGTTGTGGTATTGCTAGTGTTGGTAGTAGTAGTCCAAAGTTCAAGGTAATTGTGGTGAGATGGTTGTTATTGTTGTTGTCATATAATTAGGTTCATCAACAGCTGTAATCATCGTTTACCAAGAGATTAAGTAAGACCTTCTCTGACATATATCCCTCCCTCCCTACCCCCCCTTCCTCCCTCCCTACCCCCTCTCCCTCCCTATCTTCCTATCTCCCTCCGTCTGATCTTTACCCCAAAAATATCCACCAGTCTTGCACCCCCTCTCTCAAAACACCTTCCCTCATATTGCCCATTTTTTGACTGATCCATTTTGCCATTTATCCATTTTTTTTTTTTAAGAGTTTTACTTCAACGTGAAAACATTAGTCGTGTTTCATCAGTGTGAGGGTTTGTTTATTGTTGTTTACTTGTTTATCATTGTTTTTCTTACCTACCGCTGTTATTCTTGTTTACTTGTTTATCATTGTTTTTCTTGTCTGCCGCTGTTATTCTTGTTTATCATTGTTTTGTTGTTATTCTTCATTACGTTACCCTTAAGTGTTGGGTTATGTTCTTTACCTTGCTTATGATCAGTCTTTCTCCTCCCATCTCTCTCTCTCTCTGTTTCACCTCACATTAAGCGCATCTCACCTCCCTGTGTCATGTTAAACTCACTTCATTCCTACGATAATGTTAATAAACTCCAAGTAACATTTACCGCGAGAAAATATATTTGTTAAAATCCTGAAAGTGACAGTATTTTTTTTTTTTTTTCATAATTTTAAGCCTGAAAAATATATTTGTGATGCATACATTATAATCACCTTGGTAATTAACCTGTGGATCACCAACTACTGTTTCACTCACACTGTTTTGTATTTACTTAACATTACACCTTTGGTAGTTTAGGTTAGGTTAGGTTAGGTTGGGTTGTATTAGGTTAGGTTATATTAGGTTAGGTTATATTAGGTTAGGTTAGGTTAGGTTAGGTTATATTAGGTTAGGTTAGGTTAGGTTAGGTTATATTAGGTTAGGTTAGGTTAGGTTATATTAGGTTAGGTTAGGTTAGGTTGGGTTGTATTAGGTTAGGTTATATTAGGTTAGGTTATATTAGGTTAGGTTAGGTTTTATTAGGTTTGGTTATATTAGGTTAGGTTAGGTTAGGTTAGGTTGGGTTGTATTAGGTTAGGTTATATTAGGTTAGGTTAGGTTAGGTTATATTAGGTTAGGTTAGGTTAGGTTAGGTTATGTTAGTATGAAACTATTCATTGATGTGTTATAATTATCTACATACGGTAATCCTGTCTGGCCAGTTACAGTTGTTATTAGGCCATTACCCTGACCTAGCGTAGCACACCGTTTACAAGGACCAGACCAGACCACCATTGTGAGGTTTGTTACAGTACCTGAAGGGTCCGAGTTATACAGTTACATGTGTATAGTGATAATAAAGAACTAACAATAAATACGAACTGGGGACCATGAACACAACTATATGATGGATGAGAGAACAAGAGTTTAACACTGAATGATAGAAGTGGAGAGGTTCATCACTTGTGTTATTAACGGAAGAAATATATTACTGACTCGCACACACACAGTCACAGTCACACACAGGTCACACACACACACACACACACACACACACACACACAGTCACACACACACACAGTCACACACACACACACACACACACAGTCACACACACACACACAGTACTATAATGATGGCTTCGAAGAACAGATCAGACCCAGAGAAGCTTCACGTCCTTGGCCTGATTAAGGAATAAGTGATAATGGAGGATGAATGGACGAGACTCACCAGCTGTTTAGACTGAAGCAGACTGCCCAGAATCTTGTCCCATATATTTGTTTGGCTACAATCGTCTCTTGAGAGGTCCACAATTAACGAAAAATTCTTCCATATCTGCATCACAGTTGACGAAAGAACAGCTTCCTATCCTTTCGTAAAACATATCGACGCAGACAATGCAACCTGGACTGAAAAATTTAGTTGAATTGGAACAGTTTATTTAGCCAGAAAAACACAGATACAGCGTGGATAATAATAACAATATTAACTACACGAAAACCACTTACCACTGAGCAGATAGGTCGTCAGCTGCTCTTACTGACCAGCATTTGATTGCTGGGGATGTGACGTAGTTGTGTGAACGCTACAAGACGATATAGTTCAGGACCAATTACGGAATCTTTATGACGTTCGCCAGACGACAGTTTTCGTGCGTGATGGCGCCTCCTGTCACAGATGAAGAACAGTGATAGCCTGGCGTCGTGAGAAGAATATTTCAGCGCTGGAGTGACCTGGAAGCTCACCAGATCACAAACCAATTGAAAATGTTTGGCACAGAAGCTGATAACACTAGACCCCTCATCGCTGCTTCGGTTACTGGAAGAACTTAGACAATGGAGTCCAGCCCAAGACCGCTGGCTGCATTTTGTAATAAAACCAAATGAAAATATGACCAACCTAACCCAACCTGATCTGACCTGACCTAACTTAACCTAACCTAACCTAACCTAACCTAACCTAAACTAAGCTAAACTAAATTAACCTAAGCTAAATTAACCGAACCTACCAGTAACCTAACCTAACATTAACCGAACCTACCATTAACCTAACCTACCATTAACCTAACTTAACATTAACCTAACCTACCATTAACCTAACCTAACATTAACCTAACCTAACATAAGATAACCCAACCTAACATTAACTTACCATTAACCAACATTAAACTACCATTAACCTAACCCAACATAACATTCCAAACAATATTGGTATTATTTTGGTTTTGGTCATCTGGTTAACCTTAAGATCCTAACTATGGGATTAAGTACTTAAAGCAATAAGACACATTATCTCTACAGGATGTCTGTCGCAAAACATTTTTCGATCGCATAAGAAAATACAGGTCATAGGTTAGGTAAGGTTAGGGTAGGGTAGGGTAGAACATAAGAATGGAGGAAACTGCAGCGGGCCTATTGGCCCATACTGGGCAGTCCCGTTTATACCCAACCCCTATTGCTCATATAAGCATCCAACCTATGTTTGAAGCTATTCAGCGTATTCGAGTTAATGATGATATTTGGTAACTTGTTCCACTCATCCACTACTGTTTCCAAACCAGTGTTTACCAATTTCACGCCGAAATCTAAATTTGTCTAATTTAAATCCATTGTTACAAGTTCTCTCCTGGTTGGATAGTTTGAGTACCTTTGTAATGTCCCCTTTGTTTAACCCTGACTTCCATTTATACACCTCTATCATATCGCCCCTCACTCTACGTCTCTCGAGGGAGTGCAAATTAAGATGCTTTAACCTGTCTCTGTACTCAAGGTTCCTAATGCCCGGGATTAGTCTTGTCATTCTCCTCTGGATTCTTTCCAATGATTCTATATCCATTCTGTAATACGGTGACCAGAACTGAACTGCGTAATCCAGGTGAGGTCTCACAAGCGCTAGATATAATTTTAAGATGACCTCGCTAGTCTTGTAGCTAACACTCCTTTGTATGAACCCTAGTACTTTATTAGCCTTGTTACGAGCAAAAACACATTGTTTACTTGGCTTAAGATTCCTACTTATCATTACTCCTAAATCTCTCTCTCAGTCGGATTCCACAATGGCATCGTTGTTCATCTGGTAACTGGTTTCCCTGTTTACATCTCCTATACTGAGTACTTTACATTTGTCCACATTGAATTTCATCTGCCATTTTTCTGACCATTCGAAAAATTTGTTTAGATCTTCCTGTAGTTTTGCAGAGTCCTCGTCAGATTTAATTACACGTCCTATTTTAGTGTCATCAGCAAATTTACTTATGTTGCTGTCTATGCCGATATCTATGTCGTTTATGTATATAATAAATAATAATGGTCCAAGTACTGAGCCTTGGGGAACTCCACTAGTGACGTTGCTCCAATGGGATTTAGTGCCGTTAATGCTCACTCGCTGTTTACTGTCCCGTAACTACGCCCTATTCCATTTGAGGATATTACCTTTGATGCCATACGCTTCTACCTTTCTGATGAGGGTAGGTTAGGGTAGGTTAGGTTAGGGTAGGTAGGTTAGGTTAGGTTATGGTGAGTTATAATGTTAGCTTAACTTATACCGGTAAGGGGGGGGGAGGGGTAGTAACTCAAGACTAGTGATTTATGATATAACTGAAGGTGTAAATCGTTCATAACACATCACAAACCTTCATAAAACAAACATAGTCTACATGTCTAAGTACAGAGATGACCCAAACTTAATTTACCCCCTACAGCCTATCTCGGATCTAAACATACAAATACTTATGGTAGTTATAGTAAAACTTTTAGCCTTTAATTAATATAAATGCTGATATATCCCAGTGGTTCATTAGTGAATCATCAAAACAATAACAGCACTATGTTGTCATGTTTACCAAGCATCAGACATTATCAAAACAAAGTCCAGACAATGTCATTACTTCTAAATTGACTCGTATCTCCATCTGTGCGTCGTCTGCAGGGTAGGGTGTGGCGTCATAGCAAATGGCGGCCCTGTTTCTAGAGAAATATACTCATCTCGACCATTACAGCAGGACTTTAAACCGTATCACTCTATGAACGTGGCAGAGTATTTGTTGTGTTTGCCCAGAACCGTCAACTCGTCCTTTGACTAAATGATCACACACACAATAAACTAATAATGTCCTTCTCTCTTGCAGGTTAGTGATGGTGGAGACTGAGACTCAGAGGTAAGTTGTCAATATTACCTACATAAAAATACCACAAACAGTTCCACGAAACCATTTATTTAAACAGCCTTTCCCACAGAAGGCTAGGTGGGCTTCCTACATACATACAAATTCAAGTTGGGAACCATTTAACATTATGGAAACAAAATTGCTTTAGTGGTCCTGTTCTTGGTGTTATTCTGACCGTGGTTGTGTTGCAGACGTCCTGCCGGACTTTTATAAACCTCACTAAAACATACCAAAGCTCTGGAGGCCACTTACAGGCTTCCCGAACATGTACAGCTCCTTGGCCAGCGTAATTATCATAGCCACTGTCACCTGTCGCTATGAAGTTTCGAGATTCTTCATACCGAACAATAACATGTGACCATTAACAAATATTGTAACAATTTATTATCTGGGTTAGCTGTACTGCAACAGATCTAGACAACATTTACCTAACCAAAAAATGCAGTAAATTACTTTCCTTACCGTTAAATTATGACGATTGTTGGAGACACTACCAACACTTGCTGCTGCCTCAAAAAATGTACTGGCCGACAGTCATATACTTTTTTTATTTTTTAATTTCAATGGGTGACTTATTCTTTAGAGTCATTAGTGGTCATTGAAATTAAGGGATGATGCAAGAATTGGGTGGAGGGGGGGGGGGACCTAAAACTGCCGCCATTGTTCACTTCACGCTCAGTGGACCACAAGGAAAGGCTTCACACTAATTCTATCCCTGACGCTTTTCCATTAAATAAAGGCCACTTTTTACCCACTTTCAGAGGTAATTTCAGGGGCAGAGCCACACCCCCCACCCCACACCCCACATCCCACAGCAATCTATTTTTGAATATCTGGTGAGGCCAACCTTCAGTCCGTGAGGCCAAACACCCTGGCGTCTTTCACATGAATAAAACCCTCTGGGCAGTTTGACCAGCGTTCTGAAGTAGGGTCTAAGGGGCTAGTCTAGTGGCTGATGGTTAGTTATGTTAGGTTAAGTCCAGCATAATCACTTGAGGTGACACCGTTTAGGACAACTCTAATTCAGTGGGTTAGGTTAGGTCAAAAAATTTGAGACCAGACCAAACCTAACCTATATTAACCTAACCGAACCTAACCTAACCTAATCTAATCCGGCGTTATGTATATGCAAATTAAGATCCGTTTCATGGAAGGCGTTTGGCTGGTGTTTAAAATGTTGTTACTACAAAACCTGAACAAAAATACACACACACACACCCGTACACACACACACACACACACACCCGTACACACACACCCGTACACACACACACCCGTACACACACACACCCGTGCACACACACACACACCCGTACACACACACACACACCCGTACACACACACACCCGTATACACACACACACACTCACACACAGACTCGCGTATTCCAGCACTTAGTCACTGACACAGCCATTTGCATATAACTACAGTATCCTGAAAGCTCTTGCTGAGATGACACTTTCTTCCGTGTTACAATATCTTGAGTTTATATCGTTTGTCTTGTATATTAAATTATTATAATTATTATTATTATTATTATTATTATTATTATTATTATTATTATTATTATTATACTACTACTACTTTTCCTTTTTTTACCGTAGCCTCCAGCCTCCCCCAATAGCCACACCTTCACCGCCATTTTATTATCCTTAAAATTAAATATCCTAATACATAAGTAGCTATCCTAGCTGTGTTGAGTTAGTTGAGCCGCAGATCTATGCGGCATTCAGTGGCTGTTGCTTTATAGTCAATATTTTCGATTGTTGTCGGCTTTGGGGCCGATGCTCTCGTTCCCCTGAGGCATAGCAGTGCAGGTCTAAGCAGAGAGAAGGACAGTCGACATCTCATCCTGGCTGTAACGTAACTTCTGGGCTGCTGCTTCCGTTCAGATATCACCTCCGCAAGTCTGGCGTAGAAACATCTTGCACTTGGTCCCATCCCACCAGAGGTTGTGAACACTAGGGGAGTGAAGCTGCCTTGATCAACGTTCTGAATTCTCTCCTCATATGCCCTGATCTTGTTGTTCTCGTTCCTCCTGTGTGCAGCATCGAGAGCTAAGTTACGGTGACATGCGGCCATGGGATCGAAAACCCTGATGTCAAAGTCGTCTCGCAGACCCCGCGTCTAGAATCCTCGAGCACTGACGTCCACACGGGCTTCGTTGGATGTGTTTGATGTCCTGTGACGGAGGTTCTCACCGTCCTATGGAAGGAGGGTCGGTTCCACCATGACATCGTGGCAGATTTCCTTCAGTAGATTTGCTGTTAGATCCCGTATTTCGTTATGCCTTATGCATACGAAGCCCCCTTTCTTGCACACCATGGCGTGGTCGATGTCATAAGATGAGCCACACACGCATTGGGAGGGCAAACCTTCTACTGGCCTACCGTACCTTAGAGCAATGGCAACTGTGAATTCTTGTTTATTAAGGATGAAGCCTTTGGCCGTTATCGGTAACGTTGTTAACCAGTTTGAGGCGTCCACCTACTGTGCTATAGTTCTCTGGCAGTTGCTGCAACAGTTGCTGCAGTTTATCGCTTTGGGTGTGCTGCCGCTCTGTCGTAATGGACCGTCGAATCTTGTTTAATTCATTGGTATCCACCTGACTTGCTGCATTCTGAGCTATTATGTGCTCAGTGAGAGCTGCTGTGAGCTTGACAGAGTTCTCATGTTCTGTACGGGCAGCTCCACTGGACTAGTCAATCCCGTTCCTCCTAGTCCCAATCCCTCTTTCTGCTGGGGTCAAGTGAGGGTTTTTCACTAGTGTTGGGATAAAAGCGACATTGATGGCTTCTTCCAGAGGGTGGAGGAGGGGTTCGACATCAGGGATAGTGCGCATCAGGTAGTTCCAGCGATGCTTAGCTCCATGGGTGAATGGCGCAAATGCCTCATGTGGCTCTGTTTTACCAATGTCAGACACAGCTTGGATTTCCTTCACCCCCTCCTCAACCTTTCTCGTTACGTACCACTATTCTACTAACTTCCTATTGGTATTTACTTAAAAAAATATCGACAACAAGAAATAGGTTGCAAACTTAGTCGCGACCGGACGAACATTGGTGTCTGTATATTGACGGTCTGGTTACTGAGGATTGTGTTGTGGTACAGGCCGGGGGTATAGTGAGGTTGATTTTGATTTGATTTTGCCGCTTGCAGCGGCTACTTTATTGTGCACCCCACACTCATCCTGTGAGCGGTAGCGCAAAAGGATTACAGAGTAGGGTTTACAAAGGGTCATAATAATTAACCCCGGTTGTCAGGATATTATGGCACTGAAAGTTACACAGTATTTCATTTACATTATTTGTTTAGTTCTATACATAAAGGGTAACTTATTCACAAATGCGTGAGTACAGGCGTGTGAGGCAGTATGTCTGGCCTCACACTTTGTTATTCACATTTACGTGGAAGGTATTCAAGCATATTGCGTATTTGGTTCTGTACATGAGAACTGACATAGATACTAAGTGCAAAAAAGTGGATACAATCTTAATATGTCGGCTATCTTGCCATTAGAGATGAAGTGTTGTGCCATTTCACACACAGTGTGCTTGGACCTGTCCCTAAAAGGTTCTATCTTCACACAGTCGAGGACGTAGTGTTCAAGTGTGTGGCCATATGTATGGCCACACACTTTACATTTAGTTTTGTTTACATCTGCTTGAGGAACATACTGCCAAAGGTACTTATATCCTAACCTTAATCTAGCTGTTACAACATCTTGTAATCTAGTGATCTTGTTACTTGCTCCATATACATGTTTCACTTGATACATCTCATCATGGTAACCTATGGATCGACTAGTGCCTGTTTGCACTTGTCTACTTGCGTCAAACTCATCAATAAGTTCTTTCCTAATTACAGTTTTAAGGGCTCTTTTTCACAGACCCAAATTGTATTCAACGGTGTCTTTGTTAGACGCGAGTTTGGCGAGGGCATCAACTCTGTCATGTTTTATGAGGCCTATGTGAGAGGGGATCCACAACAGTTTGACCCTGACACCCCGGTCAACAAGGCACGCATATTTGTGTCTGGCTTCAGAGACAAGAGCGTGACAACCTGAGTCGAGGGTACCAAGGGCAAGTAGTGAGGATAGAGAGTCAGTGATGATGAGACTGTCAGTAACAGTGGTTTCAATGAATTTAATAGCTGTGAGTATGGCAACTAATTCAGTTTGTAGAGTGGATGCCCAGTTGTTAATTCTAACTCCTTTCTCAATTATATTACCGTCAGGTTGAGTCACAACAATAGCACTTCCAGTCCTCCCACAGGCGGTGTTTAGAGATCCATCAGTGTAGATGGTCTGTGTGATATTATCATCAGTCTGTAGAGTGTGTATGTGTTCAAGAGCTCTCAATTTGGCAGTGTGTTGGAGATAAATGCTTTGTATAATTAATTTTTTAGGCGGATACGTCGGTATTATGATATCGAAGGGTACTGTCCGCCAGGGTGGCAGGAAGCGCTGTTGTGTCTCAACTTTGTACAGGTGGTCTAGTCCAAATATCTTCATATGTGTAGCTGTAGTTTGGATCCATTTAGACTCAGTAGTCCCATGGTTCATACATTTTAGCAATTTTAAGGAAACAATGTTATCAGGATCACCACGCAGAAGCCTCAGGGCTATCATGAGGTTGACTTCAATTATTCTATCTTTAACACTGGGTATACCTAGTTCTTTCCTCATATTAAGTACTTTAGTGTTCATGGGACATCCTAGGATAATTCTGAGGGCTTTATTTTGCATTTTCTCGAGCTTGTCAACGCCTTTCCCGTCACGAATGACCAGGGCTGGTGCGTGGTAATCTATCAGAGATCTTATATAGCCTAGGTACATTGTTTTAACAATTCTAATATTAGCACCATAGTGCGGGCTGTACCCCGCTGCACTTCTAAGAGGTCTCAGTCTGTCAGTACATTGGCGGGTTAGCTGTTGTATGGCAGGTAGGGTACAAGGGACGGAAACACCAAGATATTTAAAAGAAGAAACATAGTCAATAGTGTTGTTACCTATCTTGAACTTGGCGGGGCCGCGTTTGCGGTTCCCAGCTTGTTTGTTGAACCCCTTAGTTTTCTCAGTGGAGATAATAAGACCGAGGTTCTCACAGGCGGCGTATACATGGTTCAGGGTGGTTTGCATTTCACGATGAGTTTTAGTATGTATAAGAATATCGTCAGCATAGCTGATTGAGAGATTGCTGGGGTTGTCTGGTATTAAATTTAATAATGCATTCATAAGAACATTGAACAAAGTGGGGCTAAGTACTCCACCTTGAGGGGTACCAAGTTGCATATTTTTAACTTCACTTTTGTATCCCTGAAACAGTGCAGCAGCCCTTCTGTTGGTTAGGTAACCACTTATCCAGTGTAACAGCCTACCTCCTATATCCATTTTGGCTAGTTCGTACAATATCAGTTGCCTATTGGCAATATCAAATGCAGCTTTTAGGTCAAGAAATGTGGTGTATCTGTGCCTTTCATCACCATGCACAGTTAGGAATGTGGTGATGCAATTATGTACACCTTTACCATGGGTGAAGCCATTTATGTTAGGAGACATGTGTTCTCTGATTCTATATAAGAGTCTGCCAAGAACCATCCTCTCAAAGGTTTTACACAGGCAGCTGGTTAGTGATATGGGACGAAAGGCATCAGGCTGTCCTGGTTTCGGTATTGGTACAACAATACTGCTGGTCCATGATGTGGGTAGTTGGCCCTCGGCATGACTCATATTGTACAATACCAACAATGGATTGCCTGGCACGCGCCTTAGTAGTCTAATGATGTTGTAGGTGACCCCGTCCTCTCCAGGGGAAGTAGACCTACCCTGGCGAGGGCGGCGTCAAGCTCCCACTCAGTATATGGAACATCACACTCATCGTGCTGTTTGCCCAGCATAAAGCTTATAAGATTACTTCTCTCTACAGACTTCGCATCAAGGAGTCCCCGAGTCCTAGCTGGTAACATGTCATAGCTCGACACATGAGCCCACTTTGTTGTTAGCTCATTCGACTTTTGCAGAGGGTTTGGATGGGAGACGTGTCTTCTGTTTTTACCTATGATTATGTTTATGTCTTTCCAGGCTTTGCTGAGGGATGTGTGTTGGTTCAGGCTGTTGACATATGTCTCCCATGCATTTTGTCTGAGTTCGTTTACACGTTCCCTGACAGCAGCAAGGGAAGCTTGATACAATTGTAACATTTGAGGTGTTCTAAATTGTCTGTAACCCTTACCCACCCTCCTGACCCTAGCCCTGAGTTTTTTCAGCTCAGGGTCATTATAGCACTGCTGTTGCCTGTTCCCATTATGTTGACCACGTTTTCTCCTTTTTTTGGTGGAGGCATTGTTGGTGAAGTATGCATAAGTCCTATCTATCAGATCGTCATGGAAACTTTGGTAATTGTCAGGCTTGTAGTCCTTGTACCAGTCATGGATGAAGTCTATGAACTGGCTTTCATGTTCTTGCTTGACTGTGATTCTACGTCTGTTGAGTTTACCACCAGTGGGGGTGCCATTGGCTACATGTATACTAGCTTGGATTGGGCTGTGGTCAGACATAAGATCAGTGACAACATCAGAGCTATGAGTTGTGTATGATAGATTAAAGCCAATACATTTGTCTAGACCCCCGCCATAGATGTGTGTTGGTTCATTATTACCTATAATTTGAACATTTTCATATGCGCTGAGAAGTGAGATAAATCTCCTACCATTGGTGTTAGTGGTGGAGTCACCTAATTTCTTGTGTCTAGTATTCAGGTCACCCATTAGGACAGTGGGCTCAGTGTGTAAAAAGTTTGGGAGATCTGTGTATTGAAGCTGATCTGAGGGAGCATAGGCGTTTAGCACGTTGAGTGTGGAGTTGCCCAGGTGGATAGTGATCCCATGGTACTGAAGGTTGGTAGTCTTTTTGGATACAAGAGGTACATGCGGGAGTGACTTCTTAACATACATCAAACATGTGTGAGTAGAACTAGGATCATAATACACATAATTGGGCAGACTGGGTGGGGGCTTACCATTAGGTGTGAGACACTCCTGCAGACACACAATATCGATGTCCTCAGTCACAACTTTGTGGTGTAGGTCAGGGTATCGTTTTCTAAGGGATGAGATGTTCCAACTCATCACCTTCACCGCTCTGTATCTTTGTGAGGGCCTGTTGGGTGAGTGGGTATGGGGTACAGTTACGAACCCATGACCTGAGTGGGTCTCGGGTGCAGTTACGAATCCATGGCCTGAGTAGGTCTCGGGTGCAGTTATGAATCCATGGCCTGAGTGGGTCTCGGGTGCAGTTAGGAACCCATGGCCTGAGTAGGTCTCGGGTGCAGTTAGGAGCCCATGGCCTGTGTAGGTCTCGGGTGCAGTTACGAACCCATGACCTGAGTGGGTCTCGGGTGCAGTTACGAATCCATGGCCTGAGTAGGTCTCGGGTGCAGTTAGGAACCCATGGCCTGTGTAGGTCTCGGGTGCAGTTACGAACCCATGGCCTGAGTGGGTCTCGGGTGCAGTTAGGAACCCATGGCCTGAGTGGGTCTCGGGTGCAGTTAGGAACCCATGGCCTGAGTAGGTCTCGGGTGCAGTTAGGAACCCATGGCCTGAGTGGGTCTCGGGTGCAGTTACGAACCCATGGCCTGAGTGGGTCTCGGGTGCAGTTACGAACCCATGGCCTGAGTGGGTCAGCGGGACAGACAGGTGCGGCAGGGGTACAGACCGCGCCTCCCGCTGCCTATAAAAATAACGGATAATAACGTAAAACACACCAAGTATTTCTCACTCTTATAAAGGAAGTATTATTAAGGTCTATTAACTGTGGTGAGTGCCAACCTGTGTATGTCTACTGTGTAATTAGTTCAGGTAATCACTTAACTCACTATTAATTAATTGTCTCGGAGAGGAATTAAAACTTTTGTAAGACGTGAAATTATCCGCCCCACCACCTCCACCACCACCACCACCACCGCCACCACCACCGCCACCACTATCACCACCACCACCACCACCACCACCACCACTATCACCACCACCACTATCACCATCACCACCACCACCACCACTATCACCATCACCACCACCATTACTATCACCATCACTATCACCATCACCACCACCATTATTATTACCACCACCACTATCACCATCACCATCACCACCACCATTATTATTACCACCACCACCACCATTATTATTACCACCACCACCACGACCACCACTATCACCACCACCACTATCACCACCACCATCAGCACCACCACAATCACCACCACCATTACTGTCACTATCACCATCACCACCACCATTACTATCACCACCACTATCACCACCACCACCACCACCACCACCACCATTTCCACCACCTGCGATGCCCTACCAACTGGCCCTCTTACCTGACCTAACCCGGCCCTCTTACCTGACCTAACCCGGCCCTCTTACCTGACCTAACCTGGCCCTCTTACCTGACCTAACCTGGCCCTCTTACCTGACCTAACCCGGCCCTCTTACCTGACCTCATCTGGCCGTCTTACTTGACCTAACCTGTCCCTCTTACCTGACCTAACCCGGCCCTCTTACCTGACCTAACCCGGCCCTCTTACCTGACCTCATCTGGCCCTCTTACCTGACCTCATCTGGCCCTCTTACCTGACCTCATCTGGCCCTCTTACCTGACCTCATCTGGCCCTCTTACCTGACCTAACCCGGCCCTCTTACCTGACATCATCTGGCCCTCTTACCTGATCTCAATACTTGGGTGGGAGGGAGGGAAGGCGGGGAGGGAGGGAAGGCGGGGAGGGAGGGAATGCGGGAGGGAGGGAGGGAGAGAGGGAGAGAGAGAGGGAGGGCATTAAGGGAGGGGATAAAGATAGCTGGAGGGTTGAACCAGGACTTAGATACACCTGTTAGTTTATGGTCACAATAATATTCCCATTTATGTCTCAACACAACTAAGGGAATACAGTTTATTGTTATTATTTACCTGAGATATAACAATTATTTAGTGTACCTGGTGTACTGTAGTGTCTCTCTCTCTCTCTCTCTCTCTCTCTCTCTCTCTCTCTCTCTCTCTCTCTCTCTCTCTCTCTCCCCTCAGTTATCGGCTCTGTCCTTCTTCTCTCGTTATTCCCGTCTCTCTCGTGTCCATTTTAATTTTATCTCAACTTTGTGTTTCTTCTACACTTTACTGACACTGTACTGACACTTTACTTTACTGACACTTTCCTTTACTGACACTTTACTTTACTGACACTTTCCTTTACTGACACTTTCCTTTACTGACACTTTCCTTTACTGACACTTTCCTTTACTGACACTTTCCTTTACTGACACTTTCCTTTACTGACACTTTCCTTTACTGACACTTTCCTTTACTGACACTTTACTTTACTGACACTTTCCTTTACTGACACTTTCCTTTACTGACACTTTCCTTTACTGACACTTTCCTTTACTGACACTTTCCTTCACTGACACTTTCCTTTACTGACACTTTACTGACACTTTACTTTACTGACACTTTCCTTTACTGACACTTTCCTTTACTGACACTTTCCTTTACTGACACTTTCCTTTACTGACACTTTCCTTTACTGACACTTTACTTTACTGACACTTTACTTTACTGACACTTTACTGACACTTTACTTTACTGACACTTTCCTTTACTGACACTTTCCTTTACTGACACTTTCCTTTCCTGACACTTTCCTTTACTGACACTTTACTTTACTGACACTTTCCTTTACTGACACTTTACTTTACTGACACTTTACTTTACTGACACTTTCCTTTACTGACACTTTACTGACGCTTTCCTTTACTGACACTTTCCTTTACTGACACTTTCCTTTACTGACACTTTCCTTTACTGACACTTTCCTTTACTGACACTTTACTTTACTGACACTTTACTTTACTGACACTTTACTGACACTTTCCTTTACTGACACTTTACTTTACTGACACTTTCCTTTACTGACACTTTCCTTTACTGACACTTTCCTTTACTGACACTTTCCTTTACTGACACTTTACTTTACTGACGCTTTCCTTTACTGACGCTTTCCTTTACTGACACTTCCCTTTACTGACACTTTACTTCACTGACACTTTACTTTACTGACACTTTACTGACACTTTCCTTTACTGACACTTTACTTTACTGACACTTTACTGACACTTTACTGACACTTTCCTTTACTGACACTTTCCTTTACTGACACTTTCCTTTACTGACACTTTCCTTTACTGACACTTTCATCGCTATGTGCGTTCTACTTTCTTGTCTATATAAATAAATTTCCTCTCTATCTTAATTTTGACACACACACACACACACAGACACACACACACACACCCACACACGCACACACACACACAGGGGCAGATGATAAAGTGTTTGCAGTTCTCCCGCAAACAATTGAGTCAGTTTTAAAAAATAACGTGAAATATATATCCACAATTGTTATAGTTACTAGCGAAAAATATTTGGTTTTCAATAGATTTTCTCGACATAGGTTAGGTTAGGTTAGGTTAGGTTTCGTCTTGTGTAGTGAAGGAGTAATGATAAAAAACAGCCAATGTCACACCTGTATAGATACGTTATTTACTGTTTGTTAATTAGGTACTCACTGTGTATCAAATGTCAGGTGTAAAAATTTATATCACAGGTGTCAGTCCCCTTCACCTTTACATCACTTACTCCAACTACTCCCACCCCTATTTTCCCTCCTACTCCACTACCCCTTCTCTTACCACCCCCTCCTACCACTCCCCCTCCTCATTCCGAGCTCCCGTTAGTTCGAGTGATATTCGTGGCTTAGAATTGACCTGAGTTGTTATAAATTGTCTGATTGTTAACTTGGATAGGCTGGAGTGATGTTATATTGACCCCTGACCATTTTATGATATGTAAGTTATTATTTATTACTGGAGAAGTCACACCAAAAATTATCTTCACGGGAGCTGATCGATGAGTCTCAGAATGATCACTGTGACTCCTGTTGTCTCGGTATGGTTGTCATAATCCTTCGTTGGTTGTGTCATATTGTCTCATACTTACGAATTTAATATCGTTCTTGATGCAGTTTATTACTTATTTGTTTTATTTTTCAGAATGTATTGTATCTGTTTGGTCACCTCAGTAAAGACACTATGTAAACACATTTGTCTCCACTGGTACTAAAAAAAAAATCAGTGAGACAGTAAATGATGGTGAGGTATTTAGAAATGAAGACGGCCTGTGTGACCCTAGGCAGCTGAGAGTCACGTCGACACACTTAACAAATTTACCCCCAGTTCTCTCTCTCTCTCTCTCTCTCTCTCTCATAAGGCTGTATTTAGTCATCCCAATGCGTGTCTCTCCGGACTTGACTGATGGATATATTTTCCCTAAACTGTAGTGTGTGGACAATTCTTGATGATGCTTATTTATGTGAAAATGTGGAAATCTAATCGAAATTTATCAGTTTAATTAGTTTGACTTGGGCTGTGGTTAGAATAGGGTACAACGCCAAAATGTGGAAGAGTAGACACAGTTAAAGTGATAGCGAATAAGAACATGGCGTAGGTTGGACTGCAACACCTGGCCGTGGGTTAATTCACATCTTTAGCTGTAAGACTCGACGGTATGTCTTCATCTGTCAACAAAGACTTATGAGTCACTCTACGTTGGGTTACAGGGTGAGTGGCTCTTGTTCTCATGCAAGAAAGAACAAGCAGCTGGGTACAGTTTCTATACAGAGAACCTAACCTAAACACACACACACACACACACACACACACAGTATAGGATTAGGGAGGAGTTGTATCCCTCCCTGGCGGTCAAGTGGTGAGGTTGGCTGTCTTGCCTGACGCTGGGAAACCCTTTTACAAGCCACCACTCACCTCCCCGCCCACACCCTCCTGAGGTAAGAGCAGAAGCGAGTTTCTTGGAGGAAGATCGGCACAGTGAAGGAGAGTTGATGTTTGAGTACTGTGTTGTATTGTACGGCTTCCAGACAACTTTACCGTGTGTGTGTGTGTGTGAACCAACGTCTCTCATGGGTTAGTTTAGTTTAATAATTTTGTCCTATGAGATTTGTCCCCCCCCCCCCCCATCCCCGTTAGGTTGGTATGTTTGTATGCCGCTGTAAACACGTTCATTGTAATTCAAGGAAATGTATTAAATTTTCATATATTTTTCACGTCTTAAGTGTTGGCTGTTGAGACCAGTGTTGTTAACTATATCACCTGAGTGGTAATTAGACCATTGATAACAGCACTTAACTGAAAGACAGCACAAAACACATGTACTGTGCATACTTTGTCGGAAATATTATGAGACCATGGACGATAAATTTTGGTATGTGAAGGCTGTCACTTGTCACACGTAACATTTCGGAGCATATCGACCCCCACCTGCACAGATAGTTGTTTTAGTTACTATACATTATTATTTATTTGTAATGCCACACAGTATAAAACGCATTACGAGGTTTATTTAGCAATATAAAATTATTCTTTAAATATACTTTATTGACCATAATATAATTTAAAAATATTTCTTGTGATGTTTTACGCGGGAAATTAAAACGTCATTACATTCAACTATTTTCTTTTTCTTTGATATCACGACAATTTTTAACTTGAAGGTAATAACAGGTTGTGGTGAGAGAGAGAGAGAGAGAGAGAGAGAGAGAGAGAGATGTGTGTGTGTGTGAAAGAGTGGTGTGTGTGTGAGAGAGAGAGAGGTGTGTGTGTGAGAGAGAGAGAGGTGTGTGTGTGAGAGAGAGGTGTGTGCGTGAGAGAGAGAGAAAAATGTGTGTGTGTGTGTGTGTGTGTGTGAAAGAGTGGTGTGTGTGTGAGAGAGAGAGAGGTGTGTGTGTGAGAGAGAGGTGTGTGTGAGAGAGAGAGAGAGAGAGGTGTGTGTGTGTGAGAGAGGTGTGTGTGTGTGTGTGAGAGAGGTGTGTGGGTGAGAGAGAGAAAAATGTGTGTGTGTGTGTGTGTGTGTGTGTGTGTGTGTGTGTGAAAGAGTGGTGTGTGTGTGTGAGAGAGAGAGAGGTCTGTGTGTGTGAGAGAGAAGTGTGTGTGTGAGAGAGAGAGAGAGAGAGAGAGAGAGAGAGAGAGAGAGAGAGAGAGAGAGAAATGTGGGTGTGTGTGTATGTGTGTGTGTGTGTGTGTGTGAAAGAGTGGTGTGTGTGTGTGTGAGAGTGTGTGTGTGTGTGAAAGAATGGTGTGCGTGAGAGGATAGCCGTCTGGTTACCCTGGTGAGCCATTTATATAATTGGTTTTTAACAAGTGAGACTAAGACCGTGGCAGCTGTGTTTCAGGCGAGTTGTTGTTACCAGCACTACCACCATCACTACTACCACCACTACCACCATCACTACTACTATTTTTTTTTTTTATTTAACGTGGCCTCCAGCCTCCCCCAATAGCCACACCTTCGCCACCATTTTATTACCTTAATATTAAGTATCCTAATACATGAGTAGCTATCCTATCTGTGTTGAATTAGTTGAGCCGCAGATCTATGCGGCATTCAATGACTGTAGCCTCAGTCAATATCTGCAGCAGTTGTCAGAATTGGGGCAGAAGCTCTCGTTCCCCTGAGGCAGAGCAAAGCCGACCGAAGGAGAGAGAAAGACAGTCGACATCTCATCCAGGCTGTAACATAACTTCTGGGCTGCTTATTCTGTTCGGAGATCACCTCCGCGAGTCTGGCGTAGAAACATCTTGCACTTGGTCCCATCCCACCAGAGGTTGTCAACACTAGAGGAGTGAAGCTGCCTTGATCAACGTTTTGAATTCTCTCCCCATATGCCCTTCTCTTGTCGTTCTCGTTCCTCCTATGTGCAGCATCGAGAGCTAGGTTACGGTGACATGCGGCCATGGGATAAAAAATCCTGATGTCGAAGAAAGCTCGCTGTCCCCGCGTCCAGAATCCTCGAGCACTGACGTCAACATGGGCTTCGTTAGATGTGTTTGAAGTCCTGTGTTGGAAGATCTCACCATCCAATGGAAGGAGGGTCGGTTCTACCATGACATCCCGGCAGGTTTCCTTCAACATATTTGCTGTGAGGTCCCTTACTTCGTCACACCATGGCGTGATTGCCATCATAGGAAGAGCCACACATGCATTGGGACGGCAAACCTTCTGCTGGCCGACCGTACCTTAGAGCAATGGCATCTGTAAATTCTTGTTTATTAAGACTGAAACCATTTGCCCTTATCGGTAACGTAGTTAACAGTTCGAGGCTCCCACCTCCTGCGCTATAGTTACTTTTTTTTTCAAAATTTCTGGTACCTGCAGCAATAGTTGCTGCAACTTATCATTTTGGCAGTGCTGTCGATCTGTCGTAATGGACCTACGAATCGTGTTTACTTCACTGGTATCCACTTCCCCTGTTGCATTCTGGGCTATTATGTGGTCCGTGAGGGCTGCCGTGAGCTTAAGTGAAGTATGATGTTCGGTGGCAGCAATCTCCTCTGGATTGGTTAGTCCCATCCCTCCCAGTCTTGATGGAAGTGCAAGAAGTGTTCTTTCTGCTGGGGTTAAGTCAGGGTGTTTCACTAATTTAGGAATGAAATTAACACTGCTACCACCACCACCACCACCACGAGTCCCTCCCCTCCTCCCGTTATTATCACTCCACAGGTAAAGGTGTGACGATGTTAGGGCCAAAGACACAAGTGGTGCAGACAGACAGACAGACAGACACGCTAGCCATACAGAAGACAGACAGACAGACACGCTAGCCATACAGAAGACAGACAGACAGATAGGCTAGCCACACAGAGACCATTAGCCATAATATAGAAACTGCGGCATAACCCCTAAAGAGATTTGTATTCATAATAACACCTGGAAATAGTTGTGTAGAGCAGCGCGGCGGGTCTGTTCTGTCCCTCTGCCCAAGTTTAACAACATATCATATAAAACAAAATATAAATAATAATTCGACTCCAATGAAAAAATAAATCTTCTTTTACTAATTTTTTACATTGTGAACAAAAAAGATTTCTCCAATTTTTATGTATGAGCCTATATATTGATGTGTGTTGGTGACCCTGTGTAGAAACATTAATAAACGTAAGATGTGGAATTGTACGTCTGTGTGAGGCTTTGGTAGGTTAGTCTTAGCTTAGGTTAGTGTTAGGTTAGGTTAGTGTTAAGTTAGTGTTAGGTTAGGTTAGGTTGTGTTAGGTTAGTGTTAGGTTAGGTTAGTGTTAGGTTAGGTTAGTGTTAGATTAGGTTAGTGTTAGTGTTAGGTTAGTGTTAGGTTAGGTTAGTGTTAGGTTAGGTTAGTGTTAGGTTAGGTTAGTGTTAGGTTAGGTTAGTGTTAGTGTTAGGTTAGGTTAGTGTTAGGTTAGGTTAGTGTTAGGTTACTTTTGGTTAGTGTTAGGTTAGGTTAGTGTTAGGTTAGTGTTAGGTTAGTTTAGGTTAGGTTAGTGTTAGGTTAGTGTTAGTTTAGGTTAGTGTTAGGTTAGTTAAGGTTAGGTTAGTGTTAGGTTAGGTTAGTGTTAGGTTAGTTTAGGTTAGTGTTAGGTTAGTGTTAGTTTAGGTTAGTGTTAGGTTAGGTTAGTGTTAGGTTAGGTTAGTGTTAGGTTAGGTTAGTGTTAGGTTACTTTTGGTTAGTGTTAGGTTAGGTTAGTTTAGGTTAAGTTAAGTGGGAAGTTTTGTCCTACAGAGGCAGTTGTGGTGTCTGTGAAGTGTTGGACCAATAACAGTGTTGAAGACTTCACTGCAGTGGTCAAGTGGGTATATATATATATATATATATATATATATATATATATATATATATATATATATATATATATATATATATATATCAAACAAGTCTGTCTGTCTGTTTGTTTGTTTGTTTGTGTGTCCGCACGAGAATCTCGGAAACTACTTTACCGATCTGTAGTGATGATGGGTGGTGTTATATGTAGTGATGATGGGTGGTGTTATATGTAGTGATGATGGGTGGTGTTATATGTAGTGATGATGGGTGGTGTTATATGTAGTGATGATGGGTGGTGTTATATGTAGTGATGATGGATGGTGTTATATGTAGTGATGATGGATGGTGTTATATGTAGTGATGATGGGTGGTGTTATATGTAGTGATGATGGGTGGTGTTATATGTAGTGATGATGGGTGGTGTTATATGTAGTGATGATGGGTGGTGTTATATGTAGTGATGATGGATGGTGTTATATGTAGTGATGATGGATGGTGTTATATGTAGTGATGATGGGTGGTGTTATATGTAGTGATGATGGGTGGTGTTATATGTAGTGATGATGGATGGCGTTATATGTAGTGATGATGGGTGGTGTTCTATGTAGTTTCAACCAGACACTAAGATCAAGGAACCTCTTCCACCAGTTTGTAGTGGACATGTATGCCAAAATTGAAACAGAAAGACTCACCTTCATACGACTCGACCAAAAGAAGCTCAGGGTTGATGACTACATTCATCTGAGAGATGCAGTAGCAAGGGGTGGACATGTGGGCAATGTTGGACAGCTGGTGATTCTCCCCTCTTCCTTCACTGGAGGTCCGCGATACATGCATGAAAAGACTCAGGATGCCATGACCTACGTCAGAAACTATGGACCACCAGATCTCTTCATTACTGTTACATGCAACCCTGTATGGACTGACATAACAGAAGCTCTAATGGAAGGCCAGAAAGGACAAGATCGGCATGACATTACAGCGAGAGTATTTCGTCAGAAAGTGATCAAACTCATGGACTTGCTTACAAAAGCATCAATCTTTGGCCCTACACGGTGCTACATGTACTCCACTGAGTGGCAGAAACGAGGTCTACCACATGCCCATGTCTTGATCTGGCTGAAAGAGAAACTTCGGACGAACATGATTAACAACTGCATACGAGCAGAGTTTCCTGATCCAGAAGAAGATCCAGTTCTCTATGAGATTATCAAGAAGCAAATGATTCATGGGCCATGTGGACCATTCAACAGACACTCTCCCTGCATGAAAGATGGACGTTGCACCATAAACTTCCTAAAAGACCTGATAAAGGATACTCCGAGTGGAGAAGATGGTTATCCTCAGTACAGGAGAAGAGCGCCAGGCGATGGAGGTTTTACAGCAGTGTTGCGACCTGGAACAGACAGTGAAATAACAGTAGACAACAAATGGGTGGTCCCCTACAATCCTCTTTCGAGTAAAGCATCAATGCGCACATTAATGTGGAGCTCTGCAATTCAGTCAAGTCCATCAAGTATGTCTGCAAATACGTCAACAAAGGCTCTGACCAAGCGATCTTTGCATTGGAAAAGGATGGAAATCCTGATGAGGTGACACAGTTTCAGCAGGGCCGTTATATCTGCAGCAATGAAGCCCTACGGAGAATTATTAGTTTTCCCATACACGAACGATGTCCAACAGTAGTTCATCTGGCTGTTCACCTGGAAAATGGACAAAGAGTATACTTCACAGAAGAGTCCCTCCAAAATCAAATGGCAAGTCCTGCTGATACGACCCTCACTGCATTCTTCAAGCTTTCACAGGAAGATGAGTTTGCTCAAATACTCCCGTATGTTGACGTACCCAAGTTCTACATATGGCAGGCTTAAATAAAAAAGTTCCAGAGAAGAGCTCAAGGATCCGATGTTGAAGGATATCCAGGGATAAAATCAGGCAATGCTTTGGGATGTGTCTACACGGTTCACCCCCAACAACTGTGAATGCTACTGTTTGAGACTACTTTTGCACCACATCCGTGGCCCAACATCTTATGCAGCACTCAAGACAGTGAATGGACAAGTCTGCAGAACCTATCAGGAAGCTTGCAATCACCTTGGCCTACTGGAAGATGATGGTCACTGGAATGACACATTAGAAGAGGCAGCAGCTACTCAATCGCCAATGAGAATGAGGAACCTGTTTGCCATCATGATTGTTACATGTGGACTTTCCAACCCAAGCCAGCTCTGGAAAAACCACCAAGAAAGTCTTTCAGAGGATCGGCTTCGTCAAGCAAGAAGAGAACATCCTGGTCAAGAGATTGAGTTCATGGATGACATGTTCAACAGGGCTCTGATCATGCTGGAAGACAAAGTGATGGAGCTATGCGGAAAAAACCTGACTGATTTTGGATTGCCTTCCCCAGACCGAGGAGAACCAGTAGCTGCAAACAGGGAGTTTCCTCAGAGAGACAGACTACTCAGTTGAAGTTCTGGTGAATTTTCTTGAAGAAAATGAGCCTCACCTGGTGCCTGATCAAGCAAATACTTATGAACAGATCTTGCAAGCGATACAAGCGGAGCAGGGAGGTATGATCTTTCTCGATGCACCTGGCGGGACAGGAAAAAACATTCCTGATCAACCTTCTGTTGGCCAAAGTACGTCATCAGGGGAAAATTGCTTTTGCTGTGGCATCCTCAAGCATTGCTGCAACACTACTAGAAGGAGGACGTACTGCACACTCAACTTTTAAACTGCCTCTCAACCTCGCTCACAATGAGAATCCAGTGTGCGACATCAAAAAAGGATCGGCAAAGGCAAAACTCTTAGAAAAATGCAGCCTCATAGTCCGGGATGAATGCACTATGTCTCACAAGTTAGCGTTTAAAGCATTGGACAGGACCTTGCAAGACATACGGGAAAATGACCAGCTCATGGGTGGCATTACAATGGTCATTGCTGGAGACTTTCGCCAGACCCTACCTGTCATTCCTCGAAGCACTCCAGCTGATGAACTGAATGAGTGCCTCAAGGCATCATACCTTTGGAGAAGTGTTCAGACACTCACCCTGTCCACAAACATAAGAGTACATCTACAAGGAGATCAGGATGCTGGACGGTTTGCAAACCTTCTACTACAGATTGGGAATGGAACTTTCCCTGTTGATTCAGAAGGACAAATAATCGTTCCTCAAGGATGTGGAAATGTTGTAAAGTCCTCAACTGAGGTCACTAACATGGTCTACCCAAACATTATCCACCACTACAAGTATCACAAGTGGCTGCGTGAACGTGCAATTCTGGCACCAAAGAATGAAACAGTGGCTGAAATCAACATGACTCTACTCAGACAGCTTCCAGGCAGTGAGACCGCATTCAAATCTGTTGATACAGTAATCGACCAGGATCAAGCAGTCCAGTACCCTGCAGAATTCCCTAATTCTGTGGAGCCCGCTGGAATGCCTCCTCACCACCTCACTCTCAAGATTGGAACTCCTATAATGCTCTTAAGAAATCTTGAACCACCAATCCTCTGCAATGGCACAAGTCTGGTGGTGAAGAACATGATGTCACATGTACTGGAAGCTACAATACTGTCAGGAAAAGCTAAAGGAGAGGACGTTTTTATACCAAGGATACCTCTCATCACCACTGACCTGCCATTTGAGTTTAAGCGACTTCAGTTCCCGGTTAAAGTGAGCTTTGCCATGATCATCTACAAAAGCCAGGGACAGTCCCAAACGTTGGTTGGCCTAAACCTGGTGTTTCCTTGCTTCTCTCTTGGACAGTTCTATGTTGGATGCTCCAGAGTGGGAACTGGCAAAAATCTGTACATACTTGCTCCTAATGGCAAAACCAAAAATGTGGTCTACCTTAATGCACTACAGTGAGAGAATGTGGAGCCTCCCGGAAGGTGGCGTCCTACCGTGGCCTAGCGAAAGAGCCGCCCGGAGGGCGGCGATTCCGCTAGTAATAATAATAATAATAATAAACGGTTTATTAATAGAGTTGCAGCCGGTGGCTGGAAATATACAAACTTACATGTGATTTAGACACAATGATATGCGTTCAATGCATTTACAGGGCTGTGCAGTACATATCAGGAGTTGTTTATTATTTTAATAGATGGGATGGTGCTATTCTTATATCTATCAGTGCGGGTTCTTATGGGCTGAATTTTGTTGTAGTGACCGATTGCGCGAGGTGGGCGGGGGACTGCCGGTGGCAGGAGGTGGCGATGACGAGGATGGTGTAGTAGTCCACTGCCAAACCTTTCCAGTGCTTGGTGGTGGAGGTCACTGAGGGATGGCACTTCCAGGGTGGAGAGAGCGTTGTTGTAGCCGGAGTAGTCTGTGCCGAGCATGATTCTGCAGGCCCTTTTCTGTACCTTCTCTAGCTGACGTTGTTGGGTGGAGTTGAGAGAAGGCGACCAGGCTGGTGACGCATACGTTAATTTGGCGTGGGTGTCACAAGTGACCTGAGTCGTCGTAGCATGTAGAGTCGGTACGAGGCTGCCTTGATTGTGTTATTTACATGGGCTCTCCAGTCCAGTTTGTGGTCTATGGTAACACCCAGGAGTTTGGCAGACTGCACTGTGTGTGTGTGTGTGTGTGTGTGTGTGTGTGTGTGCAACATTAGAAACAGTATGTTTGCATCACATAACTCTTAAGTCTTCACACTACTTATCTCCTCCCGGTACACAGTCCAGACTCTCACCCGCGTGTTAAAAAATTCAATGCATTCCTCTGTGATTAGGTTAGGTTAGGAGAGGAGAGGTTAAGGTTAGGTTAGGTTAGGTTTAGCAGTCAATCTACCTGTCAGGTCTCACCAATAATCTTTTCGCTTGTTCTTTTTAAATTTTCCTTTAAGGTCATTCTATTCGACCTTGAACTGTGGGTTTGACCTTTGACCTACATTCACAGTATTTAGGCCGATATTTTTATATATATATTTTTTTTTGGCAACAATTAATCGTTCCACCACCCTTATTAATGGTTGTAACGATAATAGTAACACCCTCTGTAACGTCTTGGGTTACGGAGGTTTAAAATAACACTTGTTGTTACCTGCTTAATCGATAGGCATGAGCAGCCTACCTGTTGTCACCTTTACCTCTCAGAAAATATGTTAGTTTCCTTCTTCGGCAACACCAAGACACCTGACTTAGTTCACTAGTGTTTATGAACTTATATATGTTTTTAGCACACACCTGCACAAACAAACAGATAAATTAATTACACATACATGGAGATACGTGTGTGTGTGTGGGGGGGGGGGGGGTAGAACACGCAGTTATACGTTCACAAAGATTTAGCGTGAGTATGAGAAACAATAAAGACACAAAATAAAGTATGTAGCCAGCCAGATAGAGAGGAGGGGAGGCAGGGCAGTAGCCAGCCAGATAGAGAGGAGGGGAGGCAGGGCAGTAGCCAGCCAGATAGAGAGGAGGGGAGGCAGGGCAGTAGCCAGCCAGATAGAGAGGAGGGGAGGCAGGGCAGTAGCCAGCCAGATAGAGAGGAGGGGAGGCAGGGCAGTAGCCAGCCAGATAGAGAGGAGGGGAGGCAGGGCAGTAGCCAGCCAGATAGAGGAGGGGAGGCAGGGCAGTAGCCAGCTAGATAGAGAGGAGGGGAGGCAGGGCAGTAGCCAGCCAGATAGAGGAGGGGAGGCAGGGCAGTAGCCAGCCAGATAGAGGAGGGGAGGCAGGGCAGTAGCCAGCTAGATAGAGAGGAGGGGAGGCAGGGCAGTAGCCAGCCAGATAGAGAGGAGGGGAGGCAGGGCAGTAGCCAGCCAGTTACAGAGGAGAGGAGGCAGGGCAGTAGATGTAATCCTTTATTTTAAAGGCGACACAATTTTGACTTTCCCGACCCTACTTTTCACGGTTTAGCTTCACAACAACACTGTTTGAATGCAGGTCAACCCCTGTCCTGTCCTGTCCTGTCCTGTCCTGTCCTGTCCTGTCCTGTCCTGACAACAACATACTGTATGTTTTACCTAAGCCTTTATTGTGAGTGTTTAAACCCAGTGCTCTGTATGTGTGTGTGCGCGCGGGCGTGCTTGTCCTGTTTCAGTATCTGCCGTGAATGTGTTGTTTTCTTCATATAATTGATGGCAAAGTTGTTCATTCCTTTATTCTTTTTTACAAGTAATGGTGCAACACGTATCTGGACCACCACCATACTTACACTATACAGTGCCGTGTCCTCACACCATCAACACGTATCTGGACCACCACCATAGCTACACTATACAGTATAGTGTCCACACCTGCAACACGTACCTGGACCACCACCATAGCTACACTATACAGTATAGTGTCCTCACACCAGCAACACGTATCTGGACCACCACCATAGCTACACTATACAGTGCCGTGTCCTCACACCTGCAACACGTATCTGGACCACCACCCTAGCTACACTATACAGTATAGTGTCCTCACACCTGCAACACGTATCTGGACCACCACCATAGCTACACTATACAGTATAGTGTCCACACCTGCAACACCTATCTGGACCACCACTATAGCTACACTATACAGTATAGTGTCCTCACACCTGCAACATGTATCTGGACCACCACCATACTTACACTATACAGTGCAGTGTCCTCACACCAGCAGCGCGTATCTGGACCACCACCATACTTACACTATACAGTATAGTGTCCTCACACCAGCTACACGTATCTGGACCACCACCATACTTACACTATACAGTGCAGTGTCCTCACACCAGCAGCGCGTATCTGGACCACCACCATACTTACACTATACAGTATAGTGTCCTCACACCAGCAACACGTATCTGGACCACCACCATACTTACACTATACAGTGCAGTGTTCTCACACCAGCAACATGTATCTGGACCACCATCATAGCTACACTATACAGTATAGTGTCCTCACACCAGCAACATGTATCTGGACCACCACCATAGCTACACTATACAGTATAGTGTCCTCACACCTGTAACATACCACAAGGCAAAATGTGACCCACAAGGAATTCGTTCTCTCCTGGGCCCGAGATACCTGACTGGCTGGACTAACTCGCTGCGAGCACTCCACCAGAATACGTAATGGTGTATTTTTCTGGCAGACCGAGTTTTAACCCAGTTTGAAAGAGAGTGGTGTGTTTAGTACGACAAGTAGGTACGTGAAAGTCGACGCTCACAACTTGTGCAGAAACCTTACGGAATTATAGTTAACTCGTCAAGATTTTTGTGGTAAAGCCTTGAGCACTGAGTGTATTCTCTGCACACATTCATATGTTGAACCCGATTACCGACGCGCCGCCTCCATTAGTGTAAAGGAAAACACGTTTATAGCGACGTCCAGCAAATACCGGTGTTGTAATATATTTGGAAACGTTTAATACTACGACTTGATATTTGGCATCGTTGTTTAGTAGTACTGAGGAGCTATGTGTTGTGATAGCCTCATACTGTCTAGGTCACACTGCTTCATAGGGGGTCATGGGTGCTGAACTCTTAGTACTTCCACCATGGGCCGTGGGTGCACATCATAGTCCACCCTCACATCTTCCTCACACTTCCCACCTTCATCACCATCATCTCCCACACACCCGTCATCATCACCATCATCTCCCACACACCCGTCATCACCACCATCATCTCCCACACACCCGTCATCACCACCATCATCTCCCACACACCCGTCATCATCACCATCATCTCCCACACACCCGTCATCATCACCATCATCTCCCACACACCCGTCATCACCACCATCATCTCCCACACACCCGTCATCACCACCATCATCTCCCACACACCCGTCATCACCACCATCATCTCCCACACACCCGTCATCATCTCCCACACACCCGTCATCACCATCATCATCTCCCACACACCCGTCATCACCACCATCATCTCCCACACACCCGTCATCACCACCATCATCTCCCACACACCCGTCATCACCACCATCATCTCCCACACACCCGTCATCACCACCATCATCTCCCACACACCCGTCATCACCACCATCATCTCCCACACACCCGTCATCACCACCATCATCTCCCACACACCCGTCATCACCACCATCATCTCCCACACACCCGTCATCACCACCATCATCTCCCACACACCCGTCATCACCACCATCATCTCCCACACACCCGTCATCACCTCCATCATCTCCCACACACCCGTCATCACCACCATCATCTCCCACACACCCGTCATCACCACCATCATCTCCCACACACCCGTCATCACCTCCATCATCTCCCACACACCCGTCATCACCACCATCATCTCCCACACACCCGTCATCACCACCATCATCTCCCACACACCCGTCATCACCACCATCATCTCCCACACACCCGTCATCACCACCATCATCTCCCACACACCCGTCATCACCACCATCATCTCCCACACACCCGTCATCACCACCACCATCATCTCCCACACACCTGTCATCACCACCATCATCTCCCACACACCCGTCATCACCACCATCATCTCCCACACACCCGTCATCACCACCATCATCTCCCACTCACCACCACCAGTACCAGTCAGCTGCCCCCATCCTAAAATGACCTCAGGTGTGTGTGTGTGTGTGTGTGTGTGTGTGTGAACCATGGGGTAATGTTTCCGTAACTGGCAGCGAGAGAAGTTCGGCGCCAGTCTTCATAAGGTAACTTTAGTGTACGTCTGTCTGTCTTGGCTATAACTATCATATATATATACACTTCTGAGTTCTGAAGCTTCATGTATATTACCTGTAAATGTTTCGGTTCTGCCTCCAAGTTCTATCAGGTGTAATGTTATCTGTCTTTATCAGCCGAGTTATCGAGTTCCGAGTTCCGAGTTATCGAGTTCCGAGTTATCGAGTTATCACGTTATCTGTCTACTAGCTACCATACAGTGAGCTCCGTGACGTGTGATGCAGGTCATAAAAACGAGTTACATCGTTGTGTTATGCCTGACGAGTATAGCACTTGTGTATCTATGATATATGAGCAGAGTTAACATTGTAATGTACCATTGTTCAGGTGCGTTCTTTTCCGGTGGCACATTGTTCACCGTGTCATTGTCCAGCCGGGCCATTGTCCCATTCTATTTGGCCATTGTTAGTCATGATGTATTTTTTTCCGACCTTTGTGCGCCGGTATTCTTTTAACTGGAGTTGTCTGCCGGCTTTTTCCACCTCTCACCCTCTCCATAATGCTGTTTATTCACTCTCCACCTCTTACTGTAGCCTCGTGTTGATGTGGTATTAGTATCAGCTGACGCCACTTACTGCTGCGTTTCCCTCACCGTGGCTGACTCCGGAGTTCATTCTGGCAGCTGAGTGAGGCGGGTCCGTGTTTAGTTACTAGTATAACTTGTAAAGGATGGCTGTACTGTGGTGTTGTGGTGATGGTATTGTGGTGGTGGTGGTGGTGGTGGTGGTGTTGATGTGGTGTTGGTTTTGTATTGATGTGTTGTTGATGTGCTGTGGTGGGGGCTGTGGTGATGGTGTTGTAGTGATGTGGTGTTGATGTGGTGTTGATGTGGTGTGTACGTAAACCAAAAGATAAGTGCGCTCTCTCTCTCTCTCTCTCTCTCTCTCTCTCTCTCTCTCTCTCTCTCTCTCTCTCTCTCTCTCTCTCTCTCTCTCTCTTTTTCTAACCCCAGAGATCAGTTATAATGCTCGTCCCATTTATGTTTGTGGGTCATATGGAACCCAGTCCAATTAGGCCCCAAGCTACACCTTACAGACTAATAAGCCTTATAATTTGGGTCTACATTGATTAATACCGTCCCGATCCTAATGGTAACTTTAGGGGCTTCCTGGGACTGGTTAAGTGTGAGGCTGTATTAGGACCCAGGGCCCATTTGGCCTTGGAATATTGTTAAAATTAACCTAAACCTGACCTGATTTACCTAACCTAACCTAACCCAACCCAACCTAACCTAACCCAACCCAACCCAACCCAACCCAACCCAACCCAACCCAACCTAACCCAACCCAACCCAACCTAACCCAACCCAACCCAGCCTAACCCAACCCAACCCAACCCAACCCAACCCAACCTAACCTAACCCAACCCAACCCAACCCAACCTAACCCAACCTAACTTAACCTAACCTAACCTAACCTAACCCAACCTAACCCAACCCAACCTAACCCAACCCAAGCTAACCCAACCCAACCCAGCCTAACCCAACCCAACCCAACCTAAAGCTAATATTGTGACGACAACCATTCCAGTGGGTTTTTGTCCAGAAGCGAGCAGCTATGACCTAAGACAGAGTGATAGGCCTAGGCTTGGATTATAGGCCTAAATAGTAGACCTATGTGGGTTTATTATACTCAAAGACAATGTTACTTGTGATAATAATAACTGAACGACATTAAATACTTTGATCTGTTTTGTATAAGTAAGTTGTTAGTTTGGGGGAAATTTTGATCATTGATCCGTGAACCTGTGTGAGTGAACTTGTGTTAGTTAACTGTTCATAAAGTATTAATGAACAGTCTGGTTAATGATCATAATAGAACGGTAATTAATATGTTCGTTACTTAGTGGCAGGTGATGTATAACTTTATATTATTCTGTATTGTTAGTAATTATTCATGTATACATAAAAGTTAGTCACACTGTATTATGAATATTTGTAGAGTGAAATACATGATACTATGGTGAGGTTTAATACTGGTATCGGTACTTACTTTATACTGCAGCATGGTCACTCTACTCAAGAGACTGGGAGCAATTACAGTCCTCAGTTGTGGAGGGTTACTTGTTTTAGGTATTTACTTTATTATTTACAACTATGAACCTTAATCCTTTATCATGAGTTTCTTTTATCCCAAACAAGACATTCGTGAGAGACCTTCTTGCCTCAGATTAAAGTTTAGTGTACTGTTAACATGTTGTATCTACTAAATCATTATTGGATATTATTAATTTGTTTTCTCTATTATAATTAAATCCCTGTTGTTGTTGTCTCATAAACATCATAGTAACAACAGAAACCCAACATTGTGGTCTTGTGTACAGTATATGAGTACATTTTGCCCACACTGTACTGTTTACTGATTGTGGCGTTGTTGGCGCTAGACAGTACAGCACACACAGCCCCTCCCATCCACCCTCCCTCGGCTCTGTTGGTGAACTGTTGAGTTTAAGCCTCAGGCAGTATGGTGTGGTGCATTTTCTAAACAACACGATACAGTATCAAGAATTATTATGAGTAATGCCGTGGCGTCAAAACAGACAGATTTACTGATAAATGCCTTGAACTGCAGTAAGGTTAGTAAGAATCGTTGGGGTGTTACCGTTAGGCGGGCGCAGCACGTTTTGAGGGACCCGCTGTGCCGCGTCTCAAGAAAGAGCTGCATTATGAAGGCGAGAGAAGTACCGAGCTTAATGAATTCTCTACGTGGCTGAGAATTTCCAGTGTTAACCTGAGAGCAATATATTAGTAGATGATGATAAGTGGAGATAGTGTATTGTACAGCTGAGAGTCTTTACCCGGGGTGATGGTTAAGGCATGACGGTGACAGAGGTGTTGGTGGTTCATGAAGGCTTAACAACAGAGAAGACATTATCAACAACTTAACTGTAGGTTTGTCATAAATAAGTGTGGAGAGGAAAAGGGCAGTGAGTGATGCAACAGATGGTTCTGCTGTGGTGGGAAGATATACAGAGATTCTTAACAACAGTGAAAGGCAATATTTACCCAGTATTTTGAACTGGGACACACTGTGCTGCAGTTTGATATGAATCATGAAAGTTGTGGGAAAAACAATGATTTTATTGGAGCCAGAACTGTCAGTCATCAACATTTGAAACAGTCCTTGTATTGAAGGAGGACAATGATAGTCGACATGAAACGATTCCTTTTAGCTGAAAAATAAAATTTAAATATTTATGAGTGAAAGAGAAAAGTCAGTCAGTCAGGAATCACACTGTGGTAGTTTTATGAAGCGGTATGTTGACAAAAAGACCGAGGGACACATTTAATGCCAAACATTTTCTCAATACTACTGAGAAGGACGGCTTGGTGTAGCTCTGTTGAGTGTAGTAACAGTGGTGCCAGTGTCATACTTCAGTGCAGTTCCTCACACTAACTGGATCACCCCTACACCGGCACCTCGTTTAACACACTCACCTTACACCAACTTTCCCGAGTCACCTCCGTGCAGACACACCCACACCCAGTCTCTCTCAGCCTCTCTTGTCAGGTTTAAAATCATGACCCTGACTCTGTCTTTGGACCCGACTCTTTCACCCTTAAGAGGCTGCTGGTCTGTCTTGCTCCTTCAACGTGCTCGCGAGTTGGCCATCTGTCCGTGCTGTGGTGTAGTCAGTCAAGGTTCTTCATCTCAGGCACTAATATCAGGACATTTTGACTTCTGTAACCACCAAGTATGACTCTTACAATGGAACTTATCCTGAGCTGCACTCCGCTGTTGAACTTAACTGAAGGAAAAACTTTTTTTTCTCTTGTGATTCATGAAAGCATCAGTAACTTTTGAGAATACTTTTTGGTAATAAAATGCTTAACATAAGGATATTGGCCACGTTCGCGAGCCAAACGAACCAGCACTCAAGACTTAATGACAAACCTTCGATTGCCGTCCTTAAAGGGGTCCATGGTATTACAGCAGTATGCTTCTCTCTCTTAGGTCGGCTGTAAGGAAGGTGTTGTCCAGCGTGACTGAACGTGACAGATCTTCTCCAGTCACTACTACAGTTTCCTCCTGTAGTAACACTGACACATGAAGGATGGCCCTCACTACTGAACGTGACAGATCTTCTCCAGGCACTACTACAGTTTCCTCCTGTAGTAACACTGACACATGAAGGATGGCCCTCACTACTGAACGTGACAGATCTTCTCCAGTCACTACTACAGTTTCCTCCTGTAGTAACACTGACACATGAAGGATGGCCCTCACTACTGAACGTGACAGATCTTCTCCAGGCACTACTACAGTTTCCTCCTGTAGTAACACTGACACACGAAGGATGGCCCTCACTACTGAACGTGACAGATCTTCTCCAGGCACTACTACAGTTTCCTCCTGTAGTAACACTGACACACGAAGGATGGCCCTCACTACTGAACGTGACAGATCTTCTCCAGGCACTACTACAGTTTCCTCCTGTAGTAACACTGACACATGAAGGATGGCCCTCACTACTGAACGTGACAGATCTTCTCCAGGCACTACTACAGTTTCCTCCTGTAGTAACACTGACACACGAAGGATGGCCCTCACTACTGAACGTGACAGATCTTCTCCAGGCACTACTACAGTTTCCTCCTGTAGTAACACTGACACATGAAGGATGGCCCTCACTACTGAACGTGACAGATCTTCTCCAGGCACTACTACAGTTTCCTCCTGTAGTAACACTGACACATGAAGGATGGCCCTCACTACTGAACGTGACAGATCTTCTCCAGGCACTACTACAGTTTCCTCCTGTAGTAACACTGACACATGAAGGATGGCCCTCACTACTGAACGTGACAGATCTTCTCCAGGCACTACTACAGTTTCCTCCTGTAGTAACACTGACTCTCTGCAGTGTAAATGTGTCCATCAGTTAAGGTAACACTGAACAGAGAGATGCCGTGTACTCGGAGCAACAGACCGTGGCAGAGGCAACGGTTTACATTTTTATAATTTTATTTAATCTTATTACTTATAAAATATTTTGCATTAAATTTTTCTTATAAGTTTTACACCACGATACTCTATTATATTCCATGGCATTAAAAAGCTCATTCGATTGTGTATTTATTAAACTACCGTTCTTTAAACTACCGTTCTTTAGAGTGTAAAGTGAGATGATTATAAAAGTTGATGAAAATGTGAAACTTGTTCCTCCAGATGACTTTAATGACACTGTTGACCTAACCTAACCTAACCTAACCTAACCTTCCCCCCGAAATGCAGTCATAGGGGGAAAATTTGGTCATCCTCCGTGTTCGGCTATTGGGTTGATCTCTCTCTCTCTCTCTCTCTCTCTCTCTCTCTCTCTCTCTCTCTCTCTCTCTCTCTCTCTCTCATTACAGTTGTTAACCTTGTTGCTCACCTTCTGTTCTTCAAAGAGTTATATATATTTCTGGTTCTCTCTGGACACGCTGGTCTTATTTTATGGTACAGGCAACTTTAGCAGCGAAAATCTCCTCCATTAACCCGGTACACAGTTCATGTTATGGCGGTCGTAAACACCCAGGCTCTATGATGGCTCCACATTGTCATAAGATTACCACTGGCATTTACTCTCTCTCTCTCTCTACTCTGTCCAATTCCTCTAGTTATTCTTCTACTAGAGGCACTGGATTACTCAACAGTCAGTGTATCATAAACCATAAAGACAGTAAGGACAGTGTAGACGGTGTACACTGATCAGGGTATATTCCACGTCTGCCTCCCTACCTATCCTGAAACACAACATAACACAACATAACGCAACATAACACAACATAACACAACATAACACACTTCATTGTTTTTGTGGAATGGGTGAGTAAGGATTTGTCTAATGATGCTCTAGTCTTGGTCGTGTGCTTAAAAAACTCCCTCGTGTGTGGTAGAAACATTTCGTCAGGTCAGTAAAGCCGATCACATGTAGTAAAAAAGTATAAATAATAATGGTAATATATGAATAACCTCTTGTTGCTCTCTGACAGTGAACGGGTAAATAAGGGTAATCTCGGGTAATATTGCGGGTGGTCGTACCGTGAATAGTATCTCAGGTCGTACCGTGAACAGTATCTCAGGTCGTACCGTGAACAGTATCTCAGGTCGTACCGTGAACAGTATCTCAGGTTGTACCGTGAACAGTATCTCAGGTTGTACCGTGAACAGTGTCTCAGGTCGTACCGTGAACAGTATCTCAGGTCGTACCGTGAACAGTATCTCAGGTCGTACCGTGAACAGTATCTCAGGTCGTACCGTGAACAGAATCTCAGGTCGTACCGTGAACAGAATCTCAGGTCGTACCGTGAACAGTATCTCAGGTCGTACCGTGAACAGTATCTCAGGTCGTACCGTGAACAGTATCTCAGGTAAGTTGGGAGGTCGTCTGGCCAGTGTATTTACCTGATCCCAAAAGCAGTGAGACAAAAAATGGTTAACGTAGCGATAATTGACGTTCAAGTCCAAGGGCAGTAGACACACCACCTGCGTGCCGGGGACCTGCTATACTGTACCCAGGTCTACTCCCAGGTGGCTGAGGTTCTCTGAGCGTCTCGTGCTGCTTCCTACTATAATCTACAAAACTGCGCTACACAAGGCTTCCTCCTGTGTATGACCGAGTGTGTGTGTGTCGTGAACTGCGCTACACAAGGCTTCATCCTGTGTATGACCGTGTGTGTGTGGGTCGTGAACTGCGCTACACAAGGCTTCATCCTGTGTATGACCGAGTGTGTGTGTGTCGTGAACTGCGCTACACAAGGCTTCACCCTGTGTATGACTGTGTGTGTGTCGTGAACTGCGCTACACAAGGCTTCATCCTGTGTATGACCGTGTGTGTGTGTGTGTGTCGTGAACTGCGCTACACAAGGCTTCATCCTGTGTATGACCGTGTGTGTGTGGGTCGTGAACTGCGCTACACAAGGCTTCCTCCTGTGTATGACCGTGTGTGTGTGGGTCGTGAACTGCGCTACACAAGGCTTCCTCCTGTGTATGACCGTGTGTGTGTGGGTCGTGAACTGCGCTACACAAGGCTTCATCCTGTGTATGACCGTGTGTGTGTGGGTCGTGAACTGCGCTACACAAGGCTTCCTTCTGTGTATGACCATGTGTGTGTGTGTCGTGAACTGCGCTACACAAGGCTTCAGCCTGTGTATGACCGTGTGTGTGTGGGTCGTGAACTGCGCTACACAAGGCTTCATCCTGTGTATGACCGTGTGTGTGTGGGTCGTGAACTGCGCTACACAAGGCTTCACCCTGTGTATGACCGTGTGTGTGTGTGTCGTGAACTGTGCTACACAAGGCTTCATCCTGTGTATGACCGTGTGTGTGTGGGTCGTGAACTGCGCTACACAAGGCTTCCTCCTGTGTATGACCATGTGTGTGTGGGTCGTGAACTGCGCTACACAAGGCTTCATCCTGTGTATGACCGTGTGTGTGTGGGTCGTGAACTGCGCTACACAAGGCTTCCTCCTGTGTATGACCATATGTGTGTGTGTCGTGAACTGCGCTACACAAGGCTTCATCCTGTGTATGACCGTGTGTGTGTGGGTCGTGAACTGCTCTACACAAGGCTTCCTCCTGTGTATGACCATGTGTGTGTGTGGGTCGTGAACTGCTCTACACAAGGCTTCCTCCTGTGTATGACCGTGTGTGTGTGGGTCGCGAACTGCGCTACACAAGGCTTCCTCCTGTGTATGACCGTGTGTGTGTGTGGGTCGTGAACTGCGCTACACAAGTCTTCCTCCTGTGTATGACCGTGTGTGTGTGTCGTGAACTGTGCTGTAGGTGTATACAAACACATGGAGACATAAGGTGTGGGGTGTCAGGAATAAGGTATGAGGGCTCTAGTACTGTACCGTAACAGCCCAGTAGACCGTCTGGGGTGAAACAGGCGAGGGATTAATGCTCCGAATTCCATCAGATCTTTGACCATTACATTAATTGTGGTGTATCGAGGGGAATATAATGAACGACGGTCAGTAGGAGTGAGGCGGGAGTTGAAATAATGATGTGGTGCGTAACTCTTGACTCTTTTGAGAAGGCTTGAAGGAGGGATATAGCTGCACCTCTCCGGGATTGTTACGCCAGGTACAGAAGAGGAAAGATATGAGCTAATGTAAACATGCATTGTTGTTGTTGTTATTATTATTATTTGGGGGGTCACTTTGGAGATCCTTCATCCGGGAATCAACGCTTCATAGCTGTCAAAAGTGTGCGTACAGGTTGACAACACGGAGCCGGGACATTGATGTTGTACACACAAGAACCATCACCTAACCTAACCTAACCTGACACTTAATTTATCTGTAAGTCAAGAGTTATACCGTTTACCCTTCATTAGAAAGTTAGGTTAGGTCCTTTGTATCTACTCTTCACGTGTAAATGTATTAGTGTTTTGTGGACGAATAATAATGTATATTGAGGTATTTTCCTGGTCAGTGGTGAGGAATTTAACATTAACGACCAGTTAAATGATGTTAATTTTTAACTTGCCCATAAAGGTCGTTATATTTTTACGCGATTTAATAATTTTGGCTTTCATGTAGGATTTTTTTGGCGTGTTTTTCTGGCTGTCATTATTAAGGTTTTACCAATAGTTTTACCTCATTAACATTGTATTACCTTGTGTTTACAGTGTGGCTGGCGGCCTTTATATTGTTATTCACGATTTTTGAGGTTTTTTCGTCATTGTTTTTTCACCGTAAATGAATTGTTCCAAGTGAGTCTTGTTCATATATGGATGATCAGGGCTACCTGCAGGTAGGCTGTCCCTTGTACTCTCGGTACTGGTACGTGCTCACAAAAACACTAGTACTGCGTGTTCACCTCAACACGTGTACTACATGTTCACTATAACACTGGTACTACATGTTCACTATAACACTAGTACTATATGTTCATTATAACACTAGTACTACATGTTCACTATACCACTAGTACTACATGTTCACTACAACACTAGTACTACATGTTCACTATACCACTAGTACTACATGTTCACTATAACACTAGTACTACATGTTTACTATAACACTAATCCTACATGTTCACTACAACACTAGTACTACATGTTCACTACAACACTTGTGCTACATGTTCACTATAACACTAGTACTACATGTTCACGATAATTTTTTTTTTTTTTTTTTTTTTTTTTTTTTTTTTTTAACGTGGCCTCCAGCCTACCCCAATAGCCACACCTTCGCCGCCATTTTATTACCTTAATATTAAATATCCTAACATATAAGTAGCTATCCTATCTGTGTTGAATTAGTTGAGCCGCAGATCTATGCGGCATTCAGTGACTGTAGCCTCATAGTCGACATCTGCAGCAGTTGTCGGAATTGGGGCAGAAGCTCTCGTTGCCCTAAGGCAGAGCAACGCCGACCGAAGGAGAGAGAAAGACAGTTGACATCTCATCCAGGCTGTAACGTAACTTCTGGGCTGCTGCTTCTGTTCGGAGATCACCTCCGCGAGTCTGGCGTAGAAACATCTTGCACTTGGTCCCATCCCACCAGAGGTTGTGAACACTAGAGGAGTGAAGCTGCCCTGATCAACGTTTTGAATTCTCTCCCCATATGCCCTTCTCTTGTCGTTCTCGTTCCTCCTATGTGCAGCATCGAGAGCTAGGTTACGGTGACATGCGGCCGTGGGATCAAAAATCCTGATGTCGAAGAAAGCTTGCTGTCCCCGCGTCCAGAATCCTTGAGCACTGACGTCCACACGGCTTCGTTAGATGTGTTTGAAGTCCTGTGTTGGAAGATTTCACCATCCAATGGAAGGAGGGTCGGTTCTACCATGACATCCCGGCAGATTTCCTTCAGCATATTTGCTGTGAGGTCCCTTACCTCGTCATGCCTCATGCATATGAAGCCCCCTTTCTTGCACACCATGGCGTGATCGCCATCATAGGAAGAGCCACACACGCATTGGTAGGGCAAACCTTCTACTGGCCGACTGTACCTTAGAGCAATGGCATCTGTAAATTCTTGTTTATTAAGACTGAAACCATTTGCCTTTATCGGTAATGTAGTTAACCAGTTCGAGGGGCCCACCTCCTGCGCTATAGCTACTTTTTTTTAAAAATTTTCTGGTACCTGCAGCAACAGTTGCTGCAACTTATCATTTTGGCAGTGCTGTCGATCTGTCGTAATGGACCTACGAATCTTATTTACTTAGACTGTTATCCACCTCCCCTGTTGCATTCTGGGCTATTATGTGGTCCGTGAGGGTTGCCGTGAGCTTAAGTGAATTTTGATGTTCGGTGGCAGCAATCTCCTCTGGATTGGTTAGTCCCATCCCTCCCAGTCTTGGAGGAAGTGCAAGAAGTGCTCTTTCTGCTGGGGTTAAGTCAGGGTGTTTCACTAATTTAGGAGGGGTCCGATATCAGGGATAGTACGCATCAGGTAGTTCCAACGATGCTTGACTCCATGGGTGAATGCAGCAAAGGCCGCATGTGGCTCTGTGTTAGCAATCTCAGACAGAGCTTGGATTTCACTAACCCACTCATTCACCTTTCCCGCTATAACACTAGTACTACGTGTACACTACAACACTAGTACTACATGTTCACTATAACACTAGTACTACATGTTCACTATAACACTAGTACTACATGTTCACCTCAACAATAGTAATACATGTTCACTCTAACACTGGTATTACATGTTCACTACAACTAGTATTACAAAGAAGTCTGTCTGTTTGTCTGTGTGTCCGCACGAGAATCTCGGAAAGTACTTTACCGATCTGTAGTGATGATGGATGGTGTTGTTATATGTAGTGGTTATGGATGGTGTTATATGTAGTGATGATGGATGATGTTATATGTAGTGATGATGGATGATGTTATATATATATAATATGAAAAGTATTCCTCTGTTGTCATTGGCAACATGGATAAGAAATGTGAACACTGCGGTGCAAAGAAGTATAAAGGAGAATCTGCTGGACTGTGCTGCTCTCGTGGGAGAGTACGACTGCCAAATTTGGAAAACCACCACAACCATTGAAGACTCTCTTGCTGGGAACAACACCAGAGTCAAAACACTTCTTGGAAAATATACTGAAGTACAATTCATGCTTCCAGATGACATCCTTTGGAGCTACCAGAGTAGTTCGTGAGCACGGATACATTCCAACATTCAAAGTCCAGGGTCAAGTCTATCACAAAGCAGGATCCCTCTTACCACTGGAAGATGAGCAGGCAAAGTTCCTCCAAATCTACTTCATGGGAGATCATGAAACGCAGACTACTATCAGGTGTGGCAACATTCAAGATGTCAGACATGACATTGTCCTATCTATACAAGAAATGCTGCATGAGCGCCACACGTATGTACAGTCATTTAAAAATGCCCTGGAAAATATGCCTTCTGACGAATACAAAGTCAGGATCAAAGCAGACACCTTAATGCACTACAGTGAGGCAATGTAGAGCCTCATTGAGGGTGGCGTCCTACCGTGGCCTAGCGAAAGAGCTTCCAGGAGGGCGGCGATTCCGCTAGTTGTTCACATAGCGAAGTGTGCTCTCTTCAATTCAAATGGCGAGCTCATGAACTGCTACATACCCATGGTAGGATGTCAAAAGCACCGGGGCGTGGCTAAAATACGGTTTTGCGATGAGCACCGCCGCAATCTTGCCCTCAACCTGAACGGCAAAACCATGCGAGGCCGCTGCCTCAGTCTTAAGGTACAACGGCACCGGTGCTGGTGACAATACTAGTACTACTGCTGGTACTAGTGTTATTACCAGTACCGTGGTGCACGCCTCTCGCAAGAGGTCCTTTCATGTACTCCTAGAACGAGATGATAAGAGTGGGGCTGTACCGCAGGAGACAGGAAATGTTCCTCTCCAAAAACTAGCTAAAAAACATGGCTCCAACAAGCAGGCCATCGGGTTGGGTCAGGACTTCATTCCACTCATTGTAGAGTGAGGAAAAAAATGTGAAACAAATTTAATAAAATATTTTACTGTAATTATTATTTATATTTTTCATATTGTCATAATTAGTTATATTTATATTGTTTGGATTATTTATTAATTTATTTATGCATTTTAAGAAAATTTGAATGACGTTTTAAAACTGAGACGTGATTCTGATTCTTTTTTTATCAAGGATTGAAAAAATAATCTTTGTTGTGTTCTATTACGTCCCACTTAATACATATAACATGCAAATATGACAAGATAATACAAATAAGACAATTCAGTAATCTTCAAAGTTAACTAAAGCTAAAGATTAGTCATTAAGGCTATTGGCCTGTAGATGCAGATAAAAAATGATGTCTATGAATATGTATGAACACAGTATTAGGCTTCTGGGATGGGTGAAGCCTTCTTTATGGATTTCCTGGCGATCTCTTCACTGGCACAAGCTCCCTTCAGCATCCAGCAGTAGTCTGCCACCATGTTCACATTTCACCTTCCTTGATCCATGTTTTCCATTTATTTAATCTTTCACCTTGCTCTTCACTTAAACTACCTAAATTTTCAGGAAAATAATCAAGATGGGAATGTAAGAAATACAATTTTACACTCATATTGCAACCCATGTTTTTAAAGTTATTCAACATACCTTCAACAACGTTTGGATAGTTTAGATCTTTTCTATAGCCTAAAAAACCATACAAAACATTTTTTAAATTATTCCATGCTTCTTTCTCACACTGGTTCATCGATTCTTCAAATTGGTGGTCCAACATTAACTTTTGGATTTGAGGACCACGAAAATGACAGCTTTGATTTTTTCATATGTGACTGAGGGAAAATCCCTGCATATGTACCTGAAACAATCACTTTCCTTATGTAAGGCGTTTACAAATTTCATTAACCCTAATTTAATATGCAGAAGAGGCAACAGCACTTTCTTAGGGTCAATCGATGACTGATTTAGAATATTTTTTGAACCTGGCACAAGTGCCTGTCTAGGTGGCCAGTGTTTTTTGTCCCCATGTTCACGTCTTGCTCTGCTGTCCCACTCACACAATAAACATGGCATTTTCGTGTAACCACTCTGTTGACCAAGCGACAAACAATGAGTCTGTAATCTCCACAAACCAACCAACAACGATCTTTATAATTAACTTTCTCTAGAAGTATTTGCAAATTGTCATAAGTTTCCTGAAGATGAACAGAGTGAGCCGCAGGAATTGATGAAAATACATTTCCATTATGAAGTAAAACTCCTTTGAGACTTGTTTTTGAAGAATCGATGAACAACCTCCATTCAGTGGCTGTATAGGTAATGCCAAAATAGTTAATTAAAGGAGACACATAATTGCAATAAACCTGAAAGTTCAGTAGACTCCTTTGGTAAATTCAAATCCCTAACCAGCTCGTTAAGTTCACTGTTGGTAAACACCTCCGGTACGTAATATCTTCAGGTTGATAAATATTACTTCCGTTACCTGACGATGAATCACGGTCAGATTCTGATGTCACGGACTGCAACACATCTGGGGGAGTGGTGACTGGAACCTCAGGACCACGTGGCACTGGTCTCATGTGGCACTGGTCTCATGCCAGATAGAATGTTGGGATAACTTTTTCTGACCATATTTCCACAGTCTTAAGCCTTCAACACAAGTGCTACACACTTTATGTGGCGCCCATGGTTTATCTAAATCACCTATTTTCACCCCAAAGTAGGTAAAATATGCATTTTTTCACGAAAGAGGTTATTTCTTGTCGTTGCTTATGCACAACAAATCACCCACATATGTAGCAGAATACGTTTGGATTGTTCAAACATCCACGAGAAGACGTTTTACAACAGCAATAGTATCTTAGGAGAACAAAACACGAAGATTTAACACTACAGCTGCTGATGCAACAATGGCCTTTGCCTCAAGGATTCCATTTGTCAATAAACCTTGATAGGTGAAAACTGAAGTCATATGTGAAATGAACATTTAAAAACGGGTTAGGGAACACACATTATTTTGAAAACATCCAAATTAACGCAAACCTGAGAATTATTAGGAGACGAGCGTTCTCTGCATGAAGGGCATCATCCATTAGTAAAAGAAGACAACGTTAATAGCCTCACTCATTGTCCCGCGTCGATAAGGAACAAGACCTCTTGAAGACTAACTTAGCATGACAAACTTGGTACCAGTTTACACTGAGACTCATTGGCCAGGTTAAACTACCTTATTTAGTAATAAATGTTGATGCTCTCAAGGCAATGCTTCCGTGTCCAAATATCCGTCGTGTGAACATTGTTATTCCCAGCCTTCACGTTAGTAGAGGTCACAAACTTGAGTCTCTGATTCGTCGGTTCATGAAGGTAACAAAACACAGTTGTTGATCCCGTTTGTCGATCAACAGGGAGGTACTGGGAAGATATTGTTGTCTAATGGTAGACCCTGCTGCCATATGTGACCAAGTCCCAGGTTGATGATCTGACTTTCTGCCTCATTTACACACTATTGCAGGGTCTCAATTGTTTCTCTTACTATTGACAACACTACATATATATATATATATACCTGACACTGTATTTGTGTTGTTTAATTCTAGTTACAAGATCTTTACCTGTCTGGCCTAAGTAAAACATATTACATTCCTTGCAAGGAACTTTATAAATGCAACCAATTGTGTTGTTGGGGGAGTTCTTGATTAACATTTGTTTAACAGTGCATGAGTTTTTAACAAATGTTAATCAAGAACTCCCCCAACAACACAATTGGTTGCATTTATAAAGTTCCTTGCAAGGAATGTAATATGTTTTACTTAGGCCAGACAGGTAAAGATCTTGTAACTAGAATTAAACAACACAAATACAGTGTCAGGACAGGCCAGGAATCCAATGCTCTGTTTGTTCATTTGAGGGATAACAAGCATTGCATTGACTGGGATAATGCCTCCTCAATATTACCATGTAATTCAATTGATAGTAGGAACATCATAGAATCTAGTCTTATTAAACATACCGAAGCATTCAACATGAATTTGAGTAACGGCTTGTACAAGCTGGACAACTTTGTAATTAAGAAGATTTGTATATATATATATATATATATATATATATATATATATATATATATATATATATATAATATTATTATTATTATTATTATTATTATTATTATGTGTTTTTAATATTATCGTTATTTTATTATTTTTATTTTTATTTAGTATTTTTCTTAAAACAATTATTTACTATAAATTATTATTATTATTGTTATTATTATACCGCCCCCCCCCCCCAGGCCCTTATGTGGATTAGTTGCCATACTCACAGCTATTAAATTCATTGAAACCACTGTTACTGACAGTCTCATCATCACTGACTCTCTATCCTCACTACTTGCCCTTGACACCCTCGACTCAGGTTGTCACGCTCTTGTCTCTGAAGCCAGACACAAATATGCGTGCCTTGTTGACCGGGGTGTCAGGGTCAAACTGTTGTGGATCCCCTCTCACATAGGCCTCATAAAACATGACAGAGTTGATGCCCTCGCCAAACTCGCGTCTAACAAAGACACCGTTGAATACAATTTGGGTCTGTCAAAAAGAACCCTTAAAACTGTAATTAGGAAAGAACTTATTGATGAGTTTGACGCAAGTAGACAAGTGCAAACAGGCACTAGTCGATCCATAGGTTACCATGATGAGATGTATCAAGTGAAACATGTATATGGAGCAAGTAACAAGATCACTAGATTACAAGATGTTGTAACCGCTAGATTAAGGTTAGGATATAAGTACCTCTGGCAGTATGTTCCTCAAGCAGATGTAAACAAAACTAAATGTAAAGTGTAATAATAATAATAATAATAATAATAATTAACGGTTTATTGAAAGAGCTTGGCAGCCAGAGGCTGAAAATATACAGTTACATATTTGGGGAATGGGTTTCGAATTACAACTAATATACAAATAACATAATTGACACAAATAAGACATATAATAACCAGATGGGGAAAAGCTCAAACTACAGTTCATTTCAACATAGTGACAGTGCAAGGAGTAGTGTTTACTGGGAGTGAATACACTGGTTTATTACAAGTTATTGATAATTTTTACAATGGTTGGGACTGGGCTGTTCGTATAGCGATCAGTTTGTGCACGTATGGGCTGGATGCGGTTGTGGTGTCGAACAGCAATTCTCGGACTAGGGATCTCAGGTGGTAGTAGGAGCCGGTGTCGAGGATGGTGTAGAAGCTTCTTACCAAATTTGCAGATGAGGTCGTGGTGATGGTCAGTGAGAGTCGAAAGGGTCAGTGTGTTGAGCGCTTCTTGATATGTGGAGTAGGAAGGGGAGAGAATAATCTTGCATGCCCTCTTTTGCACTTTTTCTAGGTGTTTACGTTGTGTGGCATTTAGGGAGGAAGACCAGGTGGGGGAGGCATAGGTGAGCTTGGGAAGTATGAATGTTGTGTAAACACTGAGGAGCTCGGGTGCAGGAACTCCGAGGGACTTGAGTCGGCGGAGGAGGAAACTGGAGGATTTGACAACTTCACTGACGTGTGGTTTCCAATTTAGTCTGTTGTCTATGGTGACGCCGAGGAGCTTCGTGGAATCTACAACCTGGAGTGTGTTCGGACCTAGAGTAATGGAAGGAGGTGGGACAATGTCGGAGGAGAGGTTGATGTGCATAACCATGGTCTTGGTATGGTTGATGGTGACATGGTTGTTGGTGGCCCAGTTTTGGAGACTGTTCAATAAATCCTGAAGGGCGGTATAGTTGGGAGCAGAATTGTTGACGCTGATCCCAATGGTGGAGTCGTCGACATATTTCCAGCGAGCAGGGGTTTTTCTTAGGGCATCATTGATGAGCATAAGGAAGCAGAGTGGTCCCATCTTGGTGCCTTGGGGGACGCCACAGGTGAGTGACTGAAAGGTGGAGACAGCCCCTCGGAAGCGTACAGCTTGCTGTCGGTCACTGAGGAAGTCTGTAAGCCATGGTATAAGACTTCTCCGAAGCCCGAGGTCAATAGCTTTGTTGATGATTATATTGTGGTCGACTAGGTCGAATGCTTTAGTGAAATCAATGAAGGCGACAGCATAAGCCCAGTCGAACACAAAACTTTCACAGATTAGGCTGGGTATTGGGGTGATTGCAATAGGTCGTAGCTGATTTAAGGATTGTGGGCTGGTTGACTTGGGCACTGGTGATACATAAGAGGTCTTCCAGTCAGCTGGGCATCTGGCTTGACTGAGAGAAGCATTGATGATGGAGCATACATATGGCCACACACTTGAACACTACGTCCTCGACTGTGTGAAGATAGAACCTTTTAGGGACAGGTCCAAGCACACTGTGTGTGAAATGGCACAACACTTCATCTCTAATGGCAAGATAGCCGACATATTAAGATTGTATCCACTTTTTTGCACTTAGTAACTATATCAATTCTCATGTATAGAACCAAATACGCAATGTGCTTGAATACTTCTCACGCAAATGTGAATAACAAAGTGTGAGGCCAGACATACTGCCTCACACGCCTGTTCTCACGCATTTGTGAATAAGTTACCCTTTATGTATAGAACTAAACAAATAATGTAATTGAAATACTGTGTAACATTCAGTGCCATAATATCCTGACCACGGGGGTTAATTATTATGACCCTTTGTAAACCCTACTCTGTAATCCTTTTGCGCTACCGCTCACAGGAGGAGTGTGGGGTGCACAATAAAGTAGCCGCTGTAAGCGGAAAAAAAAAAAAATCCGATGTGGGTCAATGACCTGTGCCAGGCTGGGCTGATCCTGTTAAAAAAATATAACAAATAAAATAACCCGATAATTTGAACACAATGACTTAACCTCTTGAGGACGATGACTTAACCCCTTGAACACGATGACTTAACCTCTTGAGGACGATGACTTTACCCCTTGAACACGATGAAAAGTTTTAATTTATGTACTATCAAGGTCAATTATCTAAGACAAACCGTCATACGGCCATAGTTCCTGGCACTCTTCATCCTCTCTGCTAGATAATTCAGTGTTTCGGTTTATGTCTTGTCCAATATGTTGAGTCCCTGGCAACACATTATGGGTATACTCCACAGGTCGTGTGGTGCTTCTCGTTAATGACCTTTTTCTGTAAAGTCAATAGTGTTCCCAGCACGTAATTTGTCACTCGTCTGCTGAACTATTGGCAAAAAAAGATCCACATTTACCTTTAATTATTTATTTCTGCGAATTGAAAGTAAATTAACAAAGTCATTTATATCTGAATGTGTGTGTGTGTATGTATATGAATGTTTGTGTGTGTGTGTGTGTGTGTGTGTGCAGTATGCGTGTATGTGGTGTAATGGTCAGTATTCTCGCCTCGCAAGCGAGCGGACCCGAGTTCGATCCTCCGTCAGGGTGAAACAATGGGCAAGTCTCTCTACGCCATTTGCCTCTGTCTACCCAGCAGTAATTGGGAACCTGGATGTAATAGATTTGTGGATCGTATTCCGGGGTAGTGGTTAGCCAGTGCAGTTGGCGAGTTGTCCGATCTTCTCGGACTTTTCCTTGACACTGGGTCATGCAGCTCGTTAACTTAAGGCGTGGTTGTTGTGTTGGAGACAGCTTCTACACCTTAAACACTGGGTCATGCAGCTCGTTAACTCAGGGTGTGGTTGTTGTGTTGGCGACAGCTTCTACACCTTAAACACTGGGTCATGCAGCTTGTTAACTAAACGTGAGGTTGTTGTGTTGGCGACAGCTTCTACACCTTAAACACTGGGTCATGCAGCTCGTTAACCTAAGGTGTGTTTGTTGTGTTGGAGACAGCTTGTACACCTTAAACACTGGGTCATGCAGCTCGTTAACTTAAGGTGTGGTTGTTGTGTTGGCGACAGCTTCTACACCTTAAACACTGGGTCATGCAGCTCGTTAACTTAAGGTGTGGTTGTTGTGTTGGCGACAGCTTCTACACCTTAAACACTGGGTCATGCAGCTCGTTAACTTAAGGTGTGGTTGTTGTGTTGGCGACAGCTTCTACACCTTAAACACTGGGTCATGCAGCTCGTTAACTTAAGGTGTGGTTGTTGTGTTGGCGACAGCTTCTACACCTTAAACAAATTCACGCCTAGGTGGCCCTTGGGCCGGTGATCCTCGATATCGAGGGGCTTCTATTATATATGACACAGATAATTATATACATTATTACAGATAAAACAGGTAATTATATACACTATCATAGATGATTGAATAATATTAAGGTGTATTAATTCTTGTGTAGTGATATTTGTTTAAGTTAGGTTAGGTTAGGTTAGTGTTAGTGTTAGGCTAGGTTAGTGTTAGGTTAGGTTAGTGTTAGTGTTAGGTTAGGTTAGTGTTTGGCTAGGTTAGTGTTAGGCTAGGTTAGTGTTAGGTTAGTGTTAGGCTAGGTTAGTGTTAGGTTAGTGTTAGGCTAGGTTAGTGTTAGGTTAGTGTTAGGCTAGGTTAGTGTTAGGTTAGTGTTAGGCTAGGTTAGTGTTAGGTTAGTGTTAGGCTAGGTTAGTGTTAGGTTAGTGTTAGTTAGGTTAGGTTAGTGTTAGGCCAGGTTAGTGTTAGGTTTAGTTAGGTTAGGTTAGTGTTAGCTAGGTTAGTGTTAGGTTAGTGTTTGGCTAGGTTAGTGTTAGGCTAGGTTAGTGTTAGGTTAGTGTTAGGCTAGGTTACGTTAGGTTAGGTTACGTTAGTGTTAGGTTAGTGTTAGGTTTAGTTAGGTTAGGTTAGTGTTAGGCCAGGTTAAGTTAAGTTAGGTTAGGTTAGTGTTAAGTTAGGTTAGGTTAGTGTTAGGTTAGGTTAGGTTAGGTTAGGTTAGGTTAGTGTTAGTTAGGTTAGTGTTAGGTTAGTGTTAGGTAGGTTAGTGTTAGGTTAGGTTAGTTAGGTTAGTGTTAGGTTAGGTTAGGTTAGGTTAGTTATGTTAGGTTAGGTTAGTGTTAAGTTAGGTTAGGTTAGTGTTAGGTTAGGTTAGGTTTAGTTAGGTTAGGTTAGTGTTAGGTTAGGTTAAGTTAAGTTAGTGTTAGGTTAGGTTAGTGTTAGGTAGGTTAGTGTTAGTTAGGTTAGTGTTAGGTTAGTGTTAGGTTAGGTTAGGTTAGGTTAGTGTTAGGTTAGTGTTAGTTAGGTTAGTGTTAGGTTAGTGTTAGGCTAGGTTAGGTTAGGTTAGGTTAGTGTTAGGTTAGTGTTAGGTTTAGTTAGGTTAGGTTAGTGTTAGGCCAGGTTAAGTTAAGTTAGGTTAGGTTAGTGTTAAGTTAGGTTAGGTTAGTGTTAGGTTAGGTTAGTGTTAGGTTAGTGTTAGGTTAGGTTAGTGTTAAGTTAGGTTAGTGTTAGGTTAGTGTTAGGTTAGTGTTAGGCTAGGTTAGTGTTAGGTTAGTGTTAGGTTAGTGTTAGGTTAGGTTAGGTTAGTTAGGTTAGTGTTAGGCCAGGTTGGTGTTAGGTCATTTATTCAATGAAAGTTGTTGATAGTTGTTGTTGTCTTAATAATTTTTGTCGTCATAATGATGAAGAAATTTTTCAGTACTAAGGAAAGAAAAACGCGAAGGAAATAACACAGCATGTGGACCACCCCGAGGTGATGATAGGGGCAGTGGACACGCGTACACACACACGCGCACACACTTACGTTCACACACACACACACACATACACACACACACACGTACACACACACACGTACACACACACGCGCACACACACACGTACACACACACGCGCACACACTTACGTTCACACACACACACACACACACACTTACGTTCACACACACACACACACACACGTACACACACACGCGCACACACACACGTACACACACACGCGCACACACTTACGTTCACACACACACACACACACACACACACGTACACACACACACACGCACACACACACACACACACACACACACACAGTCAGAATAAAAATAGTAGTATCTTTGTTCCTGACACGACTCTCTCTCTCTCTCTCTCTCTCTCTCTCTCTCTCTCTCTCTCTCTCTCTCTCTCTCTCATCTCCACGTCGTTCTCACACTCCAATTTTCCCTCTCTTAATTTTCCCACCTTCCTTACTCTTCCTCCCTCCCTCCCTCCCTCTTCCTCCCTCCCTCCCTCCCTCCCTCCCTCCCTCCCTCCCCCTCACCGCCCCTCCCTCCCTCCCTCACTCTCCCTCACCTCTCTCCCCCTCACCGCCCCTCCCACTCTCCCTCACCTCTCTCCCCCTCACCGCCCCTCCCTCCCTCCCTCCCTCCCCCTCACCGCCCCTCCCTCCCTCCCCCCCCCCCTCCCTCCCTCTCCCTCCCTCCTCCCTCCCTCCCTCACTCTCCTCCCTCCCTCCCCCTCACCGCCCCTCCCTCCTCCCTCCCTCCCTCCCCCTCACCTCCCCTCCCTCCCTCCCTCCCTCCCTCCCCCTCACCGCCCCTCCCTCCCTCCCTCCCTCCCTCACCTCCCTCCCTCCCTCCCTCCCTCCCTCCCCCCTCCCTCACTCTCCCTCCCTCCCTCCCCCCTTCCCTCACTCTACCTCCCTCACCTCCCTCCCTCCTCCCCCCCCCCCTCCCTCCCTCCCCCTCACCGCCCCTCCCTCCCTCCCCCCTCCCTCCCTCCCCTCCCTTCCCCTCCCCTCCCCCCTCCCTCCCTCCCTCCCTCCCTCCCTCCCCCTCCTCCCTCCCTCCCTCACTCTCCCCCTCCCTCCCTCCCTCCCCTCCCCCCCCTCCCTCCCTCCCCTCTCCCCCTCCCCCCCTCCCTCCCTCCCCCCTCCCTCCCTCCCTCCTCCTCTCCCTCCCTCCCTCCCCTCCTCCTCCCTCACTCTCCCTCCCTCCCCTCCCTCCCTCCCTCCCTCCTCCCTCCCTCCCCCCTCTCCCTCCCTCCCTCCCCCCCTCCCCTCCCCTCCCCTCCCCTCTCCCTCCCTCCCCTCCCTCCTCACTCTCCCTCACCTCACCGCCCCTCCCACTCTCCCTCACCTCACCGCCCCTCCCACTCTCCCTCCCTCTCTCCCCCTCACCGCCCCTCCCTCCCTCCCTCTCCCCCCTCCCTCCCCCCTCCCTCCCTCCCCCTCCCCCTCTCCCTCCCTCACTCTCCCTCCCTCCCTCCCTCCCTCCCTCCCTCCCCCCCTCCCTCCCTCCCTCCCTCCCTCTCCATCTCTCCCCCTCACCGCCCCTCCTTCCCTCCCTCCCTTCAATCACTCTTCCTCCCTCCCTCCCTCACCTCTCCCTCCCTCCCTCACTCTCCCTCACCTCACCGCCCCTCCCACTCTCCCTCACTCTCTCCCTCACTCTCCCTCACCTCACCGCCCCTCCCACTCTCCCTCACTCTCTCCCTCACTCTCCCTCACCTCACCGCCCCTCCCACTCTCCCTCACTCTCTCCCTCACTCTCCCTCACCTCACCGCCCCTCCCACTCTCCCTCACTCTCTCCCTCACTCTCCCTCCCTCACCGCCCCTCCCACTCTCCCTCACTCTCCCTCACCTCACCGCCCCTCCCACTCTCCCTCCCTCACCTCCACTCTCCCTCACTCTCCCTCCCTCACCTCCACTCTCCCTCCCTCACTCTCCCTCCCTCCCTCACCTCCACTCTCCCTCACTCTCCCTCCCTCCCTCCCTCACTCTACCTCCCTCACCGCCCCTCCCTCCCTCTCTCCCTCCCTCCCTCACTCTCCCCCACTCCCTCACTCTCCCTCACCTCTCACCAACACCCGCTAAAGGTTCATAATATATATACATCAGCGTGTCTCCATTGTTTACACACGCAGCCTTTCTACACACCATAAGTTTTTACCCGCTACAACTATTGAATTTTTAGCCCAAGCGATTCATGTGAAGTCAAACGAGAACCTTTTTTAATTTGAATCTTTTTTCCACCATCGAGCCTGGGGATAGTGTAAATATATTGGGGGTATCGTTTACAAATTTGCGTTTATGTGGTGTAAATGTGTGAAAGGGATTTTACATGTTGGTAGAGGGTGATTTACAGTGAAGATGGGTGTGTTGTAAATCTATGCACAGTATTTACACATTTACGTCTTAATATTGTAAATGTGTTCATGCTATTACTCTAATGTTTACACGGCATGATAGAGGTATATTAACGAGTGTTGTAAATATGTTCCAAGTATCTGCTTATTTACGTATATGTTGTAAATATATTCAAGCTACCAAGATTTACATGGAAGTGTTGACCGATTAAAAAAAATATATTGTTTATTGTTTCTTTGGTTTAATAAATTTTAGTTTGTTTTTAATGATTTATGGTATATAATGAGGTGGACAGAAGAGCATTGTGGGGGTGTATGGGGTGGGAGGAAGGCTGTATAATGAGGTGGACAGAAGAGCATTGTGGGGGTGTATGGGGTGGGAGGAAGGCTGTATAATGAGGTGGACAGAAGAGCATTGTGGGGGTGTATGGGGTGGGAGGAAGGCTGTATAATGAGGTGGACAGAAGAGCATTGTGGGGGTGTATGGGGTGGGAGGAAGGCTGTATAATGAGGTGGACAGAAGAGCATTGTGGGAGTGTATGGGGGTGGGAGGAAGGCTATATAATGAGGTGGACAGAAGAGCATTGTGGGGGTGTATGGGGTGGGAGGAAGGCTATACAGTATAATGAGGTGGACAGAAGAGCATTGTGGGAGTGTATGGGGTGGGAGGAAGGCTGTATAATGAGGTGGACAGAAGAGCATTGTGGGAGTGTATGGGGTGGGAGGAAGGCTGTATAATGAGGTGGACAGAAGAGCATTGTGGGGGTGTATGGGGTGGGAGGAAGGCTGTATAATGAGGTGGACAGAAGAGCATTGTGGGAGTGTATGGGGGTGGGAGGAAGGCTATATAATGAGGTGGACAGAAGAGCATTGTGGGAGTGTATGGGGTGGGAGGAAGGCTGTACAGTATAATGAGGTGGACAGAAGAGCATTGTGGGGGTGTATGGGGTGGGAGGAAGGCTATACAGTGTAATGAGGTGGACAGAAGAGCATTGTGGGAGTGTATGGGGTGGGAGGAAGGCTGTATAATGAGGTGGACAGAAGAGCATTGTGGGAGTGTATGGGGTGGGAGGAAGGCTGTATAATGAGGTGGACAGAAGAGCATTGTGGGAGTGTATGGGGTGGGAGGAAGGCTGTACAGTATAATGAGGTGGACAGAAGAGCATTGTGGGGGTGTATGGGGTGGGAGGAAGGCTGTACAGTATAATGAGGTGGACAGAAGAGCATTGTGGGAGTGTATGGGGTGGGAGGAAGGCTGTACAGTATAATGAGGTGGACAGAAGAGCATTGTGGGGGTGTATGGGGTGGGAGGAAGGCTATACAGTGTAATGAGGTGGACAGAAGAGCATTGTGGGAGTGTATGGGGTGGGAGGAAGGCTATTGAAGTCAGACAGCAGCCAGGCAACAGTAAGTGAACCATTTGACCTGTGGGTGTTGGACAGGGCTGTGTTATGTTCCAGTGGTTGTTCAGTATATATGTTGGGCTCAAACCGAAAACTATCCACAATGCGTTGTGGTTGCTTGGAAAAGAACAAGAAAGCAAAATTTTGCTACGGGTTAGGTTCCGTTACGTTTGTTTGGATTGAGTTTGATTAGGTTCGGTTATATTAGGTTAGGTTAGGTTGTATCTATTGGGTAAAACCCAAGACGCAAAATTTAATTTTCTGGTTCTTTTGAAAACATCCACAATGCGTTGTGGTCCCTTTCAGTCTTTGAGCCCAACATATAAATGGTTGTGATCTATTATACACTGGTGAAAGTGGTGATAATAAGCTTTCTTACAGGACTGATTATAAGGGAGCCACTGTTGAGCATAACTGGTGACTGTTTAAGGTTGGGCTCTGAGCCTCTAGTGTTCAGGCCAAGGTGACACAGCCCATCTCTCTCTCTCCCTTTCTATTAAATCATTAAATCTTTCCACTGTCAGCTATAATAGTGTTCTCACACATTAAGGTCAGCTATAACAGTGTTCTCACACATTAAGGTCAGCTATAACAGTGTTCTCACACATTAAGGTCAGCTATAATAGTGTTCTCACACATTAAGGTCAGCTATAACAGTGTTCTCACACATTAAGGTCAGCTATAACAGTGTTCTTACACATTAAGGTCAGCTATAACAGTGTTCTCACACATTAAGGTCAGCTATAATAGTGTTCTCACACATTAAGGTCAGCTATAACAGTGTTCTTACACATTAAGGTCAGCTATAACAGTGTTCTCACACATTAAGGTCAGCTATAACAGTGTTCTCACACATTAAGGTCAGCTATAACAGTGTTCTCACACATTAAGGTCAGCTATAATAGTGTTCTCACACATTAAGGTCAGCTATAATAGTGTTCTCACACATTAAGGTCAGCTATAATAGTGTTCTCACACATTAAGGTCAGCTATAACAGGATGAGTCTGGGTGACTGATGAAAGTTTGTGTTTTAAATATAACCTCTACTCAATTATTTTTGAGAAGTAAAAGAGTATAAGTGATGGCTAAATCATCCTAAATGTATCGTTTATCATTAATAACACATTAAAACGTTATATAAAGAGATTAAAATACTTAAAACTTATTTAAACCAACAAAATAACATTAAAACAATAAAGGTGTTCTTTGTTAACCCTGGTTGGCCGCACTGACATCGTGTACAGTAGGTCACTATAAACAGTTTAAGTCTCAAACACATTTACGGGTTTATTGTAAATACTATATGATCACAGGGTCTTTGTTTACATTCAATACTGTAAACATTATGAGGAATAACACTGTAACACTATGAGGAGTAACACTGTAACACTGAGGAGTAACACTGTAACACTATGAGGAGTAACACTGTAAACACTATGAGGAGTAACACTGTAACACTATGAGGAGTAACACTGTAAACACTATGAGGAGTAACACTGTAAACACTATGAGGAGTAACACTGTAACACTATGAGGAGTAACACTGTAAACACTATGAGGAGTAACACTGTAACACTATGAGGAGTAACACTGTAACACTATGAGGAGTAACACTGTAAACACTATGAGGAGTAACACTGTAAACACTATGAGGAGTAACACTGTAAACACTATGAAGAGTAACACTGTAAACACTATGAGGAGTAACACTGTAAACACTATGAAGAGTAACACTGTAAACACTATGAGGAGTAACACTGTAAACACTATGAAGAGTAACACTGTAAACATAGTCAATGGTGATGTAGATTATTTAACCTGGAAAATGTGGGAAAGTGACTGGGGGGGGTGGGGTGCAGGCAGGTACTGTACTGTCTTAGATAATATACTGTAAATTCCTCACGTCACACGTTACCCCGTACAGTGTGTGTGTGTGTGTGTGTGTGTGTGTGTGTGTGTGTGGTTATTAGCATATTCCATTACTTGTATAATACCCCCCCCCCCCTCTCTCCCCCAACGGGTGGCCAGAAGAGGCGGGCAACAACAGCGTCACTATACCAGCCTAGGTTAAATGTATCGGCCTAATGTTGTACAGTTAGGTTAGATTAGGTTACGTGTGGTTAGGTTAGGTTGGGATGGGTTGGGTTTGGTTACGTTACACTATGTTAGGTAAGGTTAGGTTACGTTAGGTTAGGACGACATATTATCTCAGAGAAATTTAATTTATAAAAAGGTAAAACTAATAAGGGGATGAGCCGCCCCTAGACTGGCGGGCCTGCTGTTGTGATCCTGTAAAGGTCTCGGGAGATCTTCCTCTTGATGGAATTGGCTCCTCTTTCAGGGCCTAGAGATGTGATCCTCTTCTCTATTGTTCCTTCTCTTGAAACTTTTATTACTCCAGTGTTTTGTTCCACTACTGTATGTATGTGTATGTATGTATGTATTTATGTATATGTGTGTGTGTGTGCAGCCACACACAGGGTGGTGAAATGCGTCTAGAGTGGCAGCATTATGTTTGTGTTAAGGTGCAAATACTGCTTGCTTCCTCTTGCTATCAGCTGCCTCCGTTGGCTAGAACTCGTGGCGAACAGGGAAGTAACATGCATAAGTCTTCCCCTGCCAGTACACAGCCTCCTCACCATCAAGACTCCTGCTGTGCCTCCTCGTGGCAACACACGGTAACTGGGTGCCTCGTGGACCCAGGCTAGATCAAGAGGGTATCTCGGAGTAGCAGTGGGCCCCAGAGGGACGGCGCCTAGGCCCACTGGCATGTGGACACGTCCTGGCGCCCACCAACTGCCGCCCCACTGCCTTGCGGATTGACCTTGGTAGGTATAAGGCTACAGGAGTAAACACCAAACGAAAACTCTGCGGTGGAGCCCCGCATCAGGCAGACATGCTTACAGAGCTCCAACAAGACCCCTATACCGCGGAAGAGGTGTCCACCATGAGAACGCAACGACTACACCGGCAGATGAAGGCAATGCCTGATGGACAGGCTACTAAGGCGAAACCCAACAACCTGGGCTATCAGCAGTCCATTGCAACTCTCCTCCTCCCCAGTCGTTGCAACACTTGCACCACTGGATCAGGAAAAGGGAGAGCCAAGATGTGGGGTTGCAGCCTGCGCTCCTGCCTCACCACATAAATCAACTCACAGACAGCCATCATCCAGCTCATCATACCTCTCATCATCATTGAAACCCCTATTGGGATTTAGTATAGTGTGGTGTGGTGTGGTGAGGTATGGTATGGTGTGGTGTAGTGAGGTGAAGTGTGGTGTGGTATGGTGTGGCGTGGTGTGTGGTGTAGTGTGGGTTGGGAGTGGCGTGGTGTGGTGTGTGGTGTAGTGTGGCATGGTGTGGCGTGGCGTAGTGTGATGGTGTGTACTGTGGCATGGTGTGGCGTAGTGTAGTGTGGTGTGGTGTTAGCTCTGTGCTGTATCTCGCCCGCCGTATCTCTCCACCTCTACCCTCAGCGTGCTACACCAGCTGTGTCTCATAGGGCCGGCCTCTCACGTCACGCTGGGGAGGGAGGGAGAGGGGGAATTATTGTCTGTCTGTCTGTCTGTCCGTCTGTTATTATTATCTGTCCCTCCGTCTGTTGGTCGTTACGTCCGTCCGGTAACGTAAACACATAATAG
>CAUDMG010001333.1:2344805-2347305 GCA_958450375.1 Homarus gammarus
CGTAGTTGTCTTATGGGAGGCCGTAGTTGTCTTATGGAGGGCCGTAGTTGTCTTATGGGGGGCCGTAGTTGTCTTATGGGAGGCCGTAGTTGTCTTATGGAGGGCCGTAGTTGTCTTATGGGAGGCCGTAGTTGTCTTATGGGAGGCCGTAGTTGTCTTATGGGAGGCCGTAGTTGTCTTATGGAGGGCCGTAGTTGTCTTATGGGGGGCCGTAGTTGTCTTATGGGGGGCCGTAGTTGTCTTATGGGGGGCCGTAGTTGTCTTATGGATGGCCGTAGTTGTCTTATGGGAGGCCGTAGTTGTCTTATGGAGGGCCGTAGTTGTCTTATGGGGGGCCGTAGTTGTCTTATGGGGGGCCGTAGTTGTCTTATGGATGGCCGTAGTTGTCTTATGGGAGGCCGTAGTTGTCTTATGGAGGGCCGTAGTTGTCTTTGGGGGGGCCGTAGTTGTCTTATGGGAGGCCGTAGTTGTCTTATGGGAGGCCGTAGTTGTCTTATGGGAGGCCGTAGTTGTCTTATGGAGGGCCGTAGTTGTCTTATGGGGGGCCGTAGTTGTCTTATGGGAGGCCGTAGTTGTCTTATGGGAGGCCGTAGTTGTCTCATGGGGGGCCGTAGTTGTCTTATGGGAGGCCGTAGTTGTCTTATGGGAGGCCGTAGTTGTCTTATGGAGGGCCTTAGTTGTCTTATGGGGGGCCGTAGTTGTCTTATGGAGGGCCGTAGTTGTCTCATGGGAGGCCGTAGTTGTCTTATGGGAGGCCGTAGTTGTCTTATGGAGGGCCGTAGTTGTCTTATGGGGGGCCGTAGTTGTCTTATGGGAGGCCGTAGTTGTCTTATGGGAGGCCGTAGTTGTCTTATGGAGGGCCGTAGTTGTCTTATGGGAGGCCGTAGTTGTCTTATGGAGGGCCTTAGTTGTCTTATGGGGGGCCGTAGTTGTCTTATGGAGGGCCGTAGTTGTCTCATGGGAGGCCGTAGTTGTCTTATGGGAGGCCGTAGTTGTCTTATGGGAGGCCGTAGTTGTCTTATGGGAGGCCGTAGTTGTCTTATGGGGGGCCGTAGTTGTCTTATGGGGGGCCGTAGTTGTCTTATGGGAGGCCGTAGTTGTCTTATGGGAGGCCGTAGTTGTCTTATGGGAGGCCGTAGTTGTCTTATGGAGGGCCGTAGTTGTCTTATGGGGGGCCGTAGTTGTCTTATGGAGGGCCGTAGTTGTCTTATGGGAGGCCGTAGTTGTCTTATGGGGGGCCGTAGTTGTCTTATGGGGGGCCGTAGTTGTCTTATGGAGGGCCGTAGTTGTCTTATGGAGGGCCGTAGTTGTCTTATGGAGGGCCGTAGTTGTCTTATGGGAGGCCGTAGTTGTCTTATGGGAGGCCATGATGGTCCAGTAGTGAGGTTATCTCCCCATGATGGTCCAGTAGAGAGGTTATCTCCCCATGATGGTCCAGTAGAGAGGTTATCTCCCCATGATGGTCCAGTAGAGAGGTTATCTCCCCATGATGGTCCAGTAGAGAGGTTATCTCCCCATGATGGTCCAGTAGTGAGGTTATCTCCCCATGATGGTCCAGTAGTGAGGTTATCTCCCCATGATGGTCCAGTAGAGAGGTTATCTCCCCATGATGGTCCAGTAGTGAGGTTATCTCCCCATGATGGTCCAGTAGTGAGGTTATCTCCCCATGATGGTCCAGTAGTGAGGTTATCTCCCCATGATGGTCCAGTAGAGAGGTTATCTCCCCATGATGGTCCAGTAGTGAGGTTATCTCCCCATGATGGTCCAGTAGTGAGGTTGTCTCCCCATGATGGTCCAGTAGTGAGGTTATCTCCCCATGATGGTCCAGTAGAGTTTATCTCCCCATGATGGTCCAGTAGTGAGGTTATCTCCCCATGATGGTCCAGTAGAGAGGTTATCTCCCCATGATGGTCCAGTAGTAAGGTTATCTCCCCATGATGGTCCAGTAGTAAGGTTATCTCCCCATGATGGTCCAGTAGAGAGGTTATCTCCCCATGATGGTCCAGTAGTGAGGTTATTTCCCCATGATGGTCCAGTAGAGAGGTTATCTCCCCATGATGGTCCAGTAGCGAGGTTATCTCCCCATGATGGTCCAGTAGAGAGGTTATCTCCCCATGATGGTCCAGTAGTGAGGTTATCTCCCCATGATGGTCCAGTAGTGAGGTTATCTCCCCATGATGGTCCAGTAGTGAGGTTATCTCCCCATGATGGTCCAGTAGTGAGGTTATCTCCCCATGATGGTCCAGTAGAGAGGTTATCTCCCCATGATGGTCCAGTAGAGAGGTTGTCTCCCCATGATGGTCCAGTAGAGAGGTTATCTCCCCATGATGGTCCAGTAGTGAGGTTATCTCCCCATGATGGTCCAGTAGTGAGGTTATCTCCCCATGATGGTCCAGTAGTAAGGTTATCTCCCCATGATGGTCCAGTAGTAAGGTTTTCTCCCCATGATGGTCCAGTAGAGAGGTTATCTCCCCATGATGGTCCAGTAGTGAGGTTATTT
>CAUDMG010001333.1:2352305-2419805 GCA_958450375.1 Homarus gammarus
AACACCTTCTACCAACACCTTCTACCAACACCTTCTACCATCACCTTCTCCCAACACCTACCAACACCTTCTACCAACACCTTCTACCATCACCTTCTACCAACAACACCTACCAACACCTTCTACCAACACCTACCAACACCTTCTACCATCACCTTCTCCCAACACCTACCAACACCTTCTACCAACACCTTCTACCATCACCTTCTACCAACACCTACCAACACCTTCTACCAACACCTTCTACCAACACCTTCTACCAACACCTTCTACCATCACCTTCTACCATCACCTTCTACCAACACCTTCTACCAACACCTTCTACCAACACCTTCTACCAACAACATCTACCAACACCTTCTACCATCACCTTCTACCAACACCTTCTACCAACACCTACCAACACCTTCTACCAACACCTTCTACCAACACCTTCTACCATCACCTTCTACCAACACCTACCAACACCTTCTACCAACACCTTCTACCAACACCTTCTACCAACACCTTCTACCATCACCTTCTACCAACACCTTCTACCAACACTTCTACCAACACCTTCTACCAACACCTTCTACCAACACCTTCTACCAACAACACCTACCAACACCTTCTACCAACACCTTCTACCAACACCTTCTACCAACACCTTCTACCAACACCTTCTACCAACACCTTCTACCAACACCTTCTACCATCACCTTCTACCAACACCTTCTACCATCACCTTCTACCAACACCTTCTACCAACACCTTCTACCAACACCTTCTACCAACACCTTCTACCAACACCTTCTACCAACACCTTCTACCAACACCTTCTACCAACACCTTCTACCAACACCTACCAACACCTTCTACCAACACCTTCTACCAACACCTTCTACCAACACCTTCTACCAACACCTTCTACCAACACCTTCTACCAACACCTTCTACCAACAACACCTACCAACACCTTCTACCAACACCTTCTACCAACACCTACCATCACCTTCTACCAACACCTTCTACCAACACCTTCTACCAACACCTTCTACCAACACCTTCTACCAACACCTTCTACCAACACCTTCTACCAACACCTTCTACCAACACCTTCTACCAACAACATCTACCAACACCTTCTACCAACACCTACCAACACCTTCTACCAACACCTTCTACCAACACCTTCTACCAACACCTTCTACCAACACCTTCTACCAACACCTACCAACACCTTCTACCAACACCTTCTACCAACACCTTCTACCATCACCTTCTACCAACACCTTCTACCAACACCTACCAACACCTTCTACCAACACCTTCTACCAACACCTTCTACCAACACCTTCTACCAACACCTTCTACCAACAACACCTACCAACACCTTCTACCAACACCTTCTACCAACACCTTCTACCAACACCTTCTACCAACACCTTCTACCAACAACATCTACCAACACCTTCTACCAACACCTACCAACACCTTCTACCAACACCTTCTACCAACACCTTCTACCAACACCTTCTACCAACACCTTCTACCAACACCTTCTACCAACACCTTCTACCAACAACACCTACCAACACCTTCTACCAACACCTTCTACCATCACCTTCTACCAACACCTTCTACCAACACCTTCTACCAACACCTACCAACACCTTCTACCAACACCTTCTACCAACACCTTCTACCAACACCTTCTACCAACACCTTCTACCATCACCTTCTACCAACACCTTCTACCAACACCTTCTACCAACAACACCTACCAACACCTTCTACCAACACCTTCTACCAACAACATCTACCAACACCTTCTACCAACACCTTCTACCAACACCTTCTACCAACACCTTCTACCAACACCTTCTACCAACACCTTCTACCAACACCTTCTACCAACACCTTCTACCAACACCTTCTACCATCACCTTCTACCAACACCTTCTACCAACACCTTCTACCAACACCTTCTACCAACACCTTCTACCATCACCTTCTACCAACACCTTCTACCAACACCTTCTACCATCACCTTCTACCAACACCTTCTACCAACACCTTCTACCAACACCTTCTACCATCACCTTCTACCAACACCTTCTACCAACACTTCTACCATCACCTTCTACCAACACCTTCTACCAACACTTCTACCATCACCTTCTACCAACACCTTCTACCAACACCTTCTACCAACACCTTCTACCAACACCTTCTACCAACACCTTCTACCAACACCTTCTACCAACACCTTCTACCAACACCTTCTACCAACAACACCTACCAACACCTTCTACCATCACCTTCTACCAACACCTTCTACCAACACCTTCTACCAACACCTTCTACCAACACCTACCAACACCTTCTACCAACACCTTCTACCAACACCTACCAACACCTTCTACCAACACCTTCTACCAACACCTTCTACCAACACCTACCAACACCTTCTACCAACAACACCTTCTACCATCACCTTCTACCATCACCTTCTACCATCACCTTCTACCAACACCTTCTACCAACACCTGACAATGGTCGACAACTACACTTTCTTAACAGTAACTTTATAAGATACATTCACTTGTTCCTCTCTTATGGTATTAACTATGGTCGGCTATAGGGCCCAAAACATCACCTGGTTAATATTGAATAATTATTGGAAGGTTCTGATTAAACACATTATTTTGGGTCAAAGTTGTAAAGATAATCCCCTCTGCACACACACACACACACACACACACACTTGTTTGGTGTATAGTTTGTGTGTGGTTTTAGATGTGTCTGACAGGCGAAATTTGACTGTCAAGTGTTTTTCTACAAGACAGGAAAGTTACCAGTGTTTTGTCCTGCAGCAGATGGCCAGGTCGTCCATCTCAGGCGGTTAGCGGAGTTTGATAAAGCCTTCCTATGTATCGCGTAAATTAAAGACCGTCTTGATCATTCATTCCGTCAAGTAAATTACTCATAGAATTTTTGTGTTGTTTAAGTAGTCCCAGTAATTACCTGACTTAAGTTGTTATAGATTTATAGTCTTTACTTGAAGGAGAAGCTTAGAGATTTATAAAGTTTTCTACAAATACAATGAATACACACGATTGTATAATTTAACACTGTACTGCTTACTTTATCTAAATATTAAAATGAAAATATATGTGAAAAGTCCCAATGGTGAGGACTGATAAACTGTAAAGTCAGGTCCTCCACCTGTCTGGTCCGTAAGGCAGCCATCAGCCAGGTCCTACACCTGTCTGGTCCGTAAGGCAGCCATCAGCCAGGTCCTACACCTGTCTGGTCCGTAAGGCAGCCATCAGCCAGGTCGTACACCTGTCTGGTCCGTAAGGTAGCCATCAGCCAGGTCCTACACCTGTCTGGTCCGTAAGGCAGCCATCAGCCAGGTCCTACACCTGTCTGGTCCGTAAGGCAGCCATCAGCCACAGCCTCACGACCACCACCATAACTCGGCCAGTTGGCTCTACAGTCAGTTGCCTCAGCCAGAGGGGAACACTGGGAAGCGGTTCCTGGACCATTCTCCATCGGGTTTCTCCTTGTACCGCTCGCCGTCTTGAGGGCTTCTTGGCTGCAGCAGCGAATTTTGCAAAATAGTTTTTGTTTTCCTTTTACCTGTATGAACACAGATGGTAAAATCATTTTTTTTTAACAAATTTATTGGCAAAGCTTTTAGTACAGTTTGCCTATTCTGAGTAATTCAGTCAGGTCTTGACACTGAGGGTGGTATCACTTCTCACTGCCACGCAGGACAGAGGTTCATACACATAGAAATACATCATATTCATTAACAGTATATATAGGTCAGAGTCATGTGGGTGATGTAAACCATGACTCTCTGTGTTTTAGAGGACAATTATGTCAAGCTGTAGAATCATTAATCATTGTCCTCGTCCCTGGTAACTGAACTGTGATATCTATTCTATTGTAACATTTCATTATATTTTCTTATTCCTTATGGGGTTTATTTTCCTGGGGAAGTGTATCACAGTCCAGTGTTTGTATCGAACAATTGATGACGTTCACAGATATTTTGTATTAATCTGTACAAATCACCGCTACAGGGTGAAGTGAACCAGCGTAAAACATAAAAACATTACCTAACTTTATTGTCCTCCATAAAGGGTAATTTAGTTATTAAAATACCACCTTTCAGCGAAGTCACTTGAATACAGACAAACGTTATAATATAAAAGTTATTAATTACCACAGGGGTGGAGAGGGGGCTGTGTGTCTGGTGAGGTGGGAATAAATGGTGGTGCTGTTGTGAACTTTATCTCCCCAGTAGTGAGGTTATCTCCCCATGATGGTCCAGTAGTGAGGTTATCTCCCCATGATGGTCCAGTAGTGAGGTTATCTCCCCATGATGGTCCAGTAGTGAGGTTATCTCCACCCATAATGGTCCAGTAGTAAGGTTATCTCCCCATGATGGTCCAGTAGTGAGGTTATCTCCCCATGATGGTCCAGTAGTGAGGTTATCTCCCCCAGGATAGTCCAGTAGTAAGGTTATCTTCCCATGATGGTCCAGTAGTGAGGTTATCTCCCCCATAATGGTCCAGTAGTGAGGTTATCTCCCCATGATGGTCCTGTAGTGAGGTTATCTCCCCACTGATGGTCCAGTAGTAAGGTTATCTCCCCATGATGGTCCAGTAGTGAGGTTATCTCCCCATGATGGTCCAGTAGTGAGGTTATCTCCCCATGATGGTCCAGTAGTGAGGTTATCTCCCCATGATGGTCCTGTAGTGAGGTTATCTCCACCCATAATGGTCCAGTAGTAAGGTTATCTCCCCATGATGGCCCTGTGGTGAGGTTATCTCCCCATGATGGTCCAGTAGTAAGGTTATCTCCCCATGATGGCCCTGTGGTGAGGTTATCTCCCCGTGATGGTCCAGAAGTGAGATTATCTCCCCATGATGGTCCAGTAGTAAGGTTATCTCCCCATGATGGTCCAGTAGTGAGGTTATCTCCCCATGATGGTCCTGTAGTGAGGTTATCTCCCCACTGATGGTCCAGTAGTAAGGTTATCTCCCCCATAATGGTCCAGTAGTGAGGTTATCTCCCCATGATGGTCCTGTAGTGAGGTTATCTCCCCACTGATGGTCCAGTAGTAAGGTTATCTCCCCATGATGGCCCTGTGGTGAGGTTATCTCCCCGTGATGGTCCAGTAGTGAGATTATCTCCCCATGATGGTCCAGTAGTGAGGTTATCTCCCCATGATGGTCCAGTAGTGAGGTTATCTCCCCATGATGGTCCTGTAGTGAGGTTATCTCCCCACTGATGGTCCAGTAGTAAGGTTATCTCCCCATGATGGCCCTGTGGTGAGGTTATCTCCCCGTGATGGTCCAGTAGTGAGATTATCTCCCCATGATGGTCCAGTAGCGAGGTTATCTCCCCGTGATGGTCCAGTAGTGAGATTATCTCCCCATGATGGTCCAGTAGCGAGATTATCTCCCCATGATGGTCCAGTAGCGAGATTATCTCCCCATGATGGTCCAGTAGTGAGGTTATCTCCCCATGATGGTCCAGTAGTGAGGTTATCTCCCCATGATGGTCCAGTAGTGAGGTTATCTCCCCATGATGGTCCAGTAGTGAGGCGACCACTGGACGGAGACGGTCGCTGGAGTGAGGTGGCCACTGGTTTGAGGTGATCGCAGGAGTAAGGTGGCCACGAGTAAAAATGGTCGTTTTAGTAAGTTGTCACCTTTAGCTGAGAAAAGTTTGCTGAAAAGAAAAAAATTAAGAGCAAAATGCTTGTAATTGTGAAGACTAAACTGTAACAATTTGTTTCCTGTAACCTTTGACATCGACCTTTGATGTGTGTTAAAGGAGGTGACTTTGTGCTGTATGTTGGTTAATTATTAGTTAACAATCCTGTTGACTAAGAGACCGTAATGGCATCTTTTGTTGACCTTTGACCTATAGGTCGATAATGACCCCAAGAGCAGTGACCAATAATTAAAGTTTGAATTAATGTGAGAGGTCAGAGTAGGGCGATGTTTTTGGCTGACCTTTGACCCTGATTTACTGGACCTTAGAGGATATTGTTAGTGGATGCTCAGCCGTGAAGAATTCCTATGGATCGGTTCATAGTTGTTGACACTGATGGGGCGAGTTTTGGTGACCTTTGAGCTGTTGGTTAGTAGTGGGTCACACACACACACACATACACACACACATACTGTGTAATAATAAATAATAATAATAATTAACGGTTTATTGAAAAAGTTCTGCAGCCCGAAGGCTGAAAATATACATTGGACATAAGTGACTTATTACATACAAAGACACGGGGTGGATGGGTCGTTTAACAAAAGCTTTCATTTCTGAAAGAAGAAGGAACAATGAATTGAACATACAAGTTATTATAGTTTACAGTTGATGGCCCTGGCCTGGACTGGTCATGGAGACACCAGGTGGTGTGGTGTTCGCGTGGTGTAGTAACTCGTCCTCAGGTGTTGATATGAAGGACCTCACGTGGTCACGAGGACACTGGGTGGTGTGGTTTTCACGTGGTGCAGTTACTCGTCCTCTGTGTTGATATGGAGGACCTCACGTGGTCACGAGGACACCGGGTGGTGTGGTGTTCACGTGGTGCAATAACTCGTCCTCTGTGTTGATATGAAGGACCTCACGTGGTCATGGGGACACCGGGTGGTGTGGTGTTCACGTGGTGCAGTTACTCGTCCTCTATGTTAATATGGAGGACCTCACGTGGTCAAGGGGTCACCGGGTGGTGTGGTGTTCACGTGGTGCAGTAACTCGTCCTCTGTGTTGATATGAAGGACCTCACGTGGTCATGGGGACACCGGGTGGTGTGGTGTTCACGTGGTGCAGTAACTCGTCCTCTGTTAATATGATGGACCTCACGTGGTCACGGGGATACCGTGTGGTGTGGGATGGTGTCACTGGGTGGTGTTGTGTTTATCTCGTAGTCAGGTGTGAAGCCGACCCACTGTTGTTCCCATGGTGGACTGACCTTCTGGTCAGAAGATGGTAGTCAGTTCCCAGGGGTGCTTATCTCACTGGTGGGTCACGGCTCTCACTGGAACTGCCTGGTGTTGAATTCACTGGCTTAAACACTGTTCATCACTGTTCAACACTTGATCCCACTTCTTTCAGAAACGAAATTGTCACTTTTGATTATGTAGATATCCCGGTGGTGAGGATGGGTTGGGGAGAAGGACTTGGCAACCCTGGCTGGGTCTCTAGAGGGGTCAGTTCAAAAGATATCGAAGTCTTTAAACTGCTAGGGGAACATATGGGCACGTGGGTGGAGGAGACTGCAGTGGGAGCGGGTAAACAAAGTGAAAGATTCCAGGGAAATAGTGTTAGGAATGATGACAAAACTAAATTAGACAGGGAGTCTAAACCCAAACGCGGTAAAGGGAAGACTCAGAACACGACTAACTTAAATGTCTACTACGCGAACAGTAGAAGTATGAGAAACAAAATGGATGATATTAGGGCCTTGGTAGGTACCGAAAAAATCGATATAATAGCATTCACTGAAACATGGATCAACCTAGACTCACGTGAGTTACCGGTCGAATACCAAATTGCGGGTTACAAATTGTTCCATACCGATAGGCAGACCAGGAAAGGAGGCGGAGTAGCAATCTATGTTAGGGATAATCTGAAGTGTGAAATAAATAAGGAAATAAAAACTGAGCGGAATACAGAAACAATTTGGATAGAATTAATCAACGGTAGGGAAAAATTAATCATAGGAGTAATATATAGACCTACCAATCTTGATAGAGTTAATGAGAGACTTATATGGGATGAAATGCGCAGGGCTTCCATTCACAACAAAGTCTGTATAGTAGGCGACTTTAACCTTGGCCAAATAGATTGGAGTGACCTTACAGGTAACTCAGAATCAGAGGATTTCCTCGAAATGATCCAGGACTGTTTCCTAAGTCAAAATATAACCGAACCCACCCAGGGTAATAATATACTCGATTTAGTTCTGTCGAACAGAGAAAACCTCATTAGCAGTGTCGAGGTAGGGAACGAACTTGCAGACAGCGATCACAAAGAAATTAGATCCCAGTTAGATTTTCAGGTCAGACGTAAGGAAAATTCCATTAAAGTTCCAGATTTCAGAAGGGCAAACTTTGATAGTTTAGAGAGGGGGTGTCACGCTTGGGCGTGAACCTGACAGATGACACCGACCCGATAACGAGATCTGAGATTGCCGAGTTCCACGACAATTTAAATAATGAGTTACTTAATGCACAAAGGCAGAACATGCCATACAAAAAACTCAGATCAGACAACAATGACCCTAAATGGATAAATAATTATTTAAAGAACATTATTGGCCAAAGGAAGGCTATAGGTAGAAGGATAAATCGTGGCGAAATTTACCTCCGGGAGTATTATAAGGTATTGGCCGGTAGGGTTAAGACCGAGATAAGAAAAGCAAAGAGAAATAATGAACTGAAGATAGCAAGGGAGGCAAAGACAAACCCCAAAGGATTCTACCAAATGTATCAAACTAAAACACGAGATAAGATTGGACCAATATGTTCAGATACTGGCGAGCTCACTGATGACGAAGGAGAAATGAGCAATAATCTGAATAAATATTTTTCAACAGTTTTCACCACCTTAAATTTAAACATGATACCCGAGGCACCGACTCTATTCAGAGATACTGAGGAAAACAAATTAGGCGAGATAGAAGTGACTAGTAACGATATTAGTACGCAAAGAGACAAACTAAAGCCTAATAAGTCACCTGGTCCCGTTGAGATAGCGAATGTAATACCGGTTTTCAAGAAGGGGGATAGATCACTATCCTCTAACTACCGCCCAATCAGTCTAACATCAATAGTAGGCAAATTACTAAGATCAATCATTTCAAACTCTATTCGAAACCACCTGGAGAAGCACAAGTTGATCAATGATTCCCAAAATGGCTTCACAAGTGGGCATTCATGTCTAACTAATCTATTAACATTCTTTTCATCAGTTTTCGAATCGGTGGACGAGGGGCACAATTATGATGTGGTATATCTCGAATTTAGCAAAGTTTTCGACAGAGTCCCCCAGGAAAGACTAATTAGAAAGGTAGAAGCGCATGGCATCAAAGGTAACATCCTTAAATGGATTAGGGCGTGGTTACGGGACAGGAAACAGTGAGTGAGCATAAACGGCACTAAATCGCATTGGAGCAACTTCACTAGTGGAGTTCCCCAAGGCTCAGTACTTGGACCATTATTATTTATTATATACATAAACGACATAGATATCGGCATAGACAGCAACATAAGTAAATTTGCTGATGACACTAAAATAGGACGTGTTATTAAATCTGTCGAGGACTCTGCAAAACTACAGGAAGATCTAAACAAATTTTTTGAATGGTCTGAAAAATGGCACATGAAATTCAATGTGACCAAATGTAAAGTACTCAGTATAGGAGATGTAAACAGGGAAACCAGTTACCAGATGAACAACGATGCCATTGTGGAATCCGACTGCGAGAGAGATTTAGGAGTAATGATAAGTAGGAATCTTAAGCCAAGTAAACAATGTGTTTTTGCTCGTAACAAGGCTTATGTTCTTATGTTGAGGAATGGGCCGAACATGGCCAATGGGAGCAGCTACTCAGTAGCACTTGGTAGGTCTTGACCCTCCGGTGGTCTAGGATGTAGTGTATGGGCGTGTGTCTACAAAAAACATGATCATATTAAATATATACAGTTGAAACAAAGTGAGACCGGAGACAATAAAAGCGACTACACTACACTACACTACACTACACAGTTCTGGGGAGAGATAGATAGTCCAGATTAGTTGAGGGAGGTTGAGCTGATGTAATTACGACGCCCGGCGGACTGTCTCAAGCTAATACTATTTTCAATGGTAGGTTAATTTGTGTGGCGTTTGGTGTGTGTGTGCACGTGAAATATGTGTTGCTCCTGGGACCCGACACCTTGAATTACTGTTCTCTTCGCTGTTGTAAGTGTTGTGGTTGTTGATGGCTGGTGTTCTGTTGTGGTGGCGACCTGTGGTGTAATGGTCAGCATGCTTGCCTCACAAGCGAGCGGACCCGGGTTCGATCCCCGGGCAGGGTGAAACTATGGGCAAGTTTCTTTATGCCATTTGCCTCTACCTACCCAGCAGTAACTGGGAACTTGGATGTTAATCGATTTGTGGATCGTGTTCTGGGGTAATGGTTAGCCAGTGCAGTTGGCGAGTTGTCCGGTCTTCTCGGACTATTCCTTGACACTGGGTCATGCAACTCGTTAACTCAGGGTGTGGTTGTTGTGTTGGCGACAGCTTGTACACCTTAAACAATGGGTCATGCAGCTCGTTAACTCAGGGTGTGGTTGTTGTGTTGGCGACAGCTTCTACACCTTAAACACTGGGTCATGCAGCTCGTTAACTCAGGGTGCGGTTGTTGTGTTGGCGACAGCTTCTACACCTTAAACACTGGGTCATGCAGCTCGTTAACTCAGGGTGTGGTTGTTGTGTTGGCGACAGCTTCTACACCTTAAACACTGGGTCATGCAGCTCGTTAACTCAGGGTGTGGTTGTTGTGTTGGCGACAGCTTCTACACCTTAAACACTGGGTCATGCAGCTCGTTAACTCAGGGTGTGGTTGTTGTGTTGGCGACAGCTTCTACACCTTAAACAAATTCACGCCTAGGTGGCCCTTGGGTCGGCCATCGTCGTACACGAGGGGAAACGATTATTTTTATTATGTGTTGTGTTGTGTTGTAAGGCTGTGGCTGAGTAACTCGAGTCCTTGTGTAGGATTCACCATATATTTGGTTTCTTAGGTCAGGTCAGGTCAAGTGAAACGCCTGGACACCATAAGTTAGTACATCAACAAACTGCAACTGATATTTAAATGGTGAAGCAGAGTTTGTGTATATAAGCGAGGAAATATTCTCAACGATAGAGATAGTAAATCTCTGTAGGTTGTGTAGGAAACTTAAGTCTGGTGACTTGGAGGTTGACGATGCATGTTCTTCAGTGGGCGTGTTGAGTGGGTATACTCTGTGGGTATACTCTGTGGGTATACTCAGTGGGCGTGTTGAGTGGGTATACTCTGTGGGTATACTCAGTGGGCGTGTTGAGTGGGTATACTCTGTGGGTATACTCAGTGGGCGTGTTGAGTGGGTATACTCTGTGGGTATACTCTGCGGGTATACTCAGTGGGCGTGTTCAGTGGGTATACTCTGTGGGTATACTCTGTGGGTATACTCTGTGGATATACTCTGTGGATATACTCTGTGGGTATACTCTGTGGGCATGCTCTGTGGGTATGCTCTGTGGGTATACTTGTGGGTATACTCAGTGGGCGTGTTCAGTGGGTATACTCTGTGGGTATACTCTGTGGGCATACTCTGTGGGCGTGTTCAATGGGTATACTCTGTGGGCATACTCTGTGGGTATACTCTGTGGGCGTGTTCAGTGGGTATACTCTGTGGGTATGCTCAGTGGGCGTGTTCAGTGGGTATACTCTGTGGGCGTGTTCAGTGGGTATACTCAGTGGGCGTGTTCAGTGGGTATACTCTGTGGGCGTGTTCAGTGGGTATACTCTGTGGGTATACTCTGTTGGTATACTCAGTGGGCGTGTTCAGTGGGTATACTCTGTGGGTATACTCAGTGGGCGTGTTCAGTGGGTATCCTCGGTTGACGAGACTTAAATCACAGTTTTATTTGATTCTTCATGACAACAGACCATTTATGTCCTCGAGTCCTTCTCTAATAATTCAACTGTGTGTGTGTGTGTGTGTGTCAGGTGGTGTTGGGTGAAGAACAATTGTAGTTGGAGTTTTCTTCACAGCTCACCTTAGTTCACCTTGACGCATCAGGACATCTGTATCTTCATCTTCCACACACACACCATCCGCCTCGCTCACCCACCAGAGACACTCTTATCAATCATCTCATTACCACCTCAGAGTCAGGTACCCCTGTGCCAAGTTAGTATTATGTGGGGATTATAATGAAATTGATACCACTGATATCCAGGACCAGCTGTCACTATCACAAGTTGTGACCTTCCCCACACACGGTCAAAATACCCTTGACCTTATCTTAACTGACTTAGCGGACCAGTACCAACCACCTCAACCAATGCCTCCTATCGGGTGTAGCACACACCTATCAGTGCTCTGGTCCCAGCTGCCACTACCAGCCAAGTACAGAGACCCTACATCAAGACCTACAGGCCGATTACTGACTCTGCAGTGCGCCTCTTCGGGCAGTGGATAGTTCACCATCCCTGGAATGAAGTACTTAGTATGGATGACGTGGACACAAAATGGATAAATTATACCAACACCACCACGGAAGCTCACCACCACTTCTTCCCCGAGATGTCCGTCAGATCTCACCCAGCTGACTTGCCCTGGATCACACCTCGGATCAAAAGACTTACGCAACAGAGAGACGGCGCCTTTTATCTCAATGACCACAACCGCTACAGGTCTCTTCGCAACCGAGTCATCCGCGAAATACGCACTGCAAAGAAGTCCCACTACCCAACCAAATTGCAACACCTGAAGCAGATCAACATCAGTCAATGGTATAGTAAGCTTAAAGAACTCTGTGGACTAAACAATAAGACACACCCCCTCCCCTTCCTTAGCCATCTCACTAATGTTGACGCAGCTGAGCACTCAAATAACCATTTTGCAACTATATGCCAGACGCTCCCCCGGCTTGACACAACCATCTCCCTGCTTACCTACCAGCTCCCTTTTCCACTGACTTAGTGGAAGAATTTGAAGTAGCAAAACGTCTTTCTCGACTACATATACCGCCATCTGGAAAAACGAAAGATGTCTGTGTAATGGCCCCTGTCTCATCAACAGAAGTATTATATAAATGGGTTATTTACATCTGATTTATATTCAGATTCATCCCCTGTACTTTTCCACTACCTATGAGTAAGACATGAACTGATCACGTGAAGGGTAACTTTCCCAAGAGGGAGAAGCCCATATGTCAGCATCTATGTAAGCGCGCACCAGTGCGACGCTCTTAGCCAGTCACTCACACCAACTAATATCGAACGGACGTTGATTCACGTTTATATTACATAAACGCCATCCTTTCTCATTCACTCATAAATAGTGGAACTTACGGTTGATATATACTCAGGAATTATAAACATAATACTTTTACAATAAAACAAGAAACTTCAATTGGATTTCGTTACTAAAAGCCCAATATATATTATATGTGTACCAACCTGGTTAACTGGGGAATTAAGACCATGGTTATGCACATCAACCTCTCCTCCGATGTTGTCCCACCCCCCTCCATTACTCTGGGCCCCAACACACTCCAGGTTGTGGACTCCACCAAGCTCCTCGGCGTCACTATGGATAACAAACTAAATTGGAAAACACACGTCAGTGAAGTTGTCGAATCCTCCAGTTTCCGTCTCCACCTCCTCCGCCATCTCAAGTCCCTCGGATTTCTTGTGCCCGAGCTCCTCAGTGTTTACCCAACATTCATACTTCCCAAGCTCACGTATGCCTCCCCTGCCTGGCCTTCCTCCCTAAATGCCACACAACGTAAACACCTCGAAAAAGTGCAAAAGATGGCAAGCAAGATTATTCTCTCCCCTTCCTACTCCACTTATCAAGAAGTGCTCAACACACTGACCCTCTCGGCTCTCACTGACCATCACCACGACCTCGTCTGCAAATTTGGTGAGAAGCTTCTGCTCCATCCTCGACACCGGCTCCTACTTCCACCCGAGATCCCTCGTCCGAGAATTGCTGTTCGACACCACAACCGCATCCAGCCCATTCGAGCTTGCACTGATTCCTATAAGGACAGCCCAGTCCCAACCATTGTAAAAATTATCAACAACTCGTAATCAACCAGTGTATTCACTCCCAATCAATCTTACCTTTTTGCACTGTCACTATGTTGAAATGCCCTGTAGTATGACCTTCTCCCCACCTAGTTATTATATATCATATTTGTATCACTTATATTAATTGTATATTATTTGTCAATCAAGAGACCCATTCCCCAATAATGTAACTGTATATTATCAGCCTTCCTGCTGCCATGCTCTTTCAATAAACCGTTAATTATTATTATTATTATTACACACACACACACACACACACACACACACACAGTAGGAAACATGCAGTTGTCATACTAGACGTCCTGAGCTTGGTAAAAAGGTCTCCCACAGTAACTTGGTGTAAGGTTAGTGAGGACCAATGGTTAAGTTGTAACGTTGTCCTCCTGGGTTCATACCTGAACCTAGCCGAACCTAACCTAACCTAACCTAACCTAACCTAACCTAACCTAACCTAACGTTACTGGTTCAGGTGTGGTGTGTTTATTCTGTGATGGTCCCTTGCCTAGAGTCACAGTATTATGGATGAGTTCATTGATGCGGGTAGATTATTGATGTATCTCAACGTGGTAGCGGATATTACCCTTTATTTCTAGAAGGGTGTGTGGATACACTGAAGGGTGGGGGAGGGAGAGAGATTTATTTACAACTAAGGTAGATGACTTCAGGTGAGGGTGAGAGGCTTACACAGGTCAAAGGTCAAGGGTCGCCGCTGGACACACACAGGTCAACGACAGCCACCTTGTTGTCAAAGGCTGGGGACGAGTTTTATTCTCCGAGTATTTCACTTTGTGTTGAGTTTAAGGAGGAAGCGTTTTGTTCATCTCTTCTAAAGCCAATTATTCTTTAAAATGATAAGATAATACGTATTTTTCACGTGTGGCTTAATATGATCCGTATTTTTTCCGTGTGGCTTAATATGATCCGTATTTTTCACGTGTGGCTTAATATGATCCGTATTTTTCACGTGTGGCTTAATATGATTCGTATTTTTCACGTATGGCTTCAAATAATTACTCTTATATGGACGGAAATAAAAACGTGAAGAACAGTAGAGAATAATGGTACGAACTAGTCTTCAATACCCAGTCGTGGGCAGTGAGTCACACGAGACAGAGCAGCTAGATACTTACTGAAGACTTTACCCCAAAATAATATGTAAAGAATAAAATAGACTGTGTATGAGGTGAGCCAAGTACGAACCACTCAGGTCAACAGTGTTTGTCTGTTTGTGTGGCTTGAGGTTATCCAGGTGTGTGTGTCGTCGATTTTAAGTCCTTATATTAAGTCTCTTCTCAGAATACGTCTTACTTACACAATTCTACTTCAATTATTATTAACCAGGTTGATTTTTGTCAAGTACTAACACCTTTAGTACAATTTATGGGTCAATATAAACGACCAGAGGAGACGGTCGACGTTTACTGAACTGTAGGACGTAACAATGGTTTGAAATTAGACAAATTTAGATTTAGGCGCGAAATAGGTAAACATTGGTTTGGAAATGGTGTAGCGGATGAGTGGAACAAGTTACCAAACATCATCATTAACTCTAATACGCTGGACAGCTTCAAACACTGTAGGTTGGGTGGATATATGAGTGATAGGGGTTGGGTGTAAACGGGACTGCTCAGTATGGACCCGCTGCAGTGTCCTCCATCCTCATGTTGGTGATGATGATGGTGGTGACGGCGGTGGTGGTGGTGATGATGGTGGTGGTGGTGGTGGTGGTGGTGGTGGTGATGATGAAGGTGATGGTGGTGGTGGTGGTGGTGGTGTTGATGATGGTGTGTTTAGCAGGGATGGGAGGGAGGGATCAGGTAAGGAAGGAGAGGCCAGCACTACAGTCGGTCTTGTTGTCTGTATAATTGAAGGTAACATAGACCTGGACAGCAAAAAGCCAAGTTCAATATTGAAGGCGAGCAGGATGTTGGCCAAGGCCCGCACACCTGGCCAGAGGTCAGCAACATCTGTGATGCATTGACGCCACCCAACGGCCCTGTCACCCATCTACACCTGTTGGGCACTGTCCAGGCTACACTGTTTCACCTGGTCACTGTCCAGGCTACACTGTGTCACCTGGTCACTGTCCAGGCTACACTGTGTTACCTACACCTGCTGGTCACTGTCCAGGCTACACTGTGTTACCTACACCTGCTGGACACTGTCCAGGCTACACTGTGTTACCTGGTCACTGTCCAGGCTACACTGTGTTACCTACACCTGCTGGTCACTGTCCAGGCTACACTGTGTTACCTACACCTGCTGGACACTGTCCAGGCTACACTGTGTTACCTACACCTGCTGGGCACTGTCCAGGCTACACTGTGTTACCTACACCTGCTGGTCACTGTCCAGGCTACACTGTGTTACCTACACCTGCTGGGCACTGTCCAGGCTACACTGTGTTACCTACACCTGCTGGACACTGTCCAGGCTACACTGTGTTACCTACACCTGCTGGACACTGTCCAGGCTACACTATGTCACCTACACCTGCTGGACACTGTCCAGGCTACACTATGTCACCTGGTCACTGTCGAGGCTACACTATGTCACCTGGTCACTGTCCAGGCTACACTATGTCACCTGGTCACTGTCCAGGCCCCTCGGTGTCAGAGAGATTTATGGACCAACAGAAGGATTTAGATGGTCCCGACAGGTTGATGACGTCACCAAACAAATTATGGTGTTGACCAGGGTGGCAGGAACGGTCCCTAGTGGTGCAGGTCCACACTAACAAGATCATTATAGTTTACCTACAGGTTAAAGCTTATTCTGTATAAACTTCCGCCATGAAAGTCAGGCGGGGGGAGGGGGGGCCTCTGTGACCACGGGGGGGGGGGTGGCAGGTGTTCACTAGTGAGGCCCCGGGACCCTCTGACCGCGGCGGCAGGTGATAAGGAAGGTGTGGCACAGAGGCTTCATCTCGGCGACGTTTGGAGGAACACAACACAATATTACTGACGTGTGACTGTGTAGCTTCTGTCAACATATAGAGAGTACTGTAGTTATAGAGAGTACTGTAGTTATAGAGAGTACTGTAGTTATAGAGTACTGTAGTTATAGAGAGTACTGTAGTTATAGAGAGTACTGTAGTTATAGACAGCACTGTAGTTATAGACAGCACTGTAGTTATAGAGAGTACTGTAGTTATAGAGTACTGTAGTTATAGAGAGTACTGTAGTTATAGAGAGTACTGTAGTTATAGACAGCACTGTAGTTATAGAGAGTAATGTAGTTATAGAGTACTGTAGTTATAGAGAGTACTGTAGTTATAGAGTACTGTAGTTATAGAGAGTACTGTAGTTATAGAGAGTACTGTAGTTATAGAGAGTACTGTAGTTATAGAGAGGACTGTAGTTATAGAGAGGACTGTAGTTATAGAGAGGACTGTAGTTATAGAGAGTACTGTAGTTATAGAGAGTACTGTAGTTATAGAGAGTACTGTAGTTATAGAGAGTACTGTAGTTATAGAGAGTACTGTAGTTATAGAGTACTGTAGTTATAGAGAGTACTGTAGTTATAGAGTACTGTAGTTATAGAGAGTACTGTAGTTATAGAGTACTGTAGTTATAGAGAGTACTGTAGTTATAGAGAGTACTGTAGTTATAGAGAGTACTGTAGTTATAGAGAGGACTGTAGTTATAGAGAGGACTGTAGTTATAGAGAGGACTGTAGTTATAGAGAGGACTGTAGTTATAGAGAGTACTGTAGTTATAGAGAGTACTGTAGTTATAGAGAGTACTGTAGTTATAAACAGCACTGTAGTTATAGAGAGTACTGTAGTTATAGAGAGTACTGTAGTTATAGACAGCACTGTAGTTATAGACAGTACTGTAGTTATAGACAGTACTGTAGTTATAGACAGTACTGTAGTTATAGACAGCACTGTAGTTATAGACAGTACTGTAGTTATAGACAGTACTGTAGTTATAGACGTGTGTGTGTGTAGTTTCCCAATTCCATTCCTTGACACCTATGAACCCTTGAATTTAAAGATGTTCACAAAAATCCAGGTGTATTGGGGAGTTGTTTTCTCTCGCCAACACACCTGGATTTTTTTATCTGCTTTAATTGTCAGTTCAGGGGTTCAAGGCTGCCAGGACACGGGATTTTTAACACCAAAACTCTAGTGATAAGATATTCAGTTTATACCAATACGTGTTGAGGCCCATATTCCATTTTAATCATTGGTGTGTGTGTGTGTGTGTGGAGAGAGAGCGCAAGTGCTGTATCCCATAAGTACTTAGTTAAATTGAGCTGTTTTCATAATAATCGTTGTGATGGTGATATTAGTAATAATAATAAGAAGATAATAGTACTAGTAGTGATGCCTATTATAATATCTCTTAATAATTATTTGGAATTTCTCGACATAAACAGACACAAAGGTACGCCATAAGTGATATATACTTGAGCGATAATTTCCTGGATAAAAGTCTTGGCGCCTGAGGCTGGTGTTTACGGGGAAAGATTAAACGTTGTTGAGAAATATAAACGACTAAATTGTTAATGTTTTAAGTTTGGTGAGTCGTGTAGAAACTAAGAGTGTGGTGCCTGATGAACTGTCTCAGTGGAGCTCCTAAATACTGTACAGCACCTTGGTTAATCACAGCAACTTGGGCCTCGCCTCGCCAGCCATGTCAAATGTGTCTTTCTTCTCGCCAAACAATACATCAGTGTGGGTAGTTGGTGCTGGACGTACCTCACCCAGATGTCCAAGCTTGGGATCCACAGATAACTCATCTCACTGGTTGCTGTACTTGTCAACTATATTAGGTGACTTACCGACCCACTATGACCGGCTCTCTCGAAAAGGATAAATTCATTCGTCATCCAAAACGGCCTCCATATTGATCCTGTGATGATTGGAACTGTCCCACTTGAAGATGGGGACCATTTGTTCAGTCCCTCTCCCGTGCTGCTTCAAGTACCTATTGTCAGCAGTGATGTTTGGGTCTGTCTTCCTGCTGTAACCTTCGTCAGCCCCGTCAGCCGCGTGTAGTGCTTTGATTAAGTGACCCTAACAATATTCCGCAACTTAATGATGTTATCCTAACCACACCTAACCTAACCCTGCCATAATCCAAGTTCTAATCAATTTAACCTAACCTAACCGACATGCATATCGTAACCAAAGGTGTGTGTGTGTGTAATAAAAATAATAATAATAATAGTAATAATAATAATAGTAATAATAATAATAATAATAATAATAATAATAATAAACGGTTTATTAATAGAGTTGCAACCGGTGGCTGAAAATATACAAACTTACATGTGATTTAGACATAATGATATAATATGCGTTCAATACATTTACAGGGCTGTACAGTACATAAATCAGGAGTTGTTTATTATTTTAACAATAGATGGGATGGTGCTGTTCTTATATCTATCGGTGCGGGTTCTTATGGGCTGAATTTTGTTGTAGTGGCAGACTGCGCGAGGTGGGTGGGGGACTGCTGGTGGCAGGAGGTGGCGATGACGAGGATGGTGCAATAGTCCACTGCCAAACCTTGCTAGTGCTTGGTGGTGGAGGTCACTGAGGGATGGCATTTCCAGGGTGGAGAGAGCGTTGGTGTAGCCGGAGTAGTCTGCGCCGAGCTTCGGCGCATGATTCTGCAGGCCCTTTTCTGTACCTTCTCTAGCTGACGTTGTTGGGTGGAGTTGAGAGAAGACGACCAGGCTGGTGACGCATACGTTAATATATATGTGTGTGTGTGTGTGTGTGTAGTGTGTGTGTGTGTTTATAGTGTGTGTGTGTGTTTGTAGTGTGTGCGTGTGTGTGTGTGTTTTTGTAGTGTGTATGTGTGTGTGTGTGTGTGTGTGTGTGTGTGTGTTTGTAGTGTGTGTGTGTGTGTGTGTGTGACATAATAGCGGAGGTAGAGTGGAAGGACTGGTCAGGTGAACGTAAAAAAGTCAAAGAAAAAGTCACTTTTTATTTAAATTATCATTAACAGTTAAAGTAATAAAACAGAATATTTTAGTGACTTATTAACTGACAATACATGACTTGTACACATTGACAATACAATTTATATGTGATGGCATTAGTAGTTTATTGACAAAAGTATAAATACCTGGTAATTATGTACAAACAATTCAAAATGCATTTGTCCAACAAAATATTTTAAATCAAACCATAACATGTAAGGGACTATTTCAAACTTAACTATGTATTCCTCGTACCTCGTGTACATAATTCAGGCACATATACATGTTCATTTAAGAGTTAACTGATATTGGAGGAAGTCAGCACATGATACCTTTCACGACACTGTGTAGAGAGCGGACAATCGATCAGCACATGTCGTTCACTTTGTACACGACTGTCGTCACACAGACATACTCTCAACGCTGCTGGTGTGTTACTCCATCTGCCTGTCTCTACTTTAAGGTTGTGTCACATTAGTCTCAGCCTGGTGAACGACTCGCGCTGAAAATAGGGGAGAAATATCTTACTTAAGTATACCTCATGTAGCACTGTCATAAAAGGGTTCAGATCGGATATGTATGTAGCAAATTTTGGAGCGCCAGCTGACCTCTCCGTTACCAGACTCGCCACTCTGTCTTGTGGGTTTGTGTTAGTCTAAGGTAATTGTTCTCGCAATGAATCTAAATCCTGGTGTATTTGTTATCCTCCGTAAATCATATACATAATGAAGAGGTTGTTCCATGTCCATTATCTCATGTTTTTATTTCATAAACTTGCATCTCCTCTTTGTCATAATGTCTTGCACTGGGGTAATACCTGACTCGATCATGCACAGATTCATACTCGTGTTTTTCCTCGCGCCTAACAAGCACTTCACCAGTTTATTATATTGTCTTTCCAATCCCTTCAAGTTATTGGTCAGCCACGACTCGGAGCCGTACAATAATGATGACGTTACTGCAGAATCAAATAGTTTTTTCTTGTATACAAATGGCATTTGTGTGTTGGCTGCACAAAAAATGGAAAACTTATTGGTCGTGGCTTCACTTGCTGTCTGGTACACTATCCATTTTTCCAGAGTCGGTGAACCGAGGCATCAGTACCCGGGGATATAGCTCACATTAATTCCCTCTATCGTCAAAGTTTATCTCTTTCTTGGTCGTTAACCACAACAAATGTAGTTTTCTTTTCATTGATCACCATTCCATAGTCTTTACAATGCTGAGTTTCTTCTCTGTATTTGTTGTCAGTATTACAGCATCATCCACCAATAGTAAACCATGTAAGTTACCCAAGAAACCGTCTGTAGCAATTGATCTCTTTATTATATGATCAATATGTATAATGAACAGCTCCTCCCTGGCGGACCCCGATAGACGCATCAACTATTGCTGCTTTTAATACATTTTTTGTACAAGTAAACGTCAGGGACTTTATCGCTTTTAACATTACTTTTCCACATCCTAAACTCTTAAGGTGGTCTACGAGCTTCCTACGAGGGACTCTCTCATAAGCTTTACTAAACTCTATAAATAACACAAATAACATAACTTTATTATAAACACCATAATCACACAATAACCTTAAGGCAATAATCTGTTCAATACATCTTCCACTTTTTGTTCACCTGCTTGACATTTATCAATATTACACCATAATCAAAGTCTGTTCAATATTAACGTATCATATATTTTCGCTAGAGTATCCATTATGGTAATTCCTCTATAGTTATTACACATTCTGTTTCCAGACTTAAACAAAACAGCCGGTTTGTTGTAACACCACATCATCGGATACCATGTGCCAGTGAACACAACATTAAATATTGTCAAAATAAACAATATCCATGATACAGGTAGTTTACTAATTATCCCTGGGCAGATTCCACTGTAAGTCTTGTTTTTGTTTATGCTTTTAATAACCAGGTCCAATTCTTGAATTGTAAACGGGTCATCTAATACTGGTACGTAGAGACTCTCACCATCGTCAAATCCCATGTCTTGGACGTTCGTTGGGTTTAAAAGTTCATCATTCGGTTGTTCCACATCCAATATTTCCTTTCCAATTAATCGATTTCCACATCAATTTACAATCGTTTTCATCTAATAATCTTTTCTATCGCGGTTGAGCCTCGTCCCACACGTTTCCATATCCTGGTTGTTGCTTGGCGAACCTGTTAGCTGCGTTCATTATGATGTGACATCCCTCTGAGATAGATGCGCCGACGTCTTCGCCACCAGTCACGTTGGGTGGTTCCACGCCCCGTAGTGCACTCGCCAACTCTTCAGTGTCAATTGCCTGATGACACAGACTCTTCCATAATTTGTGCTGTGTCGGTGGTCGGTAGTATAACTGACCTAACGCTGATGACCTCTCTAACAGCCGGGCCGCTGACACAGGATTATTGTTGTCGCTTATTAACGTGAGGCAGAGTGGGGCGTGGTCGGAGCCTCCAACATCCTGACACATATCCAGTTCTTCAGTTCATTTTATACTTTCATCCTTCGTGATACACAAGTTAATTTCAGTTATCCATATATCCCTCCGTTTAAATGATAAATAGCCTTCTAACTGCTTTCCGTTACATGTTAGGCGGTTAGCTACAACCATACAGATATATACCAGTGCTCTGCCGTGGTTATTGACAGTATAATCCTTTACTCCACTGTACTCATATACGTCACCATCCTGATCAGTGATGCGCGGCTCTCCAACCCTCGCGTTGAATTCTTCGATTGTGATCACTTTCCCGGGTCCCACAGTGTGCACCGTAGTGTGATGGCTGGTGAATCCTCTGGAGGTATGTACACGCCACCTAGCTTGAGGCTCGGGGACTCCGACATCACCACCCACATCTGGCCTTCAGTATCGGTGTCCACACAAGAGATGTTTTCTGATAATTTGCAGCTAACAAGCATCACTGCTCCTCCTCTGTGATGACCTTCCTTTGATACATTGGTATAAACATTAAATCCAGGTACACTCGCAACAAAAAGTATCGGTGCATGCTGTAGTGTGAACAATTTGAGACCAGTGACGATAGGTATTGGGAAAGGCGAGTTGTTCCAGCTGTATGTTGGCAGCCCTGATTGTGGAGGGGGGGGGGGGTGGGTTATGAGGATACACTTACCAACCTTCCCGACATGTCACAGTGTATACGTATCGTTTCGGAACTCTTCGATCTCACCCTGCACCGATACTTTTTGGTGTGCGTGTACACTCAATTGGAAATATTTCTGTTTTTAGTAGCCAAATTATGTCGAAATTGAGAACAAATTTCAAAATATTTGGCTCCTGAAGTTTATCCTTAAGTCCGGCGATGTTCCATGAACACAATTTTAACTTGTAAACAGCGTCATGTTGCCTACTAGTTAGAAGAAACGAGGTGAATACCTGTCTGTGATGACGCCGTCCCTCCACAACACTCTATTCTTCCAGTCATAATTATATTCACTCCAATGTTTTCAGGTCTCTCGTTTTCTTCCCGTTCCCGCATCCTAAGACGCGCTGCCTCACGGCTGGGTGGACATCCTTCTTAATATATATCGTCGACATTGGTTCTCCGGCGTTTTACAGCTGTTTTGCCACTCTCAAAATACTGTCCCTATTCCTCTGGTCTAATACCGTCACGTGAATCAGTCTCTTCTTGCGTTCGTTAGGCTGGCCGAGCCCAGCCCAGCCCAGCCCAGCCCAGCCCAGGTTATTTTAGAGAGAGCGTAAGGGTCAGTAAGCACACCGTATAAACTTGTTTTTTTTAGTTATTGTTCTTTTATATTTACACCAGTTTTTATATCGACATTGGAGATTATTTAGAGAGAAAAAACCCAAATAGATATAAAGTGAACAATAACAATACCGACATGGCTGAGGGCCTTAGTACTTCAAGCGGCACCTGATAAATACTTTACATTTATTACAGGGAAATATTATATAACAATTAGTATCATTTGGTTCACAACATGTTATCACGTTTATCCCACGTTTAGGTCTTTGTTTGATTTATTATTTGTTTTTTTCATTGAGGTAAAAGTTGACTTTACATGTAGAATAAAAAGTTACTTTATACCTGAGACGAACAGCGGACTATAACCCGGTATATCCCGTCACCTGGTACTTCAAGACGATGCACCACAGACTCACTTCCTCCTTAACTAAAAGATTAAAACCCTCTTAACCTGGAAGTAAGTCTCTCTCTCTCTCTCTCTCTCTCTCTCTCTCTCTCTCTCTCTCTCTCTCTCTCTCTCTCTCTCTCCAAAGACTCAAGTTCATCTTCTGTGCTATTTTATTCGACCTTAAACAGACCATCATCCTCACCCTTCTGTAAACTTAAGCCCTTCACATTGTAGTAACCTTTACACTCAGTTGTTACTTCGTGGAAATTGCTTTGATGAAATTAATAAACTCTCTTTAATTATCATCCTTACTATCTCATTCTCCTATACCTAAATAGTGAATGTATAGAATATATAAACCGTTCTTATAGTCAAACCAGCTGTGCTACTGTGCGTTACGTGGTACGTCCTGAAGAGTTCCTGCTACATGGAATTAACTGCTATAGAAACACACACTGAGTTAAGTTGTTTACCCTTTAGTTATATATTGATTCTATCTTTAATTTAACTCAATTGTGTTTAATTAAAATGTCAAGTTTAATATTAGACAAAGACTGAAGGGTAGACAAATACTCTTAAACAACTGTCAGCAAATCAAACACCTGGTAATTGGATATAAAGAAATAACTCTAGTTGGGGTAACAAACAGCTCCCAATATTGTAGTGTAGCATGTTGACAGCTTAGTAAATACGGTGATTGGTTACTATATTGTTAACCATTGGACGCATAGTTACAAGGTGATTAATTCAGTGATTCCCCCCCCCCCCCCCCCGCCATCCTGAGGTGTTTACGTGTGCCTATTCCACCCAGTGACGTCAAAAGGTTCAATGACGTCAGTAGGTTGTACGGATAACCGCTGTATAGTTTATGTGGAGCAGCACTGTATGATAGAGTTGATGTACTGTGTCCTGTAAAGTTATCTAGTGGGGCAGTGATGTAGCTTGTTGTGTTGGGACTAATATCACATTCCGTTCATTAAGTATAATAATACACATCAAATGACAGTATATTACAGTTTGCCTTAAAGAAATAGAATTCATCTTCGTTTAATGGCTCACACGTTACAGCGTTAAAACAGTGAAGGTAACAGGATCCCGTCTGCCTATAATATGGTCTAAACTGTTGACATGGATAGCAGTGAGTCTCGACCTATGTAAGGATAAAGGCAGTTTGCTTCCTCCCACTGTACTGTATTATATGTGATGTTTTCCCCCTTAATGCTTGGACACACTCCTCCCCTCAGGAGAGAGAGAGAGAGAGAGAGAGAGAGAGAGAGAGAGAGAGAGACCGGAATCCTCGGTAAGCCCTCTCAGGAAGCCTTTAAGAGCCAGAGACAAAACCCGGCCTTTATACACATAATTATCTCTGGGGCGTCCCATTGACCGGGTCCCCCTCTCCCTCCCTCACTCTTCTACCCTCTCTTCTTCTTCCCTCGCTCCTCCCTCCCTCCCTCCCTCCCTTCCTCTCATCTTCCCTCCCTCGCTCCTGCCTCCCTCCCTCCCTCCCTCCCTCCCTCCCTCCCTCCCTCTCATCTTCCTTCCCTCGCTCCTCCCATCCTTACCTCCCCCTCACCATTTCTTCCTTTTATCCCTTCCTTCCTCTTCCCCTCTTTCTCCTCTGTCATCGTTCAGTCTCTCTCAGTTCTTCTCACCTAATCTCTCCCTCCTTCCCTCTTTTACCCTCCCCCTCTTCTTCCCTGTCACCTATCACCCTCCTCCTTATTCCCTGCCATCTCTCTCCCTCACCTTTATATACTGTAGGTATCTCACCCTCATTAGGACGCCCTCACCTGCCTCTTCTTCACTTCACCTGCTGTATATTTTGTAGTTACTTGCTTCACCGTCACTCAGGGAGTTGTTCACACTGTGTTGTTTCTGCTGATGACAAGGCAGGTGGACCCCTCTAACTAGTTGTGGTGTGTCAGCTAATGTTGTCACCCTGTACTAGCCGGTGTCTCCCCCCCCCCCCCTCAAGCAGGTACATCACCTTGTAACTCTTATAAGTACTTTGTAGTTTTAGTTGGATTGTAGTTGTTTCACAGTACTTAACGTTCACACAGACACCATCTTATTTATTTACTGTACATGTACACTATGTTGTTGATAATGAGGAACCAACCTATGATAAACAACTGTTCATTAACGAGATAATATAGAAGGTAATTTACAGAGCTCCTTTAACACGTCTCTTGTATGTGAGATACAGAGGTTAAGGCGGGGCACTGTGGCAGTCAGAGGCAGACTCAGTAACGTTACCTTCACGTGATAAGCTACACTTAGTTGTCGTTTAATTCACGTATATAATGAATACATATAAATAACTACAGTACTGTCTATAACTACAGTACTGTCTATAACTACAGTACTGTCTATAACTACAGTTCTCTCTATAATTACAGTACTGTCTATAACTACAGTAGTACAGTACTCTCTATAACTACATGTAATGAGACAAAATCTCACATGAAGAGGTAAGCTAGGAGGTTATAGTAGTAGAGTATTATAGCGAGAGGAAATGGTAGCGTGTCTCGAGGGTGTGATGTCAACACTGTATATTAACACAGGCTCAGTACAAGTGTAATATATAAAACACCAATGCGTGTTACAGCTTTATTTTACTAGTTCAATAGGGGGGATTAATAGGGGGGGTTCGTACACAATTTATGATAGACTATGGTATTCTCGTATAACCTAACCTCACAATTAGAATGGGCACTTCACTAAGTCGATCGTTGGGGAGGTTCGGGATCAATGCACTTCCACAGACTACACAGCCAGCACTTACTGTTACACGTGGAGTTGACAGCACTTTGTCGATGGACCCCGCTGAGACTTCGTTACACTTAGTGGCGGGCTTCTCTCGAGCGGGACTGGGGACGTCGTAGCTGGCTCTCCCTGGTTACAAGACAACTCCCTCTCTGCTAATCGCCGAGGGAGGACCAGGACGTCCTATATATTGGGATGCGAGCCGTCAGGTTCAGCTGGTCGGGGGGGGGGGGGGGGGGCGGCGAAGGGTCTCCTTACATTTGACCTGGCCAATGTGAGGTCAGGTCTGGACTTTTCAGAAACTATCTGGAAAAGTCATCAGGTGGGGCGGTGTGTATATTGGGAGAGCAACCGTGAGAGTTCCCCTACACTTGACCTCCCTAATGTCGGGTCAGACTGGAGTTTCTGAGATGTAGACGTATTTTCTGGAGAAATCATCAGGTGGGGCCATGTGACATGAGAGGCCCTGGTTGATTTGTGGCCCCTTGAGTTGGGCTCCGAGGGTTACATTTGACCTGGCTAATGTGAGGTCAGGTCCGGCCTTTGTTCAGAGATGTAGGTTCTTGTATATTGGAAGAGAGTCGGCTGGTGCCTTCTTACATGTCTGTTGTGGTGACATGTCACATGGGAGGGGAGCTAGTTGATTTGTAACCCTGGTCAGCCGCAAGAGATACCCTATACTTTTGACCTGGCTAATGTCGGGTCAAGTCTGGCTTTCCTCGCGATGTAAGTTGTGGTCTGACAACCCCTCACTACATACAGTACTGTCTATAACTACAGTACTGTCTATAACTACAGTACTGTCTATAACTACAGTACTGTCTATAACTACAGTGCTCTCTATAACTACGGTATTTGTCTATAACTACAGTACTCTCTATAACTACGGTATTTGTCTATAACTACAGTTCTCTCTATAATTACAGTACTGTCTAAAACTACAGTAGTCTCTATAACTACGGTATTTGTCTATAACTACAGTACTCTCTATAACTACGGTATTTGTCTATAACTACAGTACTCTCTATAACTACGGTATTTGTCTATAACTACAGTACTCTCTATAACTACGGTATTTGTCTATAACTACAGTACTCTCTATAACTACAGTACTCTAAAACTACGGTACTCTCTATAACTACAGTACTCTCTATAACTACAACACTATAACTACAACACTCTCTATAACTACAGCACTCTCTATAACTGTAGTACTCTCTATAACTACAGACTGTCTATAACTACAGTACTCTCTATAACTACAGTACTCTCTATAACTACAGTACTGTCTATAACTACAGCACTCTCTGTAACTACGGTACTCTATAACTACAGCACTGTCTGTAACTACGGTACTCTCTATAACTACAGCACTGTCTATAACTATAGTACTCTCTAACTACAGTACTCTCTATAACTACAGTACTGTCTATAACTACAGCACTCTCTATAACTACGGTACTCTCTATAGCTACAGTGCTGTCTATAACTACAGTGCTGTCTATAACTACAGTACTCTCTATAACTACAGCAGTCTCTATAACTACAGTACTGTCTATATGTTGACATAAGCTATTTCCCCCCTTCCCAGCCCCCGTCTGTCCCAGAGGCCTTCTCATCAGTGATATTGGAGTTCAGTCAAAATAGGTCCCCAAATTACTCTACCATTAGGAGTGAGGTCCACTCCTATTGGGTTCTAGTTGTGACTGGCTCTGTTGTAACCCAATGCTAATATTAAGCCAAGGTGCAACACACGGAGAGTTTGTAGCAACGTAAGGCAGCGCCTCTGTTTTGCTCTTACATTGTTATTTACCCAATTATAATGTGTCCAAGCAAATAGAATGGTTGTATAGACATGGGGAAATTGATGACATATTAAAAAAAGTTAGACACTTTGAGTTCACCGGTGCCGTTGTACCTTAAGACTGAGGCAGCGGCCTCGGATGGTTTTGCCGTTCAGGTTGAGGGCAAGGTTGCGGCGGTGCTCATCGCAGAACCGTATTTTGGCCTGGCCCCGGTGCTTTTGACCTCCAACCATGGGCATGTTCATGAGCTCGCCATTTGAATTGAAGAGAGAGCGCACTTCGCTCTCTCTCTCTCTCTCTCTCTCTCTCTCTCTCTCTCTCTCTCTCTCTCTCTCTCTCTCTCTCTGTAACCGGTCGGAATTTACTGGACTTTAATTTCTCACTTGACTTGGGGTTTATTAAAGATTATTAGATGGTAATTGCAGTGGAAGCGCCCCTTAGTTAGAAATCCCGAACCAGCACAAGAACACTTAACTTTATTAAACAAAATGAATTGTCCGTGACCCGTGGAAGGATAGCGTCTGTGACTGGGATGAATGAGACACACCGTTAAATTTACACTTATATTCCCTCCAACACTACAAACACAATCAATAATGGTAAACCAATATGTGCACTACTTAACCTGAACTTAAAATACTACTCTGGGGAATAAAAGTTATACATGATGTTGAAATTATTAGAACCTCAGGCAATGCCTCATTAGAGGATAATAAGTTTAAAGTATTAAGAAATGTTGCTTGCACACATGAACCAGGCCTTAAGGGCTTTCAACAAAATATCAATCACTCAGAAAATGATATTAAAAAAATAAGATATTCATAACTCTACAATGAATAGGCCTTAAGGGCACTCACCAAAATTATATCCAGCACTGAGAAAATGGTATAAAAAATAGAACTTATTAACTCCACCCTGAGTAGGCCTTCAGGGCACTCAACAAAATTATGTTACCCCAACAGATACACACCTCCTAACCTAACTTAAACACTACTCTGGGGAACAAAGGTTATACCTGAGATTGAGATTATAAGGAAATATTAAATGCACACAGCATACATTAGTAACTGAAAAAATAGTATTAAGTACACAAAAAAATATTATCACTATTATTAAGAAGTTACTGAGTCCACCAATACCCGTGAACCATGCTCCCTAACCTAACACATAGATTCCACCTGCACTCTGTAGTTTTTTAAGGCACAACCATCAGGCACCCGTAGTTTAAGGCCCAAATCATCCTTTCTCAACCTTGGAAGTGTACCTCTAAGCTCCACTGACTCTTGGTCCCAGTGTGCGGCCCTGTATCACTCAGCTGGCTTCACTTTGCCCCCAGTACATCCATGGAGGGGAAGGGAGTGGGCCACTCAGACCTTGTACAGTTGAGAGAAGCTTTAGCTTCCCGTTAGTAAAAGGTTTTCACTCAGCTGCTTGAAGCTATGTGGTATTGTGAGCCGAGGTAGAGGAGAGTTGATGACCCCAAACGATCGTCACGTCGTTAGTTGGGCACCCAGACAGCTGGGTTCACTCCAACTCTCACCATACTCAACAGGTGGCTCAAACCCAGGTCAGTGGGCGGTCATACAGCTCGCTTCACCACTCGAGTCTCATACCGCCAGTGGACGTTATCATACCGCGTAGGGTCTACAAAACCTTGTTAATACTGATGTTAAATAAACGAAGGAACCAGGTCACGCGATCCGTCTCTCCTGGATACAGCTCAGAGGTGGTCCTTGACCTCTCTCACAGCTCCCCAGCCGCGCTCGCTCACTGGTTCACGCTTTCCAGGAGTGACTTATTTACCAGACGATTAACAGCTTAATTAGGACGTACGCAACATTTTCAGACTGGGAAACGATCTATAATTATTTTCAATTTAATAACTGATATTTAATTTCATGATTCGCGTCCCTATCAACTCGGTAAATTACATTTAATATCATATCGGCCTAGTTCCACAAACTCTCGCTACGACCGAGAGCGCGGTCTTCCCTCAGACGACCTTGAACTCAGTCTCTCCAATGGCGCGGCGTTTGAAATTACACTGAATTTCTGAATATTACAGATATATATATATATATATATATATATATATATATATATATATATATATCAGATAAAATCACACGGGAAAAGGGAAACAACGTTGTTATATGTAGTGATGATGGATGGTGTTATATGTAGTGATGATGGATGGTGTTATATGTAGTGATGATGGAGGGTGTTATATGTAGTGATGATGGATGGTGTTATATGTAGTGATGATGGATGGTGTTATATGTAGTGATGATGGAGGGTGTTATATGTAGTGATGATGGAGGGTGTTATATGTAGTGATGATGGAGGGTGTTATATGTAGTGATGATGGATGGTGTTATATGTAGTGATGATGGAGGGTGTTATATGTAGTGATGATGGAGGGTGTTATATGTAGTGATACTGGGGGGTGTTATATGTAGTGATGATGGATGGTGTTATATGTAGTGATGATGGGTGGTGTTATATGTAGTGATGATGGATGGTTTTATATGTAGTGATGATGGATGGTGTTATATGTAGTGATGATGGATGGTGTTATATGTAGTGATGATGGAGGGTGTTATATGTAGTGATGATGGAGGGTGTTATATGTAGTGATGATGGAGGGTGTTATATGTAGTGATGATGGATGGTGTTATATGTAGTGATGATGGAGGGTGTTATATGTAGTGATGATGGAGGGTGTTATATGTAGTGATACTGGGGGGTGTTATATGTAGTGATGATGGATGGTGTTATATGTAGTGATGATGGGTGGTGTTATATGTAGTGATGATGGATGGTTTTATATGTAGTGATGATGGATGGTGTTATATGTAGTGATGATGGATGGTGTTATATGTAGTGATGATGGAGGGTGTTATATGTAGTGATGATGGAGGGTGTTATGTGTAGTGATGATGGAGGGTGTTATATGTAGTGATGATGGATGGTGTTATATGTAGTGATGATGGGTGGTGTTATATGTAGTGATGATGAATGGTGTTATATGTAGTGATGATGGATGGTGTTATATGTAGTGGTGATTAGACAATAAAATAATAAGTTTAATGCTAAAAAAATATACTTTGCTGTACCGTTGTAGTGAAAAACTTGGTTGAACTTATATACACCGTTAATGGACTATTGATGGAAGAAGAAGTTTTTGGGACTGAACAGTGAGGCAATGTGAAGCTTCCCGGAGGGTGGCGTCCTACCGCGGCCTAGCGGATGAGCCGCCTGAACCAAACTTGGCATGGATAGCAAGTGCCATGTGGGGATCTCAAAAAAGCTCCAACCAACCCGATCCGACACACCCAACCCGACCCGTTAAACCACAGAGGTTGAAAAGTCGTATCACATCCCACTTATTATAGGTAATTTTATCCTTATATATACTACTACACGTTCACTATAACACCCGTACCACACGTTCACTATAACACCAGTACTACACGTTCACTACAACACCATTGGACCCCAGGTCGCCTCTCAACCTCGCTCACAGTGAGAATCCAGTGTGCAGCATCAAAAAAGGATCGGCAAAGGCAAAACTCTTAGAAAAATGCAGCCTCATAGTCTGGGATGAAGGCCTCAAGGCAACATACCTTTGGAGAAGTGTTCAGACACTCACCCTATCCACAAACATGAGAGTACATCAACAAGGAGATCAGGATGCTGGACGGTTTGCAAACCTTCTACTACAGATTGGGAATGGAACTTTCCCTGTTGATTCAGAAGGACAAATAATCATTCCTCAAGGATGTGGAAATGTTGTAAAGTCCTCAACTGAGCTCACTACCATGGTCTACCCAAACATTATCCACCACTACAAGGATCACAAGTGGCTGCGTGAACGTGCAATTCTGGCACCAAAGAATGAAACAGTGGCTGAAATCGACATGACTCTACTCAGACAGCTTCCAGGCAGTGAGACCTTATTCAAATCTGTTGATACAGTAATCGACCAGGACCAAGCAGTCCAGTACCTTGCAGAATTCCTTAATTCTGTGGAGCCCGCTGGAATGCCTCCTCACCACCTCACTCTCAAGATTGGAACTCCTATAATGCTCTTAAGAAATCTTGAACCACCAATCCTCTGCAATGGCACAAGACTGGTGGTGAAGAACATGATGCCACATGTACTGGAAGCTACAATACTGACAGGAAGAGCTAAAGCAGAGGACGTTTTTATACCAAGGATACCTCTCATCACCACTGACCTGCCATTTGAGTTCAAGCGACTTTAGTTCCCTGTTAAAGTGAGCTTTGCCATGATCATCTACAAAAGCCAGGGACTGTCCCTAAAGATGGTTGACCTAAACCTGGTGTTTCCTTGCTTCTCTCATGTTGGATGCTCCAGAGTGGGAACTGGCAAAAATCTGTACATACTTGCTGTTAATGGCAAAACCAAAAACGTGGTCAATTTTTATGCTCTACAGTGAGACAATATGGAGCCTCCCGGAGGGTGGCGTCCTACCGTGGCCTAGCGAAAGAGCCGCCCGGAGGGCGGCGATTCCTCTAGTGAACAACAAAAGGGAATATTGGATACATAGACACCAAATTTATCAAAAAGATGGCCGTCCGTAGCCTTGTGTGAATTTATTAACTGGTTGGATGGTGACAGATGGCCGTCCGTAGCCTTGTGTGACTTTATTAACTGGTTGGATGGTGATAGATGGCCGTCCGTAGCCTTGTTTGACTTTATTAACTGGTTGGATGGTGATAGATGGCCGTCCGTAGCCTTGTTTGACTTTATTAACTGGTTGGATGGTGATAAACTTTGACATCTCATTCTATTATTCCATAGTAAAAGATAAAAACTGTCTAGTGAACATGTAGTACTAGTGTTATAGTGAGCATGTAGTATTAGTGTTATAGTGAACATGTAGTACTAGTGTTATAGTGAACATGTAGTACTAGTGTTGTAGTGAACATGTAGTACTAGTGTTATAGTGAACATGTAGTACTAGTGTTATAGTGAACATGTAGTACTAGTGTTGTAGTGAACATGTAGTACTAGTGTTATAGTGAACATGTAGTACTAGTGTTATAGTGAGCATGTAGTACTAGTGTTATAGTGAGCATGTAGTACTAGTGTTATAGTGAGCATGTAGTACTAGTGTTATAGTGAGCATGTAGTACTAGTGTTATAGTGAGCAGGTAGTACTAGTGGATGTTAATGGCGGTAACTATGGTTACAAAATTAGGTGTATATTATTTTTTATTTACCCGGGAATATTTTCTTGGATATTTTAAGACATTCTGTGGCGAGTGTGAGGCGGGGTGTTTAGTTGCTGTTGAGTATATATATGTGTTAGTATGTGTGTGTTGATATTAGAGGGCCACTGGTCGTCTCCTTCACCGCTAAGCCTCCTGAAGGGGTATCCGCTGCCTGTTCCTCCTCGTTCCACCATCGCCACTCTCACATCCTCTCGCCCAGCATATCTAAAACACTGTTGTTGCCTTCTTTTTAGCGGCTGCATTGTAGAAAAATACTGGCTGACACTTGCAACACACACACACACACACACACATACAGTAAAAGTCATAAATCCATCTTGACAAAGTGAAAACTACTTCACCCAGAAACCTGAAACGAGAAGTTACCGGGTAAGGAAGATTTAGTGCGGCGGCGGCAGTGAGGCGGGAGTGAGGTCAGGTGACGGACGGGAAGGCATCACTCTTCGTTCATTGCCTCGACTCGCCTTGTCGCCTGCTGTGCATTCCTACGTAGACCAATAACTACTGTACACACACACACACACACTCAGTAACCTGACTGTGACTGTTGTGATAGTATCAAACTAAAACACGAGAAAAGATTGGATCAATACAGTCAGATACCGGCGAGCTAACTGATAACGACGGAGAAATGAGCAATAATCTGAATAAATATTTTTCAACAGTTTTCACCACCGAAAATTGAAACATGATACCCGAGGCACCGACTCTATTCAGAGATAGTGAAGAAAACAAATTAAGCGAGAAAGTAGTGACTAATAACGATGTTAGTAAGCAAATAGACAAACTAAATATATGAACATAAGAAAATAAGGAGTCTGCAATAGGCCGGTTGACCTGTGCATGGCAGCTCCTGTCGAGAGTTACTACCACTCTCTATCATCCATGAATCTATCTAGCCTCCTTTTGAAATTTTCCAGAGTTCCAGCACTTACTACAAAGTTGCTGAGCTTGTTCCACTCGTCCACCACCCTATTTGTGAACCAGTTTCTTCCTATCTCCCTAATAAGTCACCTGGTCCTGATGAGATATTTGCCAGAGTATTAAAGGAATGTAAGGAAGAGCTTAGTATGCCCTTAGCAAAGTTGTTTAACCTGTCCTTAAAAACGGGTGTAGTACCAGAATCCTGGAGGACAGCGAATGTTATACCGATTTTCAAGAAAGGCGATAGATCACTATCCTCTAACTACCGACCAATCAGTTTAACATCAGTTGTAGGCAAATTACTGGAAGCAATAATTTCAAACTCCATTCGAAATCACCTGGAGAAGCACAAGTTGATCAACGATTCCCAACATGGCTTCACAAGCGGGCTTTCATGTCTAACTAATCTATTATCATTCTTTTCATCAGTTTTCGAATCAGTGGACGACGGGCGCGACTATGATGTGATATATTGTTACTTTAGCAAAGCCTTCGACAGAGTCCCACACGAAAGTCTAATAAGAAAAGGGGAGGCTCGTGGCATTGGAGGAGATATTCTAAATTGGATTAGGGCCTGGTTACAGGACAGGAAACAGCGAGTGAGTATTAACGGCACTAAATCCGATTGGAGTAACGTCAAAAGTGGAGTACCACAAGGCTCAGTACTTGGACCATTATTATTTATTATATACATAAACGACATAGATATACGCGTAGACAGCAACTTTAGTAAATTTGCTAATGACACTAAAATAGGGCGTGTGATGAAATCTGACGAGAACTCTGCAAAAGTACAGGAAGATCTAAAAAAATTTTCGAACGATCTGGAAAATGGCTGAAGAAATTCAATGTGGACAAATGTAAAGTACTCAGTATAGGAGATGTAAACAGAGAAACCAGATACCAGATGAACAACGATGTGTTAGAGAAATCCGACTGAGAAAGACTTAGGAGTAATGATCAGTAGGACTCTTAAGCCAAGTAAACAATGTGTTTTTGCTCGAAACAAGGCTAACAAAGTACTTGGGTTCATACAAAGGAGTGTTAGTTACAAGACTAGCGAGGTCATCCTAAAACTATATCTTGCGCTTATGAGACCTCACTTGGATAACGCGATTCAGTTCTGGTCACTGTACTACAGAATGGATATAGAATCCCTAGAACGAATTCAGAGGAGAATGACAAGACTAATCCAGGGCATTAGGAACCTTGAGTACAGAGACAGGTTAAAGCATCTTAATTTGCACTCCCTCGAGAGACGTAGAGTGAGGGGCGACATGATAGAGGTGTATAAATGGAAGGCAGGGCTAAACAAAGGGGACATTACAAAAGGCACTCAAACTATCCAACCAGGAGCGAACTCGTAACAATGGTTTTATATTAGACAAATTTAGATTTAGGCGCGAAATAGTAAACATTGGTTTGGAAATAGAGTAGTGGATGAGTGGAACAAGTAGCCAAACATCATCATTAACTCGAATACGCTGGATAGCTTCAAAAAATAAGTTGGATGGATATTTGACCGAGAGGGGTTGGGTGTAAATGAGACTGCCCAATATGTGCCAATAGGCCCGCTCCATTCTTATGTTCTTATGTTCATGTTGAGTCTCTGTGTAATTTTTATACTTTTAATTTGTTTTGTTTCTTCTGGTTGTGATCTGTCATACAGCGGTGAGATGATTATTATTATTATTATTATTATTATTATTCATTGTTATAATTGCTTGTTATTTTTGTTGCTTTTCTTGTTATTTTTGTTGCTTTTCTTGTTATTTTTGTTGCTTTTCTTGTTATTTTTGTTGTTGCCTTTATCATGTTAGTAGTTTCATCTAAGTCACTGCACGCTCCATTGATTCATTTATTCATCGTTTCAACACTTATGACCTTATTGGTTGTTGGGGCGGCTGGTCTGTTCTTATTGGTTAGTGTCCGTACAGGAGGAAACCTAACCTAACCTAACCTAACGTAACGTAACGTAACCTAACCTAACCTAACCTAACCTAACCTAACGTAACGTAACCTAACCTAACCTAACCTAACCTAACGTAATGTAACCTAACCTAACCTAACCTAACGTAATGTAACCTAACGTAACGTAACGTAACGTAACGTAACCTAACCTAACGTAACGTAACGTAACCTAACGTAACGTAACGTAACCTAACGTAACGTAGCCTAACGTAACGTAACGTAACCTAACCTAACCTAACCTAACCTAATGTAACGTAACCTAACCTAACCTAACCAAACCTAACCTAACGTAACCTAACCTAACCTAACCTAACGTAACGTAACCTAACGTAACGTAACCTAACCTAACCTAACCTAACCTAACGTAATGTAACCTAACCTAACCTAACCTAGCCTAACCACCACACCTGCCGTAGCTGGACTGTGTGGGATCAGACCACTGTACACCCTTGACGTGCATTGTGGCAACCTTCCCCTCGTTCCCACCATTAAAGGTCGCGCCCCTCACCCCACCTGGCTTACTCTTGTTGCTTGGTAAATAACTATCACCCTTGTGTCCTTCCCTTTGTGTAAATAATAACAATGTGGAGTTTTTTCCTGGCCCTTCTGTTTTTTATAAATGACGAGTTAACAGATGAACATTAGGTGGATGTGTACAAGTTTCCATGGAAGATTTGAATTTGGTTTAGGCTTAGGTTAGGTTAGGTTAAAGTTCTGTGAGTGGCGGTCATCGTCTGTATCATGTCAGGTTAGGTTAGGTTAAGTTTTTTTTTTACGGGAATTATCCCACCTGGGCACAGGTCGGACGACCCACAACGGGGCCGGGGCCGGGGGGGGGGGGGGGGATAAGAACACAAAGAAATTAGAACTAGAAAAGAAATTTATGTTAATCTACACCACGAAGATGCCGGAAAACATCTTTTTAAGGCGAGACAGATTGTAAGAGCATGGAAACACAGAAGAAGGCAGAGCATTCCACAGTTTGGCTGTGTGAGGAAAGAAGGAGGTACTATAACGGGTTAGTCTCGTGTGACCGACATCCACAGAGAAACGGTGGGCACCGCGGGCAAGACGTGTGTTACGATCCCACGGCCTTGCCGGCGGTACACAGGATGCTAAATCCACCGAACATTGCCCGTTAAAGTACCTGTAAAAGAGAGAGAGTGAAGCAACATTGCGGCGAAGAGAAAGGGAAGAGAGATTGTCGACTAAAGGAGGAGAGTTAATAAGACGAAATGCCTTTGATTCCACCCTATCTAACAGTTGGACAGAAGAAGAGCCACCCCAGATATGAGAGCAGTACTCCAAGTTAGGACGAATGAATCCCTTATATACTTGGAGCAACTGCTCAGGAGTGAAGTAGCTACGGCATCTGTACAGCATTCCCAGCTTTCGGGAGGCAGCTTTAGCAAAGTTGTGGATGTGTGGCTTCCATGACACAATAGAGGAAATGGTGAGGCCAAGCATATCTATTTTAGAATTTGGCAGAATGATAGCTTCCTGAAATGTAATTGGTGGGAGATCATCTAATTTAGAAAGTGTAATTGGTAAATACTGAGTTTTATTACTATTGAATTTAACCAAGCTTCTACCTCCCATTCAGAGATGTTGCACAATGTAATGATATCAACTCTGGAAACAGATCTAGTTTGAGAGTTAGGAGGAAGGGGAAGATGTGAAGAAGAGTGAAGAGTAGAATCATCAGCGTAAGAATGGATAGAGTTAGTTGTAGTGTGAAGTAACTCATTGATAAAAAGAAGGAAGAGAGTAGGTGAAAGAACAGAACCCTGTGGGACACCACTATTGGTAGAGAAAGAGCGAGAGATTGATCCCTCGACAGCAACTGCTACGAATCGGTTTCCAAGGAAGCTAGAGATTAGAAAACAAAGTGGGGGGGGGGGGGGGAGAAACCATAAGAGCGAAGTTTAGACAGTGAAGATTTGTGCCATATCCTGTCGAATGCTTTGGATATGTCGAAAGCCACGACGAAAGTTTCCCCATAATTCTTAAGAGAGGATGACCAAAGATGGGTGCAGTAGGAGAGCAGATCACCAGTAGATCTCGCCTGGCGAAAGCCATACTGGTGATCCGATAAAAGAGAATGGCGTTCAAGGTGACGGAGAAAATGGGAGTTCAAAATAGTTTCGAAAATCTTAGAGAGGGATGAAGTTAGGGCAATGGGGCGATAGTTAGAGGGATTAGAATGGTCACCCTTCTTCGGGATGGGCTGAACCAAGGCATGCTTCCAAGAAGAAGGAAAAGTTTGGGTTTTGAGGCAGAGGCGAAAGAGGCAAGCAAGCACAGGGGCCAGGGCTTCAGCACACTCCCTCAGAACACGAGGGGGTATTCCGTCCTGTCCATGCGCCTTACGCACATCCAACCTGGATAACACACCGGCAACCCTGTGAGTGGGGATTATAGGAAAGTGCATAGGTTCAGTAGGAGGTGCAGGGATAGGAGGGATAGAGTGGGAATCGTCTAAGGTGGAGTTAGAGGAGAATAAGGTGTCAAAGAGGTTGGCTTTGTCAGGGGGAGAGTTGGCTATAGAGTTATTGGGACGGAAGAGAGGAGGAAAAGACGGAGTGCAGAAGTTATTACAGGTGTTTTTATTTAAGGACCAGAAGGATTTACTAGAGGCAGAATTAGTCAGGACAGCGGACTTTATTTTAATAAAGTTCCGCTTGGCCCTACGAAGAATAGCCTTACAACGATTCCTAGAAGTAATGAAAGAGGTGTGGGTAATAGGAGAAGGAGATAGTTTCATAGGTCGATATGCCCTATCTCTCTCCCTGCAAGCAAGAGAGCAGGAGCGATCAACCCATGATTGTAAAGTGAAAGTTTTGGTAGAAGATGGGATAAATGCACTCATACCACACTGTATAACCCCAGCAATGCTGTCAGCACATACCGAGGCGCCCCGAGTGGAAAAGCAACATTCATCCCAAGGAAAGTCGGTGAAGAATTCTCGCAAGGATTGGCATTTTGCCCTCCGACAGTGCCATAGTTGACGTTTAGAGGGGGGTGGGGGAGGTGGTCGTGCCATGTTTGATTTAATAGAAATAAGACTGTGATCAGAAGACCCTAAGGGGGCAGAAATTGAGTATGAATAGTGTGAGGGGTTAATGGTAAAACAAAGATCAAGAATGTTAACAAGTTGGTCGCGTCGATGAGGAACGCGTGTAGGGTGTTTGATTATTTGTTCCAAATCATTAAGTAGGGAAAAAAGAGAGTGCCTCAGCTCCAGCTGGGTCATCCTTGCAGAGCCAAGCCACTCTCTGTGATGTACATTGAAATCCCCTAGGTAGAGGATCTCGGTGTTGTGGTGTGTGGATAGCAACGACTCGTGGCAAGAAGTGAGATAGTCAAAGAGATTCGAAATAGTTGGTAGAGTTGGGAGAACAGTATAGGAAACAAAGAAAAATAGTCACAGAAGGTAGAGATATTTTGAGCCAGATGACATCATAAAGGGAAGATTCAAGATCCGTGAGTCGAGCTATAGGTGTACATGTGCTGCAGTAGGCGCATACACCTCCCTTAGAACGGAAGGAGGTATAAAGGTTGTAGTTGGAGACTTGAAAAGGTTTGGGTGAAGCTGCTTTGGTCAGTTGAAGTTCGGAAAGCAGTAAGAGGTCGGGGGAAGAGGTTAATAGGTGGTGCTCCACAGAAGGAAAGTCGGATCTCAGGCCGCGAATGTTGGAAAAATTAAGTGTTTGGTTAGGTTAGTTAAGTTAAGTTAAGTTAGGTTAAAGTTCTGTGAGTGGGGGTCATTGTCTGTTACGTCAGGGCTGTGAGAGGAGTGTGTTTGACCTACCCCGTGTGAGGTGACTGGGGCCAGCTACTGTTCGAGCCAGCACTGACGGGAGTTAACTGGGAAGCTTCTTTATACGTCATACTTCAAGTATCATGTCTGGGAAGTGTCATTTAACACAACAAACTACACGTAACATCTGTGGGTAACGTCACTACAGTACAGCACCTGTTAACTGTTCAATGCCTCACACAGACCCGCTCCTGTCATTCACTGTAAACAATTATTTGTATGTTCACTTATGATTATTTTTCCTTAAAGAACCAAGGCCGCAACCCTTCAAATAAAAAAAGTAAGAATGCATGAAAGAATATAGAAAGCTTTTTTTCTCGACGTCCGATAATTTTTTTACCATTTTGACAGGACGGTGTATGGGACGGGAGTACAGTACGTAGGCTTATACGTGTTGGGGTGGACTGACAGACAAACAGAGATCAATACCCTGATGGCCTGTATAGAGTGTAAGCCGTAAGGACATAAAATTCTTGAGTGGTTCAGCTTCAGAGGAACGTGAAAACCTATCTACTGCAGAGTGGTCAACCTTCACGGTCTTACACACACAGAAATTGTTGGTGAAGAACCTGAAGGATTTATGTGACGGAGAGGCAGGAAGGGCAGTAAAATATATGTGAAAATGAACCGAAGCAAAATAAATAGTGTTAAAATTTATTGCTTTTTGAGGAATTCTGTATATTAGTGAAGGTTTCTCTACTGTTTACAATTATAAGGAAACTATATACATTGTTGTAAATAAAAGATAAATTAATATAGTGAAGCATGCATACATACAATGGTAAAGACGTGACGTAGCAGTTAGTAATTAGTCTCACGTCTGAAAGGTGGTGACACGAGAAGACATAACTCAACCTCATTGAAGCTTTGCCAGTAAAATGATCTTGTGACGTAATACTGTACTGTATACTGACGCACAATGAGTCATAATTGTTTACCTCAGTGTACAGTACATGATGTTGTTTACCTCAGTGTACAGTACATGTTGTTTACCTCTGTACAGTACATGTTGTTGTTTACCTCAGTGTACAGTACATGTTGTTTACCTCAGTGTACAGTACATGTTGTTTACCTCAGTGTACAGTACATGTTGTTTACCTCAGTGTACAGTACATGTTGTTTACCTCAGTGTACAGTACATGTTGTTTACCTCAGTGTACAGTACATGTTGTTGTTTACCTCAGTGTACAGTACATGTTGTTGTTTACCTCAGTGTACAGTACATGATGTTTACCTCAGTGTACAGTACATGTTGTTTACCTCAGTGTACAGTACATGTTGTTGTTTACCTCAGTGTACAGTACATGTTGTTGTTTACCTCAGTGTACAGTACATGTTGTTTACCTCAGTGTACAGTACATGTTGTTGTTTACCTCAGTGTACAGTACATGTTGTTGTTTACCTCAGTGTACAGTACATGTTGTTTACCTCAGTGTACAGTACATGTTGTTTACCTCAGTGTACAGTACATGTTGTTTACCTCAGTGTACAGTACATGTTGTTTACCTCAGTGTACAGTACATGTTGTTGTTTACCTCAGTGTACAGTACATGTTGTTGTTTACCTCAGTGTACAGTACATGATGTTTACCTCAGTGTACAGTACATGATGTTTACCTCAGTGTACAGTACATGTTGTTTACCTCAGTGTACAGTACATGTTGTTGTTTACCTCAGTGTACAGTACATGTTGTTTACCTCAGTGTACAGTACATGTTGTTTACCTCAGTGTACAGTACATGTTGTTTACCTCAGTGTACAGTACATGTTGTTTACCTCAGTGTACAGTACATGATGTTGTTTACCTCAGTGTACAGTACATGTTGTTGTTTACCTCAGTGTACAGTACATGTTGTTGTTTACATGTTTAGTGAGGTGACAGTTTAGTTCATTGTCTGGGTACAAGACTACAGTTGCGCCTCTTATGTTGACACTTCTGAGGTTAATGATGCTAAACTGTAACTCTCTTCTCACCAACACCTCGAGGACAACTTAACAATTTCCTCAACCTATATTGCTCTTCCAACTGCCCTGAAGACCTCTCCTGACACTTCCCTCTTGCCACTTTATCTGTTTTATATCAAGGAGGTCTTCTACTTGTCAGTTTCCCTACCCAGAGGAAGTTTCCCAACCTATATGGCAGCTTCGTCTACCCCAAGAAGTATCTCCCGACCTCTACGACACTTCCCAGCCTCTGTCACTTTCCCTACCTACTGTACAGTAAATGACAACTTCCCCAACTTTATGACACTTTCGCCAACCTTTCCCCATCGTGAGGGCGGGTGAGTGAGGACAGTTGTTGGTGAGGCATTATTCATACACAGCTCCACCAACAGCCTGTCCATACGTGTTGGTGCTGGTGTTGACGTGTGCTCCTTTACCTCTCTCATGGTGCACCAATAATTCATCACAACGCTTAAGACAACTGGTTCAAGACGTGACCTCATGTCCGTCTCTGTTGTTCGCCTACACTGTCCGTGGCTCTGTTATTACTTACACTGAATATGGTACTTGTTCTTCATTACGTGGGTGTGTATGTGTGTGTCCTAACTTTCCTGCTACATAACTGGTGGAGTCAGGTCACAGGTGGAGGGGTCAGGTCCATAGCTCTACGTGTGTTATCCATCGGTATATTATTTTGTATATTAAATGTTTATACAGTTATTATTGACATTATTCCGGTAATTGACGCCTAGAAGATGTAGATTTATACGGGGGTTCTTAACATAAGAAAATACGGAGTCTGCAATAGGCCGGTTGGCCTGTGCATGGCAGCTGCTGTCGAGAGTTAGTACCACTCTCTATCATCCATGAATCTATCTAGCCTCCTTTTGAAACTTTCCAGAGTTCCAGCACTTACTACAAAGTTGCTAAGCTTGTTTCACTCGTCCACCACCCAATTTGTGAACCAGTTCCTTCCTATCTCCCTCCTAAACCTAAACTTATCCAACTTGAATCCGTTGCTCCGAGTCCTATCCTGCTCGGATATTATAAGAACTTTATCTATATCCCCTTTATTGATTCCTTTCACCCACTTAAATACTTCTATCATATCTCCCCGCACTCTCCCCGCAAGTTAAGTTTCTTTAACCTATCCTGATATGGAAGGTTTCTAAGTCCCGGAATCATTTTTGTCATTCTTCGCTGCACCGACTCTAGTGAATTTATATCCATTCTATAATAGGGGCACCAGAACTGAACCGCATAATCGAGGTGCGGCCTAACTAGCGTAAGATATAGTTGCAATAAGACCTCTGCACTCTTGTTACTTACACTTCTAGATATAAAACCCAATACTCTGTTTGCCTTATTTCGAACATTAACGCACTGTTTTCTAGGCCGTAGGTCCGGGCTTACAAGTACCCCTAGGTCTCTTTCACAAGTCGACTTCTTTAGGTTGATGTTGTTAAGGCTGTATACATTATAAGTATTTGTTCTTCCAATATTAAGTACGCTGCACTTGCTGGTGTTGAATTTCATTTGCCATTTTTCAGACCACCGCTGCAGTTTATTTAGGTCCTCCTGTAATGCGTTTGCATCCTGCTCTGAATTAATTTGCCGCCCTATTTTGGTGTCATCCGCAAACTTGCTTATGTCACTGCTGATCCCAGTATCTAGACCAGTGGTTCTCAACCTTGTTTGCCCCCATGCACCCCTTTCACCATATGTCAGAATGTCATTCCCCCTCCTCTCCAAGATTGTCTGCCTCAAAAAGTGCATTCCAAATAATATGCATGTAATACTGAAAATCCTTTATTTTTTCCATATTAGTACATATACATTTACAATTTTACATGGATTATTTTTATAGTGGATTTTTACAAATTAAATGCCAATTGAAAATGTTGATGGATTTATAAAACTTGAATAAAAGTAAAATAGTTTTTTATATTTATAATGAATTACTTAACAGACCAAACTGAAGCATAATGCAATAAACAAAAAGTTCAATAGAATACCAGGATATTGTAAATGTGTAATTAATTTTATTCAGATGAAGATTACAGTCAATGAGAAACCTGTGATTGTTTTTTCTTCGCCAATTCTGGGATACGCGGAGGAGTGCTTGAAAGGGCACAACGCAGGTCATTTTCTACCTCTAATCTACTACGTTGCTTCGTTTTAATTTGCAACAGAGTTGAAAAGCCTGACTCACAAAGATATGTCGACACAAACGGAAGCAATGCACGGATAGCTCTTTCTGCCACTTTTGGGTAGGAATCGCACATCAAGGGCCAAAATTCTGTGATTGATTTCTCATCGAACATATCTCTTGCTCACGAATCAGTTCCCCCCCCCCCCCTGAAAACCTGAATTCCCCCCCCCCTGGGGGGAATTCCCCCCTGGTTGAGAACCCCTGATCTAGATCGTTTATGTAGATTATGAACAAGAGTGGGCCTAGTACTGACCCCTGGGGAACCCCACTGGTTACACAGCCCCACTCAGATTTGTCACCATCTACGCTGACCCTCTGTGTTCTATCGGTGAGCCATGATTTTATCCAATTTATGACTTTCCCCTCGATACCATGAGCCTTAATTTTTCTCTGAAGCCTCTGATGCGGTACTCTGTCAAATGCTTTGCTAAAGTCTAAGTAAATAACATCGTAATTTTCGTCATTATCTATTACCTCGAAGACTTTCCTAAAACACGTCAGCAGATTTGTAACTCTAATGAAACACTTGGGTTGAATTACAGTGATACGATCTATGAATCAGACAGAGTGGGTACAGGGCCAGTGTGGGGTGTGGGTATTAGCGTGGTGGTGTGGGTGGATACCGGGTCAGTGTGGGGTGTGGGTATTAGTGTGGTGGTGTGGGTGGATACCGGGTCAGTGTGGGGTGTGGGTATTAGTGTGGTGGTGTGGGTGGATACCAAGCCAGTGTGGGGTGTGGGTATTAATGTGATGGGGTGTGGGTATTAATGTGATGGTGTGTGGGTGGATACCAAGCCAGTGTGGGATGTGGGTATTAATGTGATGGTGTGTGGGTGGATACCAGGCCATAACTCGGCGTGGGGGCAGGAGGGAGGGAGGGAAGACTCACTGGGCCACACAGTGAAGGGGATAGAGCGGTAAATCTCGCGGCCAAGACTTACTGCTGCTGCTGGACACAGCGTGATGCTCTGGGTGTTACTGCGTGTTATATAAACCTCGTGACGCTAAAAGAGGTACTGCTAAACAGTGACGCTGATGATGATAATGAGTGTTACAACAATAACGTGACGTAGTGTGGACGCCTTAATATTGAACCTGTTATAATTAGCTGGTGGTCCTACCATCAAGAGTATTATACAACGGAGATCAATGTCAATAAATACTGGAAACCTAACCTAACCTAACCTTTGACACGTCTTGCTCCCCCCCCCCACACATATTACCCTCTCTAAGCTTCCCCCTTCTTTGTCCCTACCTCTCCCCTCTCTACCTCTCCCTCTCTACCTCTCCCTCTCTACCTTTCCCCTCTCTACCTTTCCCCTCTCTACCTTTCCCCCTCTACCTCTCCCCTCTCTACCTCTCCCCTCCCTACCTCTCCCCTCTCTCCCTCTCCCTCTCTACCTCTCCCTCCCTACCTCTCCCCTCCCTACCTCTCCCCTCTCTACCTCTCCCTCTCTCCCTCTCTACCTCTCCCTCTCTACCTCTCCCCTGTCTACCTCTCCCCTCTCTACCTCTCCCCTCTCTACCTCTCCCTCTCTACCTCGCCCCTCCCTACCTCCCTACCTCTCCCTCTCCCCCTCTACCTCCCTACCTCTCCCTCTCCCCCTCTCTCCCCTCTCTCCCCTCTCTACCTCTCCCCCTCTCTACCTCTCCCCTCTCTCCACCTCTCCCCTCTCTCCCTCTCGCCTCTCTCCCTCTCTCCCCCTCTCTCCCCTCCCCCTGGTTATTGTCGCTCCCTCCCGTGTGTGGTTAACCTCCTCTTCTCCACCCTCCATTATTCTCCTCTTACAGTTTCTTTACCTAACACCTTTCCTTCCTGGACGGCGGCCCTTGCCTCCGCCTCTCCCTGGACGGTGGCCCTTGACTCCGCCTCTCCCTGGAAGGCGGCCCTTGCCTCCTCCTCTCCCTGGACGGTGGCCCTTGCCTCCGCCTCTCCCTGGACGGCGGCCCTTGCCTCCGCCTCTCCCTGGACGGTGGCCCTTGACTCCGCCTCTCCCTGGAAGGCGGCCCTTGCCTCCTCCTCTCCCTGGACGGTGGCCCTTGACTCCGCCTCTCCCTGGACGGCGGCCCTTGCCTCCGCCTCTCCCTGGACCTTCCTTCTCCTTATCTCATTTTCTCTCCCCTCAACTACGTTTATTTTCTTCACCTCGTTCCCCTCATCTCATCTTACTTTTTCTTCCTTCACTTCCCCTCACCTCTCATCCAGTCTCCTCACCTCTCACCTAACCTGTGGTCTTGTGGCTTTGTGGCATAGTACAGTAGCATGGTGGTAATAACATCATCTCATAATGTTACCACAGTTATCACTTCGATATTTTTATTTTTTTACATTTATATTATAAGTATATGCATACATTACAGTGGAGTTGATATACATAAATATGATAAGGGAGGGAAGCAGTACAACAAGGGTGAAACAAGAGGACAGAGCTGTCAGTATCATGTCTTGTTCGCAAATATATTATTGCAATAGTAAACTCTTATCTTTCTACATGACAATCTATGATATTTTTTTAGAGATGATTTAAAGGAAGGGAGCGTAGTGTTTGCTGGGATGGGTGGGGGTAAGTTGTTCCACACCTTCACACCGTGATATTTTATGGAGGTCTGGGACTGACAGGAGCTCATGGGGGGTGGTCTTAGTAGCTCTGGGTGCCTTAAGTTGTATCACTGATTATTCCGGAACTGGAAATAATTATCGTCAATCAAGTGATTGACATTTTTGTAAAACAATAGGGCACAGTAGTAGGTGTTAATGTCCTCGAATTTTAACATTTTCAATTAAGCAAATTGTTCGTTAGTGTGATCCGTTTTTTCAAGGCAGTTATTGTCTGCACAACTCTCTTCTGTGCAGTGATCAAGTATTGTATTTTTGAAGAGCCAAAGGCCCTCCATAGTGTGTGACAGTCAGCTGTGTGTGCTGAGGGACCTGCTGGGTAGTCAGTGCATCCACATCGGTGCTTTGGTTGAGCAGTGAATGGTAGTGCTCTTTCCAGCGCTGACAGATGCCTTCTTCATCTTTAATTAGGGAGTTACCATCGGAGGAGGGCCATGCCATGAGTAGTTGGGCCATATATTGTTTTAGCGAAATTGAAAAATTCACGCATCTTGTGTTGATCTGCAATGTTTTGCATTTCACATGCTATATTTTTCAACCATTCCTTCTTTAGATTGCAAAGTTTGCGTTGAACTGCCGCTTTCTTCTGGCAGTCAGTGAGTAAGTTGCTTTCCGGGTCGTTTTCACAAAACCAGTCCTGGTGTATTCCTTCTACCTGGCCGAGGGTCTCTGCAGGTTTTTGTCGTGACAGTGTCGAGAACATCCCATTCGGCACTGGGATTTGAGTTGTTTGTTGTCGGGTTGTTTATCAGCCCATGTTCGAGCTGCTCTCTGAAAGCATGTACTACCGCTGGAGCCTCCAGACACTTAGTGTTAAAACCTCTTCTGGAGGCTTGCTGCCTTCACCGTTTGGGGGCAATGTGAAGTGAGAGCTTGGCTCTGACGAGCCGATGATCAGTGTCGCAGTGGTCTGAGCCACGCATGGCACGGGTGATGAGGACATCTCGGCGATCTCTGTCTCTGACAGTGGTGTAGTCAATGAGTTGTCAGTGTTTGGGTCGTGGGTGTTGCCAAGTACCTTGAACTTGTCAGCTTGCCTAAACAAGGTATTGGTGATAGTGAGGTTGTATTCAGTACACTTGCTGAGGAGTTGACCATTGGGATTACACTTGCCAAGTCCATTTCTCCCTATGATTCCCTGTCATATGGCAGCATCTCTGCCAACTCTGGCATTGACATCACCTAGGAGCACAACTTTATCTTTTCTGGGGATAGATGTTAGCACTCTGTCAAGGTCGGCGTAAAAGGCCTCCTTGATGTCTTCCTCTGTATCCAGTGTTGGGGCTTATGTATTGATGAAGGAATCACATGAGTGATTCAGTGAAATTCGGAGCGTCGTGAGGCGCTCGTTGATCCCAAAAGGCATTTCAGTTAGTCTATATCGGATGGATTGGCGAAAGACAAAGCCAACTCCACAAATGCAGTTCCTCTCTGTACCTGAAGAAAGTTTAGCCAGACCACTACTCTGTGAGTTGACCCTCATCTGGGAGCCGAGACTCACTAATGGCCGCTATGTCTATGTTATACCAAGCCAGCTCTTTTGCCACAAGGGCGGCTCTTCTTTCAGGACGCTCATTTGTGCCAGTATCCAGGAGGGTCCTCACATTCAATGCAGCGACCATAAGAGGTTGAATAGTATTTTTTTTTTTTTATCTGTGATTATGATGACGTTCTCGACTGCATTAGGATGAACCTTGCTGAGTGCGGTTGCCAAGTCAATTTGTTGTTTTCAGGCAGGCTGTTTTTAGGGCACCTTTTCTAGCCCCCTCCCCATGTGGGGTGAGCAAAGTGGCTCCTCGAAAGGGCTGATCAGTCGGATTGCACTGCTGCCTAGATCCCAGTGCATAAACGATCATCTTATCTATGTCGCCCATGAGCAGAGTTGTGACTAGGGACTCCCGGCAGTCATCTGTCGCCATAAGATTTTAGGGGGTATAGGGGTTTTGATGATGAGAAGAATGATGAACTGGGTGATGGCTGCGTGTTGATTTATGTGGTGAGGCGGGAGCGCAGGCTGCAACCATACATCTTGGCTCTCCCTTTTCCTGATCCAGTGGTGCAAGTGTTGCAACCACTGGGGAGAGGGAGAGTTGCAATGAACTGCCGATAGCCCAGGTTGTTGGGTTTCGCCTTAGTAGCCTGTCCATCAGGCATTGCCTTTGTCTGCCGGTGTAGTCGTTGGGTTCTCATGGTGGACACTTCTTCTGCCTACATCGTCGTTGGGGTCTTGTTGGAGCTCTGTAAGTATGTTGGCCTGATGCGGGGCTCCACCACATACTTTTTAGTTTTGAGTTTACTTCCTCAAGGCAGCGGGGCAGTGGCTGGTCGGCGCCAGGACGTGTCCACATGCTAGTGGGCCTATGCGCGTCCCTCTGGGGCCCACTGCCATTCTGAGATCCCCTGCTGGCCTAGCCTGGGCCCACGAGGCACTCAGTTATTGTATGTTGCCACGAGGAGGCACAGCAGGAGTCTTGATGGTGAAGAGGCTGTGTACTGGCAGGGGAAGACCTATGCAAGTTGCTTCCCTGTTCGCCACGAGGGCTGGCCAGCGGCGGCAGCTGAAAGCGAGAGGAAGCAAGCAGTGCTTGCACCTTAACACTAGCATTATGCTGCCACACTTGTTGCATTACACCACCTTGTGCGCGCGCGCACACTCACACACACACACACGAGAAGTGACTACATAAAATACACCCTTTTAGTCTGCTTGTTAAAGCCACTCGCCCGGGAGATCTAGTTAGCATTAATTCACAACTTTCCGTTTGAATGATATGATGAGCATATTTGTCTGCCCCGACGGCGAGGGAGCTACCTTCTTCATAATTACTGCCTCACTCTCCCCCTCTGGCGGTAAGCCTCTCTCCTCCTCCGTCTCTCTCCCTGCCCTGCCGCCTCTCCCAGGTGTTGGTGTTACAGTTGAGTTTGGTTCAAGTATAATTTGTACCGTTGTAATACAGGCCTGAGCCCTCTTAGGGCTGCAGCTCTCGTGACAAGTCATCCATCAACTACATTAAAATAACAACAATTAACGAGCGTGGAGGAGTGTGTGATGAAGCACCCTACATAACTAACACATTTTATGTTGTTGTTTTTTTTACAAACAACATGAGTTTGGATGGTCAGGTGAGCTGAGGAAGGAACAAGCACAGAAACAAAGTATTGGTAACGTCAGGTAAAGTGAACCACAGTCACAATAGTTGGGTAATAAACAAGGTTAATTTAGAGTAACTATATAAGAGACACAGCAAGAGTATAGTGTGGCTGTGACTAAGACTTATTACACCTCCACTCTCATACTGTATGGAGCTTTGAGGTAAAGATGACCCCATGGGTGGTGGCCTCAGTAGCTCGGGGTAACTCTCCACCACAAAACACCAACATGTGTCAGATGCTCTCGGCCGCCTCCTACCCACTGTCATCAGGGAAAGAAATACGGCACTGTTGTATGTATTAACGTGTCTCTAGTGGTTAGGTTAGGTTAGGTTAGGTTAGGATAGGATTTTGCTCATGTACGTCAATATAATATGTATTCAGTCACCCGTGTGTGTGTGTGTGGAGGGGGGGGGGGGGGCTATCTGTAGTTTAAAACGAGCTTTCTGGGTAAGATTAAAATTCCTGATATTTATTATTTATTTTTGGGTGAAGTTATTAAATTAACCTGTGTGTGTGAGGTATAAAGCTGGTGTTTATTTTATACAGCAGTGAAACATTATTCTGACAACATTTTTTTATTTCAACCGCCACTACTGTAATGTGCTGTACTTATTTTTAAACCTGAAAAAAAGGAAATGCAAAAAACGACTCTACTCTGCTTTGCTCTACTCTACTCTACTCTGCTCTGGTCTGCTCAACTCTGCTCAGCTCTGCTCTACTCTGCTCTGCTCTGCTCTGCTCTACTCTACTCAACTCTGCTCTGCTCTGCTCTGCTCTGCTCTACTCTGCTCCACTATATTCTGCTCTATTCTGCTCTACTCTACCCTGCTCTACTATATTCTACTCTATTCTGCTCTACTCTGCTTTACTCTACTCTGCTTTACTCTATTCTGCTTTACTCTTCTCTGCTCTGCTTGACTCGACTCTACTCTGCTCTGCTTTGCTCTACTCTATTCCGCTCTGCTCTACTCTATTCCGCTCTGCTCTATTCAGCCCTGCTACACTCTGCTCTACTCTGCTCTACTCTGCTCTGCTACGCTCTGCTCTACTCTGCTCTGCTACGCTCTGCTCTGCTTTACTCCACTCTGCTCTGCTTTACTCCACTTTGCTCTGCTCTACTCTACTCTACTTTACTCTGCTCTACTCTGCTACGCTCTGTTCTGCTCTACTCTGCTCTACTCTACTCTACTATGTTCTACTCTACTCTGCTCTGCTCTACTCTATTCCGCTCTGCTCTACTCTATTCCGCTTTGCTCTATTCAGCTCTGCTACACTCTGCTCTACTCTGCTCTGCTACGCTCTGCTCTACTCTACTCTGCTCTGCTTTACTCCACTCTGCTCTGCTCTACTCTACTCTACTCTGCTCTACTCTGCTCAACTCTGCTACGCTCTGTTCTGCTCTACTCTGCTCTACTCTACTATGTTCTACTCTGCTCTGCTCTGCTCTGCTCTATTCTGCTCTACTTTTCTCTACTCTGCTCTACTCAATTCTGCTCTACTCTGCTCTGCTCTATTCTGCTCTACTCTGCTCTGCTCTACACTACTCTGCTCTGCTCTACTCTGTTCTGCTCTACTTTTCTCTACTCTGCTCTACTCAATTCTGCTCTACTTTTCTCCACTCTGCTCTACTCAATTCTGCTCTACTCTACTCTGCTCTGCTCTATTCTGCTCTGCTCTGCTCTATTCCGCTCTACTTTTCTCTACTCTGCTCTACTCTATCCTGCTCTACTCTTCTCTACTCTGCTCGACTCTGCTCTACTCTATCCTGCTCTACTCTTCTCTACTCTGCTCTGCTCTTCTCTACTCTGCTCGACTCTGCTCTTCTCTTCTCTGCTCTTCTCTTCTCTGCTCTACTCAATTCTGCTCTACTCTACTCTACTCTACTCTGCTCTGCTCTGGTCTGCTCAACTCTGCTCAGCTCTGCTCTACTCTACTCTGCTCTACTCTGCTCTGCTCTACTCTGCTCTGCTCTACTGTACTCTGCTCTACTCTGCTCTGCTCTACTCTGCTCTGCTCTACTCTGCTCTGCTCTATTCTGCTCTGCTCTATTCTGCTCTGCTCTATTCTGCTCTACTCTGCTCTTCTCGACTCTACTCTGCTCTACTCTGCTCTACTCTACTCTACTCTACTCTCCTCTGCTCAGCTCTGCTCAACTCTACTCTGCTCGACTCAACTCTACTCTGCTCTACCCTGCTCTGCTCTATTCTGCTCTACTCTACTCTGCTCTACCCTGCTCTGCTCTATTCTGCTCTACTCTACTCTGCTCTACCCTGCTCTGCTCTATTCTACTCTACTCTGCTCTACTCTGCTCTGCTCTGCTCTACTCTGCTTGACTCGACTCGACTCGATTCTACTCTGCTCTGCTCTGCTCTGCTCTGCTTTGCTCTGCTCTGCTCTGCTCTGCTCTACAATGGCAGTCTTCCTCCAGCGGAAGTGTGGCCGCTTTACATGTGTCCTGGGTCAAGCGAGTGGATACATCGCTCGCTTCCTGTTCCATGCTCGGTAGTTCGATTCCCGGACTGTACCATTTCATTCGGTTGTTTATGTGTACCTAAGTCTACGACAAGGGGGAGGTGAAGGCGTCGGAGTGCAGTACAGTCCCGACTTTCTCTCCACACTGTCCTAACGGGCAGCCATGGCTCTGGGCTTCATTATAATTCATTTATGTCGTCTAATACCTTCTCATTAAACGTCACTATAATGATTTACGCGACAGAGGCCAAACATCCGTGCAGGAACCTTTTCTCTGCTCAGACGCCCGCATCACGCCGTAACACCTCACTAAAATGTTACCTTCTAATTATTTCAGTATAGAATATGCTGTACAGTAATGGCGGCCTCCGATTGGTCACAGATCCTACATATAATCTGGTTAAATAAATGAGAAAAACTCACGTCGTTGAAACAGTTGAAGTCAAAAGACATAACCCTAACCCGGGAGGCCTTAATAAAAAGTTGCTGAGGCGTGAAGAGTGAGGGAGGAGGACATCCTCACGCGCCCATGTTAAAGATTTATGGTCTTGCAACAACCTACCTCACACTAACCTAACCTAACACTAACCTAAACTCACACTAACCTAACCTAACCTCACACTAACCTAACCTCACACTAACCTAACCTAACCTCACACTAACCTAACCTAACCTCACACTAACCTAACCTAACCTCACACTAACCTAACCTAACCTAACCTCACACTAACCTAACCTAACCTCACACTAACCTAACCTCACACTAACCTAACCTCACACTAACCTAACCTCACACTAACCTAACCTATATTAACATAACTAACGGGAATTAGTGTAAAGATTGAAGCTCTGTCCTCTGCATTACTAGACCCGATCTCGTGTCGTAGCTGGGTATTGAAGTGAGGCGGCTGAGGATATTGTAAACACAGGGACTGATAACATTAAGGCTCTGTACTTAAACACAAATACGGACGCACTCAAGTTGAATGTTCTTCCATACGTCGTACGAACGCATGGACGGACGGTTGGATACACTTACAGACGGAAGCACAAGGAATCATTTTAACGGTCGTATAAACAGGATTAGGATAATATTGATATTACTTAAGGAGATTTTATTTTTGGATATAGGATTTCGTTTTTATCTAAGGGGTTTTAAGGGGTGTCTTTAGTTAAGGAGTTTACCCTATAATTAAGGGTGTTTAGGATAGGATAAAGATGTTTTAGGATAGGATAGGGGGTTTTAGGATAGGATAAGTGTATTTTAGGATAGGATAAAGATGTTTTAGGATAGGATAGGGGGTTTTAGGATAGGATAAGGATGTTTTAGGATAGGATAAAGATGTTTTAGGATAGGATAAGGGGTTTTAGGATAGGATAAGGATGTTTTAAGATAGGATAAGGGGTTTAGAATGAGACAAAGGATATTCGTACTTAGAGTCCCCCGAAAACCCAAATCCTATTCTATAAAACAAATATATATATATTTTTTAGCAATTTTGTGTTACGTAAATGTATAGACTTAAGCATTATCGGTTTCCAATATAAGGGAAGGTTCTTAACAGCAGCTATCGGCAGCATTACCGGCCGTTCCCACATTAGGTACAGCTACTGCTACAACAATGACCTCTGGGAAGGTGACCAAATACAGGTATTTTGGCTACATCATTATCACCTGCTACCTAACCTAACCTAACCAAAGACACTTGAATCCTTCTCTGTAAAGTTGAGACGACAAATGTATAAAATATCCTGTTCCATAAGGGAGGATATTTTAGCATGATCTGTGGCTCTACTCCATCATGTAGGGCAGGAACGATTGGCCGTGATTGTACAGTAAGATTAAGGAATTATATACATGGATGTTGATGATATACATGGATGTTAATTATGTATATGGATACATAATCCAGCTTATCTTAATTAAGGGAGAGGAAGGAAATTATTTAACGTGTTTAAAACTTTAGTCAATTTTAACACTTGATTCACCACGGGATTACAGCTTACTAAATGGTGACTGGTTAACTAAGGTCCACGCTCAATGGGCTCAATCGTTACCTACTGTTACCGCCTCCAACGCCGTGCGACGCTAAGGGCCTCCACATACTCGCGACAGCCATTTCGGTCTTGAGCCCTTTCCTTGGTTATATTTAACTCGTCCTCCGTCTCCCTTCTTATAGTTCGGACCCATGTAGGCCTTGATCTTCCTCGTCCACTCGACCGCCTCTCTCAATACTCTATCCGGACGTACACGCAGAACGTGCCCCAGCCACCTTCATCTATTCTTCATCTTATCGTCTCGTTTCTAATACGATCACGCTATCTTATGTTCAAGATTCTTCTCAATGACTTATTCTCCAAAGTTCTGGATAAAGTGTCATTATCACACCAAGATTCACTTCAGTACACCAAAATGGGTCTTACCAGTGAAGTATATAATCCCAGTTTGGGATGGACTGTTAGTCTATGTTACCTCCACACTTTGCCCAGTATACCCATAACTTGATGACCTCTTCTTATTCTGTCCTGAAACTCCTCTTCAAGTGATCAATAAGTACAGTGAACAGCAATGGACACAAAACATTACCTTGCAACACCCCGCTCACGACATTGAATTCTGGGGAAAGTTTGCCATCAACGTTCACACGACATCTGCTGCCCTTAAGAATTTCTTCTATCAAACGAACGTATTTTTCTGGCATTTCATTGTTCCGTAAGATTTTCAACATAGTTGGTCTATGTACGTTATCGAAGGCTTTCTCAAAATCGACAAATGTCATAATTAACGGTTTTCTGAATTCCACACTACTGTATTATGTGACGTAGTGCGAATATATGATCACTGCAGTTTCTTGATTTTCTGAACCCTGTCTGTCCATCTCTTAGCCTTTGGTCTAAGGATTCTTGAATCCTGTTCAGTATGACCAGACAGAAAACCTTCGATACTATTCCTGTTAATGTTATCCCTCTCCAGTTTCCACACTCTCGTAAATCACATTTCTTGGGCAGTTTTATAATGATTACTTGTTTCCATTCATCCGGGACAACCTCAGTGCTCCATATTTCTTGAAACAACTTCAATAGTACTTGAGGTGCACCTTTCGCGTCGGCTTTCAGCATTTCCCCAGTTATTCCCTCTATACCCGGTGCCTTCCAGCTCTTCAACTGTTTTAGTGCCATTTCAATTTCCCTCACCGTAATGATACCCATATTAACATCCAATTGTTCTTCAGGCTGATGTACAGTAAGGGTATTAGTACTATGGAAGGCTTTATTCATTACCATCCGTAAATGATCTTCCCATCGTTCCTTTATACCTTCTTCTCATGTTATCAACTCCGTTCACAGCACGAACTGGCAGTCTTTTTCTTTTCCTGCCTATACCTGCGATGTCTATAATTATATCGTATGCTTTACTTACTCCATGTCCATTACCGGAATTAAGTGCCCTGTCTGCTGCTTCTGCCACATTTTCCAGAAAAAGCCGCTTATCATGTCTTCCACAGCGTTTAACTTCGCTATTAAGACTCCAGTACTTGGCTGTTTCTATATTGAGGTCATCCTCATCTCCTTCAAGTCTGTTAACATACTGTACACTTTCTGTGTATGTCTCTTCAGTATAATGGTTCAGGTCTCTTCTGAGATCCATTTCTTCCGCTGAGTTAATCTCTTTTTTCCAAGAACTTTTCGCCTCCCGACACCTGGTTCCTCTTCATTCAGTGTCTCCAATACAATGAAGTGGTTGAGGCATTCAAATTGAAACTCTTCTTTAATCTGGGGTCTAGCAGTTTCTTGGTATCATAGTGAGTCAGTTCCTCGCTTCTCTCTCTCGCTTCTAATTTCAACTGTACGGCTGCCACAACCATTTGGTGGTCACTTCCGACATCCGCACCTCTATACGTCCGCACATCTCTGCTTGCCAATCATAACATGGTCAGTCTGATTGTGATAGCTCCCATCTGGAGATGTCCACGTATACTTATGAATATTTTTATGCTTAAACTTTGTCCCGCCAATAACGAGGTTGTTAGCCGAGCACAAACTGATCAAACGCCTACCATTCTCGTTAGCCATCCCCCAATCCGTATTTTTTAATGACATGTTCCATGCCACGGTTGTCGCTTCCCACCTTCGCATTAAAGTCGCCTAGAACTATCTCTATGTCCCTGTCCGGAATACTACTCCAAACATCCTGTAGTTGACCATAGAGAGCATCTTTCGCTTCATCTGGTGCGGTATTTGTAGGCGCCTAACACACTACAGTGCTCATATTAGCTTGCTCAATCGTAATGGGTCCTTTTTTATTACGGGCTCCAATCCTAATGGTTAAATTGGGATGGATCCTATTAGAAAACGTGGCCCTTAGTACTTGGCTACACTGAACCTGCAACGTTTCTAAATATATTCTGTGCGTGCTTACTAAAGAACATCAGTATATGCCATTACACGTAGAAGTATTGTGGTCCATGCATAATACACTCGGTATGCTATATATACACGGTTGGTATACACACGACAACGTACAGTTCAACACACAAATTCGTGGTACATTGGAAGTGGAGGTGTACGGCCCGTTCCACCCTTACTTGACGGCGGGTAGCTGTTCTCACCCCCCCCCCCCTCCTCTCCATCATCACTGGCGTCGGGGCAGTTTGAAATGTGTGGTGTGGTGTTCATATTTATTTTTACCTTTATAATGGTGAGATCAGGTGTGAAACTAAATGCTCAGTTGTGAGGACTTTCATCACACTACGGTAGGTGAGGTGACCCATGTGTATTACAGTATTCACATTGTACATTATAATGTTTCTTTTGGAGCCACTTAAAGTAATCTTCAGTTTTTTCAAGATACAAAGTGTCTCTTCACACCCACACACACACACTAACGTGAACCAGTACTGTACCTTGTTGCACAAATTATCTATCCATTTATTAATATTTAATTCAGCTTCAGCATATTCTGTTAAATCACTTGGCGGCACCAGAGAGCTCCGTAGCTAGGAGTTGGTCATGAGAGCTGAGAGATTAATAAATTTAACTGGGAGAGTGTAGTGTAGTGCTTACTATAGTGTGTAGTATAGTGTAGTGCTTAATGTAGTGTAGTGTTTAGTATAGTGTAGTGTTTAGTGTAGTGTTTAATATAGTGTAGTGTAGTGTTTAATATAGTGTGTAGTGTAATGTTTAATTTAGTGTAGTGTTTAGTGTAGTGTTTAATTTAGTGTAATATAGTGTTTGATATAGTGTAGTGTAGTGTTTGGTATAGTGTGTAGTGTAGTGCAGTTATTGGTGCATCTTGGACAAGGAGGAGTGGAAAGTTATCCTGGTTGTCCACCCAATTCTTCGACGTGGCTCTCGTTGTGCGTGTAACTGTGTGCTACAATGGCACTCTTGAATTACTCAATGACAATTAATAACCTTTAGATATTTCGTTGACTTCGTGTAGTGGTGCTAATGAAGCTCAGGTTAGTTTAGTGAAGCTCAGGTTAGTTTAGTGAAGCTCAGGTTAGTTTAGTGAAGCTCAGGTTAGTTTAGTGAAGCTCAGGTTAGTTTAGTGAAGCTCAGGTTAGTTTAGTGAAGCTCAGGTTAGTTTAGTGAAGCTCAGGTTAGTTTAGTGAAGCTCAGGTTAGTTTAGTGAAGCTCAGGTTAGTTTAGTGAAGCTCAGGTTAGTTTAGTGAAGCTCAGGTTAGTTTAGTGAAGCTCAGGTTCGTTTAGTGAAGCTCAGGTTAGTTTAGTGAAGCTCAGGTTAGTTTAGTGAAGCTCAGGTTAGTTTAGTGAAGCTTAGGTTAGTTTAGTGAAGCTCAGGTTAGTTTCGTTTATTTAAGGCAAATTTAGTTTAAGATGAGTTACGTCAAGTCAAAACCATTATGTAAGATAACTCTTACATTGATTGATTGTGACACAAACCTTAAGTATATGTTTAGTAAATATCTTTCAGTGTTTTTTGGCGTATCTTGGCGTTAGTGTACCATTCTTACACTACCTAGCCAGTGCAGGTATACAATTTCCAGTGCACAGTCCCCTTCACTAGTGCGTTTACAGGGGCTCGTTAGGTTTAGTGCAGTGTGGCAGGCTGTGTTTGTTTACATTAAACAGAAGGAAACTCGCAATAGTAAACATAATATGGAATCAAATTTAAACAATATTAAAACAAATATCTCAATGATAATGATTTGTGGAATGTTTATATGAAGAGCCCCTGTAAACGCACTAGTGAAGGGGACTGTACCTAGGGTATATGAAGAGCCCCTGTAAACGCACTAATGAAGGGGACTGTACCTAGGCTATATGACGAGCCCCTGTAAACGCACTAATGAAGGGGACTGTACCTAGGCTATATGACGAGCCCCTGTAAACGCACTAATGAAGGGGACTGTACCTAGGCTATATGACGAGCCCCTGTAAACGCACTAATGAAGGGGACTGTACCTAGGGTATATGACGAGCCCCTGTAAACGCACTAATGAAGGGGACTGTACCTAGGCTATATGACGAGCCCCTGTAAACGCACTAATGAAGGGGACTGTACCTAGGGTATATGATGAGCCCCTGTAAACGTACCTAGAAAGTCCAGATACAGTACTAAATATATATATATATATATATATATATATATATATATATATATATATATATATATATATATATATATATATATATATATATATATATATACAGGGTGTCCCATAAATTTCCATACATAGGAAAAATAAATTTCATATGAAAATCCATTTTTATGTACATAATATGCTCTACATGACCACCATTCTGTTGAAAACACTCTTCAATGCGTGTCCTCCACTGCTGAAGAACACGTTCAAGCACAGCTGGAGTTATGCTTGTAATGGCGTTGGTGATACGTTGTATGGAAACTTATGGGACACCCTGTATGTATATATATATATATATATATATATATATATATATATATATATATATATATATATATATATATATATATATATATATATATTAATAATAATAATAATAATAATAATAATAATACCAGTAAAAGGTAAAGAAATTTGACTCAAGATAGCCAACGAAGCCACCAGTAAAATATGGACCGATTCATAATGTTGAAGTGCAAAACATACTGACATAAAGTTGATTTACTCCTTAAGCGACAACTGGAGGTTAGTGTAATCCTTGTGTAGTGGAGAAGTGATGATTTTTGGTGGAGGAGTGTTGGTGATGGTGTGTTCAGTGTTGGTGATGGTGGAGGTGTGTTGGTGGAGGTGTGTTTGTGATGGTGGTGGTGTGTTGGTGATGGTGGAGGTGTGATGGTGGAGGTGTGTTGGTGATGGTCGAGTTGTGTTGGTGATGGTGGAGGTGTGTTGGTGATGGTGGAGGTGTGTTCAGTGTTCATAATCAGCAGTGTGTTCCTTCCCTTGTTTCTCAGATTATTTAAACATTTTCATTACCGATAAATCACAGACGTAGTTGTTATTTATACTGTATACATTAATGAAGAAACATAAATTGATATATTTGAATTTATTCCAATTTTTTCTTTGTGTGTTTACAATTAACATTTATAGTTTTATTTTATATTCATTTGTTAAGTTGTTCGTCTTGAGGCTGAGTTAGTTCCCGTTAACACACAAGTCTTATAAACTTCGCCTTAATTATCATCGTTGTTTTATCCTGTCTCCTGAAGCTGAGAGAGGCACTGAGATCAACACACTCGCATCACAGGGACTATGTTAGTTATTAATAGACCAAGAAGCCTTCAGGAGATTATCAGAGCTGACGAGAAAAGTTTTGAGCGGTGGTAACTGTGTATCATATGTGTTGAGCGGTGGTAACTGTTTATCATATGTGTTGAGCGGTGGTAACTGTGCATCATATGTGTTGAGCGGTGGTAACTGTGCATCATATGTGTTGAGCGGTGGTAACTGTGCATCATATGTGTTGAGCGGTGGTAACTGTGCATCATATGTGTTGAGCGGTGGTAACTGTGCATCCTCTGTGTTGAGCGGTGGTAACTGTGCATCCTCTGTGTTGAGCGGTGGTAACTGTGCATCCTCTGTGTTGAGCGGTGGTAACTGTGCATCATATGTGTTGAGCGGTGGTAACTGTGCATCATATGTGTTGAGCGGTGGTAACTGTGCATCTTATGTGTTGAGCGGTGGTAACTGTGCATCTTATGTGTTGAGCGGTGGTAACTGTGCATCTTATGTGTTGAGCGGTGGTAACTGTGCATCCTCTGTGTTGAGCGGTGGCAACTGTGCATCATATGTGTTGAGCGGTGGCAACTGTGCATCATATGTGTTGAGCGGTGGTAACTGTGCATCTTATGTGTTGAGCGGTGGTAACTGTGCATTATATGTGTTGAGCGGTGGTAACTGTGCATTATATGTGTTGAGCGGTGGTAACTGTGCATCATATGTGTTGAGCGGATGCAACTGTGCATCTTATGTGTTGAGCGGAGGTAACTGCGTCATTTCACGTTATTAATAAACCTGGAACAAGAATCACACGTGTTCTTACGACACTAAACTGCTTCACTTGTACTCCACCATAGTAATAGCATCAATATTAATTACTAATTAATAATTAGTAAACATTACCCTTCAACACCACTCGTTTAAATGTTTACCTAGTAGAAAAACAATTGTGTCTCTGAACTGGTGTGAAGTGGATGTGAAGGCCTGCTGAAGGTTGTGCCTCTTAAGTTGTGTCTCTGAATGGGATGAAATGTTACACTGAAACAGACACCTACATTTGTTCTCGAGTTTGTCATAGTTACATGTTAACATAATCACCTCTGCTGTCCACACACTTCTGCCAACGCTCAAGCTGTTACTAGATGCCGTTACACCGTAACTCTGTCTTGTTGATGGAACCAATTCCTCACAGCTGTCTTGACTTCAACATCCGAAGAGACGCGTTGTCCTCGAACCAATTCTGTAAGTTTTGAGAATATGTGGAAAGTATGGTGGGTGGGCGGTCCAAGGAGGTGAAACTCAAGCGGTGTAATGTACTCCTGCACTGGTGTGAGGTCGTGCTGGGGGAGAAGTCACAGTTAATGGTGGCATCCGTTGGTTTCGTCAAAACAATTAACATTCCAGTTTTCCGACAGACACTTGGGTTTTGATCTTTTTGAGTCCAGGTAAACCTTTGTGGCGGTGATCCATTGACTGTCTCTTGCTTTCTGGGTCGTAATGGTGGGCCCAGCTTTCATCTTCAGTCACAATGCTGCGTAAGATTTGGTCGCCCTCACGTTCTTGTCTCAACAACTCTCAGGACCCTTCCGTCCTTTATCGCATCAGTCATCATGCTGACACACTTGCCGGTACCGAGGATTAACGCCACTAGCCAGCAGCTCACGTCGACGGGCAAGATGTGCAGAGGCGATTCTGTTTGATTAATTCATCGGCTCGTTGTTGGTGACCCTCGTCAGTCTGACTGTTGGTCTTCCTCTACGTGGGTCATTATGTCGAATGTCTGCATCAGCCACACGGTGAACATAACTGGCGTCTACAGTCATCTACAGCTTTCATTCATCAGTGAGTCTCGATAGATGGATTGTTTTCTGCGGTCAGCACCATGAATAACCGCACAGACACCATGGTGGCTGATGTAGCTCTGAGACCTCTGGTGACAGAACTAAGAAACTTGTCAGCAGTGGGGGATTTATACTGCAGGTCATCCAGCGACGTGAACCTGTTGAGGAGTTTATGTCTCCGTGTGACTTGGAAGGTAATTTTAGATGTTATTATTATTTCAGCTTGACTCAGTGAATCCTGATCCCGGGCTGTTGCTGTTAACATCATTGTTCCATGTCAACTACCCCAACCTAACCTACAGTAACTTCATTTAACCTAACGTAGCGAAACCAACTCGCTAGCTTAGCGAGTAGCGACCTGTGGTTAAATGGTTAGCATGTTCGTCTCGAAAGCGAGCGGACCCGGGTTCGATCCCCGGGCAGGGTGAAACTATGGGCCAGTTTCTTTACGCCATTTGCCTCTGTCTACCCAGCAGTAATTGGGAACCTGGATGTTAATCGATTTGTGGATCGTGTTCCGGGGTAATGGTTAGCCAGTGCAGTTGGCGAGTTGTCCGGTCTTCTTGGACTATTCCTTGACACTGGTTCATGCAGCTCGTTAACTCAGGGTGTGGTTGTTGTGTTGGCGACAGCTTCTACACTAAACAAATTCACGCCTAACCTAACCTTACCTTTATGCAGCCTGCCCTAACCTGACTAAAGACTTGTATCGCTATCAGACCAAAGGACACATATGCAGCTCACTCCAGTGAACCAGGGCCAGAGGGAGGGTGAGACAGGCGGGTCATGGCCCCAGGGGTCCATGTTTTAGCTGGCCTAACAGTTAGATCTTGAAGTTGCAAAGAAAATACCTGATAGGTTTAACTTGTGGAAATATCTGCCATTGTCAGAGCTGACCTTGTCGAGAAGTGCAAATCATTGTTGCAAAAATTTACAAAACTGGTGCTAGTGCTGAAGAACTTTGCCAAATAATGATAGATATAAAACCAATGATTCCTCTGGTAGTTTGATGAGGAATAAACCCAGAGTCGTCTGGTTGACTTGGCTAGACTAAGCATCGAATCTGAACTAAGTCGACTGGTGGATTTTAATAAAGTGATCAAGAACTTAGCCAACACCAAGGCTCGCACAGTGCTGAAACAATGCCGTACAGTACATCAATATATAGTGTGAAAAGTTATATGATAATAATTTGTAATAATAACAATAATCAGTAAATCATATAATGGAGGCCATGATTTACCTTTATCCCGCTTAATATCATTCCTAGCCTACCTCTCTCCTCCTCCTTATCTATCACACTTGTACAGTTTTCTCCCTTATTCTCTTTCCTGTTCCGTCTCTCCTTTATCATTCCCTTCCTCTTCCTCCTCCTCTTCTCTCACCAGTTTTTCTACTTTTAATTTTTTCCTCCTTCCTTTCTCCAGCCTCTACCCCTCCCTCCTGCCCCACGCCTCCACGCCTGCCTCTCTTCACTAGTGAGGGAAGTTATCTACCTCCCTAGAGATATATATCAAACTTCACCATAAAGAAGTCTCTAGTACCTGGAGAGAGAGAGAGAGAGAGAGAGAGAGAGAGAGAGAGAGAGAGAGAGAGAGAGTTTGAGTAAATGGTAAGTGGGGAGGAGGAGAAGCCAACTACAAAGCACGTTGTTTAGGGCGGAGAGAGGGGGGGGGGTGTGGGTGGGGAGGAGAGAGTGGGTGGGGAGGAGAGTGTGTGGGTGGGAGAGGAGTCAGTGGGGAGAGACTTGGAGAGTAAAGGGAACCTACTGTAAGGTTGACCACCACACGTCCTCCACCACCACACGTCCTCCACCACCACACGTGCACCACCACCACACGTCCTCCACCACCACACGTCCTCCACCACCACACGTGCACCACCACCACACGTCATCCACCACCACCACACGTCCTCCACCACCACACGCCCTCCACCACCACACGTGCACCACCACCACCACACGTGCACCACCACCACCACACGTGCACCACCACCACACGTCCTCCACCACCACACCGTCCTCCACCACCACACGTGCACCACCACCACACGTCCTCCACCACCACACGTGCACCACCACCACACGTGCACCACCACACGTCCTCCACCACCACCACACGTCCTCCACCACCACCACACGTCCTCCACCACCACCACCACACGTCCTCCACCATCACCACACGTCCTCCACCACCACCACACGTCCTCCACCACCACCACACGTCCTCCACCACCACCACACGTTCTCCACCACCACCACACGTCCACCACCACCACCACACGTCCACCACCACACGTCCTCTACCACCACACGTCCTCTACCACCACACGTCCTCCACCACCACCACCACATGTCCTCCACCACCACACGTTCTCTTCCACCACCACACGTCCTCCACCACCACATGTCCTCCACCACCACACATCCTCCACCACCACACGTCCTCCACCAGCACCACCCGTCCTCCACCAGCACCACCACACGTCCTCCACCACCACACGTCCTCCACCACCACGTCCTCCACCACCACACGTCCTCCACAACCACCACACGTCCTCCACCACCACCACACGTCCTCCACTACCACACGTCCTCCACCAGCACCACCACACGTCCTCCACCACTACACGTCCACCACCACCACACATCCTCCACCACCACACGTCCTCCACTACCACACGTCCTCCACCACCACACGTCCACAACCACCACACGTCCTCCACAACCACCACACGTCCTCCACAACCACCACACGTCCTCCACCACCACCCGTCCTCCACTACCACCCGTCCTCCACCACCACCACACGTCCTCCACCACCACCACACGTCCTCCACCACCACCACACGTCCTCCACCACCACCACCACACGTCCTCCACCACCACCACCACACGTCCTCCACCACCACCACCACACGTCCTCCTCCACCACCACCACACGTCCTCCACCACCACCACCACCACCACACGTCCTCCACCACCACACGTCCACCACCACCACACGTCCACCACCACACGTCCACCACCACCACCACACGTCCACCACCACCACCACACGTCCTCCACTACCACCACCACACGTCCACCACCACCACCACCACACGTCCACCACCACAAGTCCACCAACACCGCCACATGTCTTCCACCAGCACCACACGTCCTCCACCACTACATGTCCACCACCACCACCACACGTCCTCCACCGCCACACGTCCTCCACCACCACACGTCCTCCACCACCAGACGTCCACCATCACACGTCCTCCACCACCACACGTCCTCCACCACCACCACCACACGTCCTCTACCACCACCACCACACGTCCTCTACCACCACCACACGTCCTCCACCACCATTATTCATCAGGCAATCTTCCGTGTATGTCTAAAGTGTAAGCGTGTGTGTGTGTGCGTGAGTGTGTGCGTGAGTGTGTGCGTGTGTGTGTGTAGGTGTGTGTGTGTGTCTGCAGCTGAAGATAAAGTAAATAATTGTAATATGACTTAAGATATATATGAGGCCGTGTTTCAGCATCTGAGACTGTTATCTTTTCTCTTGCAGGTAAGATGGTTCCTCCTCCTGCAGGTGAGTCCGCCCCTCAACCTGTCTGGTCTTAATGGTCTCTACTGTAGACTGATACTGTCAGGGATTCTCGGATCCTTCAACGGGGAATACGCACACACACTTGATCCTGTGTGGGTGTGTGTGTGTGTGTGTGTGTGTGTGTGTGTGTGTGTGTGTGTGTGTGTGTGTGTGTGTGTGTGTATCTTCACCCTAACCTAACCTCTTTCACACTCCATCAGCACTGGCATATTACACACATGTAATGGATATTGGGTACTGCTAACACTTGTTGACTGTGTGCTCCAGGACTGGTGTGTGGACAGTTCACCTGAAGAAGAACCGACTGTGTCTCAAGGAACGAGTCCCTGATATAACTTTAGGTAATGCTCTTGGTCTTACTGCACTTAGATGTAGGATACGTCTTGGCATTACTTATATTTAGGGATATTTATAATTTTCTGTGAGAACTATCTGTCGTGGGTAGACTGTCTCGCTACACCAATCACTTTATCAGAATATTCCTCACCTGGTTTAGGTAATACAGTATTGTTTTCCATCGGTTTAACTGACGAATAATCTTTGGAGTTTTTATTTTCCTTTATTTCCCAACCAACACTCCCCAATAGGTCACTACAAAGTGTAAAGAAGAATAAGTACTTGGTTCTTCCTCTGTAATCACCCTTGACCTCACCTGGTATATGAAGCCTTGTAAGGAAGTAACTTATTGTTTTTTATGTCTCAAGATAGATACTTAGACAGACATGCGGTATTTTTTTTTTGCCTAACAAGTAAACGATATCGTTTCCCATGTGCTCCACACTGCTCTCTTATCATGGTAGTCAGGCACAAGTCCACACGGGAGGCTGTGGCTGAGGTTTAATGGCTCTTCCCATAGTCAACAGGTTTTGGATGCGTTCACTTACCAATGTCTAGACAAGAGTTATAATATATAGAATCTTGTCCTAACGCTGCTATGATTTCGTCCTCTTAGCAAGTACAAGTGATCGTGGGCCCTTCGTGCCCGGTGAAAGTTTTAACGCTCGTGCTTGGCTAGCGCGCAACCGCCGTCTGGCTGACAGCGAACAGCGACATCGTTTTCCAGCGTAATTAAAATGGTTAATTAATGCTTTCCTAAAGAAACCATCGACATGGGACCAGGATTTTTTCACTCTACGAATTTTTTGCGATTTTTCCACCAAGTTTGATGATAAACGATTGTGCCGTTTCGGCTGCCCAGAGCACACACACACACGCCTAGTCCTATTGTATATTAGATAAAGGTGAGGCTTCAGACTAGCTTTTATATTATTTTTTATTAATTTTTGGCGTTAATTTTGTTTAAATTTGAGTCATTTTGACGCTCATATGATTGAGAAGCGATCAATGACTGCGAGGAAATTCATAATTCGGACTTTCCTTTTTGAGGGAAGGACTCCAGATAAAACGAATCTAACTGAAGTGAAAACCTACCTACCTACCTACCTACCTACCTAAACGTAGTTTTCATGTAAACTAATAATACTGTTATTTAAAAGCTTCCTAACGTAGTACCAGGTACTCTTTT
>CAUDMG010001333.1:2424805-2517305 GCA_958450375.1 Homarus gammarus
AAAAAAATAAAAATAAATGATAATCGAGTATTGAGGGAGGTGGAAGAGTGTGGAGCGTCCAGGTGGAAGAGTGTGGAGCGTCCAGGTGGAAGAGTGTGGAGCGTCCAGGTGGAAGAGTGTGGAGCGTCCAGGTGGAAGAGTGTGGAGTGTCCAGGTGGAAGAGTGTGGAGCGTCCAGGTGGAAGAGTGTGGAGCGTCCAGGTGGAAGAGTGTGGAGCGTCCAGGTGGAAGAGTGTGGAGTGTCCAGGTGGAAGAGTGTGGAGTGTCCAGGTGGAAGAGTGTGGAGTGTCCAGGTGGAAGAGTGTGGCGTGTCCAGGTGGAAGAGCGTGGAGTGTCCAGGTGGAAGAGTGTGGAGTGTCCAGGTGGAAGAGTGTGGAGTGTCCAGGTGGAAGAGTGTGGCGTGTCCAGGTGGAAGAGTGTGGAGTGTCCAGGTGGAAGAGTGTGGAGTGTCCAGGTGGAAGAGTGTGGAGGGTCCAGGTGGAAGAGAGTGGAGTGTCCTTCACCAGTGTAGGAGGAGGAGGCGAACGTTCCCTTGATAGCACTGGGGAGGTCCACTGAGTAACTGACCTGACGGCGTGACGCAAATTGACGATGATAAACACAGATACAGCACAGGGGTATGAGGAGTCTTGTACTAGTTCACTGTCATGTACTAGTTCACTGTCATGTACTAGTTCACTGTCATGTACTAGTTCACTGTTCATGTACTAGTTCACTGTCATGTACTAGTTCACTGTTCGTGTACTAGTTCACTGTTCATGTACTAGTTCACTGTTCATGTACTAGTTCACTGGCATGTACTAGTTCACTGTTCATGTACTAGTTCACTGTTCATGTACTAGTTCACTGTCATGTACTAGTTCACTGTCATGTACTAGTTCACTGTTCATGTACTAGTTCACTGTCATGTACTAGTTCACTGGCATGTACTAGTCCACTGTCATGTACTAGTTCACTGTCATGTACTAGTTCACTGTTCGTGTACTAGTTCACTGTTCATGTACTAGTTCACTGTTCATGTACTAGTTCACTGTTCATGTACTAGGAGAGAAGTACACATGATGGTGCCCCCTGACCTACACGCTAGCCAGGTTCACTGGGGCACATGTACTAGTACCTCAGTGTGATGGTCAGTGTCACTCGTAGACTAGGTTATCACGGTCTTAATGTACACCTCCTCTTGTGGGTCTGGATACTGTGAGTCACTTGTCAAGATCAATTTTCCGAATGCTACTTTACAACAAGAAACAAATAAACAAAAAAATATTCAAGTTAGAAAAATATAAGAAATCAATATTTTGAGTTTTAGAGAGAGCCAAAACTGTTTGTTAAGAGCACCTGGGAATTACATTAACATAAAATGGTAGAAAACAAAGGCGTAAACACAAGTAAACAATCAAACACAAGTAAACAATCAAACACAAGTAAACAATCATAAACAAGTAAACAATCAAACACAAGTAAACAATCATAAACAAGTAAACAATCATAAACAAGTAAACAATCATAAACACAAGTAAACAATCATAAACAAGTAAACAATCATAAACACAAGTAAACAATCAAACACAAGTAAACAATCATAAACAAGTAAACAATCATAAACAAGTAAACAATCATAAACACAAGTAAACAATCATAAACACAAGTAAACAATCAAACAAGTAAACAATCATAAACAAGTAAACAATCATAAACAAGTAAACAATCATAAACACAAGTAAACAATCAAACACAAGTAAACAATCAAACACAAGTAAACAATCATAAACAAGTAAACAATCATAAACAAGTAAACAATCAAACACAAGTAAACAATCATAAACAAGTAAACAATCATAAACACAAGTAAACAATCAAACACAAGTAAACAATCAAACACAAGTAAACAATCATAAACAAGTAAACAATCATAAACAAGTAAACAATCATAAACACAAGTAAACAATCATAAACACAAGTAAACAATCAAACACAAGTAAACAATCATAAACAAGTAAACAATCAAACACAAGTAAACAATCAAACACAAGTAAACAATCATAAACACAAGTAAACAATCAAACACAAGTAAACAATCAAACAAGTAAACAATCATAAACACAAGTAAACAATCAAACACAAGTAAACAATCATAAACAAGTAAACAATCATAAACAAGTAAACAATCATAAACACAAGTAAACAATCAAACACAAGTAAACAATCATAAACAAGTAAACAATCAAACACAAGTAAACAATCATAAACAAGTAAACAATCATAAACAAGTAAACAATCATAAACACAAGTAAACAATCAAACATGTAAACAATCATAAACAAGTAAACAATCATAAACAAGTAAACAATCAAACACAAGTAAACAATCTAACACAAGTAAACAATCATAAACAAGTAAACAATCATAAACAAGTAAACAATCATAAACAAGTAAACAATCATAAACAAGTAATCAATCAAACACAAGTAAACAATCATAAACAAGTAAACAATCAAACACAAGTAAACAATCATAGTAAGTTGTATTAAAGTGTGTTATACAAGATAATTTTATTGGGGTAAATAATTCCCTCTCTTCTGTGTGTGTACTGCCTCTTAAATGTGAGGAAACAGTGACATCACTCGCCAACCACCATTTACCAACCACCATTTTCCAACAACCATTTATCAACCGCCATTTACCAACCACCATTTTCCAACCACCATTTACCAACCACCATTTTCCAACCACCATTTACCAACCACCATTTACCAACCACCATTTATCAACCACCATTTATCAACCACCATTTATCAACCACCATTTATCAACCACCATTTACCAACCACCATTCTATATCCATTCTGTAATACGGTGACCAGAACTGAACTGCGTAATCCAGGTGTGGTCTCACAAGCCCAAGATACAGTTTTAGGATGACCTCGCTAGTCTTGTAACTAACACTCCTTTGTATGAACCCAAGTACTTTATTAGCCTTGTTACGAGCAAAAACACATTGTTTACTTGGCTTAAGGTTCCTACTTATCATTACTCCTAAATCTCTCTTGCAGTCGGATTTCTCTATGGCATCGTTGTTCATCTGGTATCTGGTTTCCCTGTTTACATCTCCTATACTGAGTACTTTACATTTGTCCATGTTGAATTTCATCTGCCATTTTTCCGACCATTCGAAAAATTTGTTTAGATCTTCCTGTAGTTTTGGGGAGTCCTCGTCAGATTTAATAACACGTCCTATTTTAGTGTCATCAGCAAATTTACTTATGTTGCTGTCTATGCTGATATCTATGTCGTTTATGTATATAATAAATAATAATGGTCCAAGTACTGAGCCTTGGGGAACTCCACTTGTGACGTTGCTCCAATGGGACTTAGTGCCGTTAATGCTCACTCGTTTTTTCCTGTCCTGTAACCACGCCCTAATCCATTTAAGGATGTTACCTTTGATGCCATGTGCTTCTACCTTTCTAATTAGTCTTTCGTGGGGGACTCTGTCGAAGGCTTTGCTAAAGTCGAGATATACTACATCATAATTGTGCCCCTAGTCCACCGATTCGAAAACTGATGAAAAGAATGTTAATAGATTAGTTAGACAAGAACGTCCGCTTGTGAAGCCATGCTGAGAATCATTGATCAATCGGTGCTTCTCCAGGTGATTTCGAATAGAGTTTGAAGTGATTGCTTCCAGTAATTTGCCTACGATTGATGTTAGACTGATTGGGCGGTAGTTAGAGGATAGTAATCTATCCCCCTTCTTGAAAATCGGTATTACATTCGCTATCCTCCAGGACTCTGGTACTACACCTGTTTTTAAGGACATGTTAAACAACTTTGCTAAGGGCATACTAAGCTCTTCCTTACATTCCTTTAATACACGGGCAAATATCTCATCGGGACCAGGTGGCCTTATTAGGCTTTAGTTTGTCTATTTGCTTACTAATATCGTTACTAGTCACTACTATCTCGCTTGATTTGTTTTCTTCACTATCTCTGAATAGAGTCGGTGCCTCGGGTATCATGTTTAAATTTTCGGTGGTGAAAACTGTTGAAAAATATTTATTCAAATTATTGCTCATTTCTCTGTCGTTATCAGTGAGCTCGCCAGTATCTGCCCATATTGGTCCAATCTTTTCTCGTGTTTTAGTTTGATACATTTGGTAGGATCCTTTGGGGTTTGTCTTTGCCTCCCTTGCTATCCTTACCTCGGTTTTTACCCTACTAGCCAATATCTTATAATAATCGTGGAGGTAAATTTCGCCACGCTTTATCCTTCTACCTTTAGTGTTCCTTTGGCCAATGATGTTCTTTAAATAAATTTTTATTTATCCATTTAGGGTCATTGTTGTCTGATCTGAGTTTTTTGTATGGTATGTTCTGCCTTTGTGCATTAAGTAACTCATTATTTAAATTGTCGTGGGACTCGGCAATCTCAGATGTTGTTATCAGGTCGGAGTCATTTGTCAGGTTCACGGCCAAGTGCGATACCCCCTCTCTCAGCTGCCTCTTTAAACTGTCAAGGTTTGCCCTTCTGAAATCTAGTACTTTAGTGGAATTTTCCTTACATCTGCCCCGAAAATCTAACTGGAATCTAATTTCTTTGTGATCGCTGTTTGCAAGTTCGTTCCCTACCTCGACATTGCTAATGAGGTTTTCTCTGTTCGACAGAACTAAATCGAGTATATTATTACCCCGTGTGGGTTTGGTTATATGTTGACTTAGGAAACAGTCCTGGATCGTCTCGAGAAAATCCTCTGATTCTGAGTTACTCGTAAGGTCAGTCCAATCTATTTGGCCAAGGTTAAAGTCTCTAACTATACAGACTTTGTTGTGTATGGAAGCCCTGCTCATTTCATCCCAGATAAGTGGCTCATTGACTATCAAGATTGGTAGGTCTATATAATACTCCTGTGATTAATTTTTCCCGACCGTCGCTTAGTTCTATCCAAATTGTTTCTATATTCCGCTCAGTTTTTATTTCCTTATTTATTTCACACTTCAGATTATCCCTAACATAGATTGCTACTCCGCCTCCTTTTCTGGTCTGTCTATCGGTATGGAACAATTTGTAACCCGCAATTTGGTATTCGACTGGCAACTCACGTGAGTCTAGCTTCATCCATGTTTCAGTGAATGCTATTATATCGATTTTCTCGGTACATACCAAGCCCTAATATCATCCATTTTGTTTCTCATACTTCTACTGTTCGCGTAGTAGACATTTAAGTTAGTCGTGCTCAGAGTCCTCCCTTTGCCGCGTTTAGGTTTAAACTCCCTGTCTAATTTAGTTTTGTCTCCTCCACCCACGTGCCCATATGTTCGCCTAGTAGTTTAAAGACTTCGATGTCTTTTGAACTGACCCCTCTAGAGACCCAGCCAGGGTTGCCACCCCATCCCGAGACAGGTGCACCCCATCCCGAGCATAAAGGTCCCTTCTGCCGTAAACGTTGTCCCAGTTGTCATTGAATGGGACCGATATTGACTTGCAGTATCTGTCAAGACGGTATTTGACACCAACCGCCCTCGACAACCATTCACTGCCAACTCTCCTTCTAGGCAGGACACCGCATATGATAGGGATCCCTCCCTTAGACCTAATACAATCTATAGCTGCCTTGAACTTATCAAGAAGCTCCTTGCTCCTACACCGGCTAATATCATTTCCTCCTGCACTGAGGCAGATAATGGGTTTGTTCCCATTACCAGACAAGATATTGTCCATCCTGTCAATTATATCCCCCACCCCAGCTCCTGGCAAACACACCCTCATCCTATTTTTGTTTTTACCGCAAAAGGCCCTGTCCAAGTATCTTACCTGTGAGTCACCAACAATTAAAGTTTTTATACCTTCCTTGTCATCCCTGTCGCTGACTGTACTAACGTCCAATTCGTCTATCAAGGAACTGAACGAGTTGGTATACCTAGCTGTTGTTGTCGTTGTTGTCGTATCCTTGGTGTATTTCTTCACCACCAGCTTGGTCTTCCCTCTCCTTACAACCTTCCTCTTGCTTGAGTTTTCGTCAGACTCTGGCTTTCCCTGTCCCGCCTCCCCTTTTAACCTCGCCAGCTCTTCCCTTAATTTCAGGTTCTCCAACGTGGCCCTCGCCAATTCTTCCATGGACCACTCTAGTTTGGTCAACAAACTCACACACCCAAGACCACACAAAGCACTGGCCATATCTGATAATTATCCCTCGGGAGCTAACTCTGCCATGACCTTTCCCCTAGTGAGGTCAGAACACGTGGTGTCCCCATGATTCTACGACACCACGTAGCGAATGAGTTGCTACAGCATCATGTGAAGTTCCTCATAACACCATCTGTGAGGGAATTACTACACCACATGATGCCCCTCATAACACCATCTGTGAGGGAATTACTATGGCATGTGATGCCCCTCAAAACACCATCTGTCAGGGAATTATTACACCACATCAGGCCCCTCAAACACCATCTGTGAGGGAATTACTACATCATCAGGCCCCTCATAATACCATCTGTGAGGGAATTATTACACCACATCAGGCCCCTCAAACACCATCTGTGAGGGAATTACTACACCACATCAGGCCCCTCATAACACCATCTGTGAGGGAATTACTACACCACGTGAGGCCCCTCATAACACCATCTGTGAGGGAACTAGTACTCCACGTGATGCGCCTCATAACACCATCTGTGAGGGAGTTCCTACACTACGTGTCTGCTGTTCAACACCTCAGCTCACATGATCTACGTGTGTAAACATTAATCTGTGTGTTCACTGTATGTTCCTTCACCTTTCTCTAATGAAGGCTTTTGTTAAACCACCACTGTGTGTAATAAGTCATTTATGTCCAATGTATATTTTCAGCCTTCGGGCTGCAGAACTTTTTCAATAAACCATTAATTATTATTATTATTATTATTATTATTATTATTATTATTATTATTATTATTATATTGACGTATTTACTCTACACGTGCACATGAATACTCGTATAGTACATGTAAGTAGGTGTGTACATGGGCCCCACGTACAGTACATGTAAGTAGCTGTGTACATGGGCCCCACGTACAGTCCATGTAATTAGCTGTGTACATGGGCCCCACGTACAGTACATGTAAGTCGGTGTGTACATGGGTCCCACGTACAGTACATGTAAGTCGGTGTGTACATGGGTCCCACGTACAGTACATGTAAGTAGCTGTGTACATGGGTCCCACTTACAGTACATGTAAGTAGCTGTGTACATGGGTCCCACGTACAGTACATGTAAGTAGCTGTGTACATGGGTCCCACGTATAGTACATGTAAGTAGCTGTGTACATGGGTCCCACGTACAGTACATGTAAGTAGCTGTGTACATGGGTCCCACGTACAGTACATGTAAGTCGGTGTGTACATGGGTCCCACGTACAGTACATGTAAGTAGCTGTGTACATGGGTCCCACGTACAGTACATGTAAGTAGCTGTGTACATGGGTCCCACGTACAGTACATGTAAGTAGCTGTGTACATGGGTCCCACGTATAGTACATGTAAGTAGCTGTGTACATGGGTCCCACGTATACGAATTTTATGACTTTAAATATTAAATGATAAATGGCAACTTGTCATTATAATTTAGGAATAAAACTTACAGAAGTGAATCATATAAGATAAAAATAATTTGTGTGTTTCAGAATTATTGTGATATTATAGAAAAAAAGTAACAAAATTTGCCATATCGTCGTTCTGAAGGTTTTGTATTGATTCCTCACTGTAAATATCACACGAGTGGCAGGAAGGAAATATTGATAAAACTAAATATTCACTTACATTTTATCAGCCCCCAGATGTCAGTTTTGAGGGAGGGAATTTGACGTGTGGTTGACGGCGATGTCAGGAAGTCTAGTCTGGGTCGTCGGTCGTCCCCACCAGGAGTTAACGAAGGTGGTGGTGGTGACGGCCCCGCGCTGCAGTACACTGGGGGACACCCTCCTCCTACAGCGTCCATCATCCCCGGCAGGAAGCAATAAGCGAAGCCCCGAGTTGTACCACACATCACCCCTGGGTCCTCCTCCTCACTGCACTGCCACATATACCTGCTTCACACACCTGCCACACTCACCTGCTCCCTCACCTACACACACCTGCCACACTCACCTGCTCCCTCACCTACACACACCTGCCACACACATGTTACACACACCTGGTAAACACACCTGCTACACATTTGGCCTACACACTTGCCACATACCTGCTACACACACTTGCCCCCAAACCTGTGCCAAACACCTGCTACACACCCACCACACACTTGTCCCACACCTGACCTCCACACCTGTCAGTCACCTTTACCTGTTGCACTTAACTCACGTGGAATTACCGGGTTTGCCAGCAGCCAGTTTGCATGAGACAGGTTCCTTGTTGGTCGACTGGCAGCTGTGTGGTAAACTTGGGGTACAAATTCTTTACGGTTTATACTTTACCTAAAACCAACACAAGGAAGGAAAGTTAATATTGGTTTATTTCGTTGGGTTGTTTGATATATCTATACGGTATATTAAACACCTCTATACGGTATATTAAACACCTTTATACGGTATTAGGACTCGTTCCAGAAAGTTCCTTGTGTTGACTTTCGCTCTTCGAATCTTACTGAACCTGTGTTGTGTAATACTTGAAGGGAAAATATTACCTAACCTAACCTAACCTAACCTACCGTAACCTAACCTAACCTAACCTCACCTACCGTAACCTAACCTCACCTCACCTACCGTAACCTAACCTACCCTACCCTAACCTAACCTACCGTAACCTAACCTAACCTAACCTACCCTACCGTAACCTAACCTAACCTAACCTACCCTACCCTAACCTACCCTACCCTAACCTACCCTACCCTAACCTAACCTACCGTAACCTAACCTAACCTAACCTAACCTACCCTACCCTACCGTAACCTAACCTAACCTAACCTAACCTACCGTAACCTAACCTACCCTACCCTAACCTAACCTACCGTAACCTCACCTAACCTAACCTAACCTACCCTACCGTAACCTAACCTAACCTAACCTACCCTACCCTAACCTAACCTCACCTCACCTAACCTACCGTAACCTAACCTAACCTAACCTAACCTACCGTAACCTAACCTAGCCTCACCTAACCTAGCCTACCCTAACCTAACCTACCCTAACCTAACCTAACCTACCCTACCGTAACCTAACCTAACCTACCCTAACCTAACCTAACCTACCCTACCCTAACCTAACCTAACCTACCCTACCGTAACCTAACCTAACCTAACCTAACCTAACCTACCGTAACCTAGCCTAACCTAACCTACCCTACCCTACCCTACCCTACCCTACCCTACCCTAACCTAACCTAACCTACCGTAACCTAACCTAACCTACCCTAACCTAACCTAACCTAACCTACCATACCGTAACCTAACCTAACCTACCCTAACCTAACCTAGCCTACCCTAACCTACCCTAACCTAACCTAACCTAACCTACCGTAACCTAGCCTACCCTAACCTAACCTAACCTAACCTAACCTTAAATAAGTTTTCTTTAATAAGTGTGTTGATGTGTTCTTGTGCAGTATGTTTGTATGTACACACACACACACACACACGCACACGCACACACACACACACACACACAGCACTGCCCAATACAAACTCTGGTACATCTTCTCGCCATCCAATAAGAAGTTCGTTTTTATGAGTGTCATCTATGGTGGCTTGTGATTGGTGGGTTCCTCGCCGACTGGTGTTTATTGAGTTGTTATTGTTGTTGTTGACCGAGTGTTGTTGTTGTTGTTGACCGAGTGTTGTTGTTGTTGACCGAGTGTTGTTGTTGTTGTTGACCGAGTGTTGTTGTTGTTGTTGACCGAGTGTTGTTGTTGTTGTTGACCGAGTGTTGTTGTTGTTGACCGAGTGTTGTTGTTGTTGTTGACCGAGTGTTGTTGTTGTTGACCGAGTGTTGTTGTTGTTGACCGAGTGTTGTTGTTGTTGTTGTTGACCGAGTGTTGTTGTTGTTGACCGAGTGTTGTTGTTGTTGACCGAGTGTTGTTGTTGTTGTTGACCGAGTGTTGTTGTTGTTGACCGAGTGTTGTACTCAATATATCCATACTCCCTTAATGATGACCCAGTAACACCTGACATAGCGTACCTGTACTTAATATTGGAAGAACAAATACTGTCAATGTATACAGCCTTAACAACATCAACCTAGAGAAGTCGACTTGTGAAAGAGACCTAGGGGTACTTGTAAGCCCGGACCTACTGCCTAGAAAACAGTGCATTAATGTTCGAAATAAGGCAAACAGAGTATTGGGTTTTATTTCTAGAAGTGTAAGTAATAAGAGTGCGGAGGTCTTATTGCAACTATATCTTGCGCTAGTCAGGCCGCACCTCGATTATGCGGTTCAGTTCTGGTGCCCTTAGTATAGAATGGATATAAATTCACTAGAGTTGGTGCAGCGAAGAATAACAAAAATGATTCCGGAACTTAGAAACCTTCCATATCAGGGTAGGTTATGGAAACTAAACTTGCATTCCCTAGAAAGACGAAGAGTGCGGGGAGATATGATAGAAGTATTTAAGTGGGTGAAAGGAATCAATAAAGGGGATATAGATAAAGTTCTTATAATATACGAGCAGGATAGGACTCGGAGCAACGGATTTAAGTTGGATATGTTTAGGTTTAGGAGGGAGATAGGAAGAAACTGGTTCACAAATAGGGTGGTGGACGAGTGGAACAAGCTTAGCAACTTTGTAGTAAGTGCTGGAACTCTGGAAAGTTTTGAAAGGAGGCTAGATAGATTCATGGATGATAGAGAGTGGTAGTAACTCTCGACAGGAGCTGCCATGTACAGGCCAACCGGCCTATTGCAGACTCCTTATGTTCTTATGTTCTCATATTCTCATATTCTTATAGTTATACGTGACTCACCTGACCTAACCTAACCTAACCTGACCTAACCTAACCTGACCTAACCTAACCTGACCTGACCGAACCAAACCTGACCTAACCTAACCTATGTTTGTATCTACGAATAAACCTTAAATTATTAAAGGGAACAACTTTTAAAGGTCTTCTTCTTTCGTTACCTCCTCCTCCTCCTCCTCCTCCTCCTTCCTCTCATTCTGCTCCTGCTCATATTACTCCCCTGCCCATTCTCATAATCTTCCTCACCTCTCCTCCTCCATACTTCCTCCTCCTTTAACCTTTTCACCTCCTGCGCCTTTCCTCTTCCTCCATCCTCCTCCCAATCCTTCCTTCATCCTCCTCCTCCACACACTCTTCCCTCCATCGTCATCCAGTCTAGCCTCTCTCTATTCCTGGTGTGTTGGTCAAATGTTTGGTGTGGCTCGATAACTCCCTCACTCCTGGTACCGTCCATCGTGGGGTAACAAGACACGAACATTCAATCTGGTGCTCACGTCCTTATATGCCTGTCTACTGTACACATGATATTATTAGGGGTAGTTGCATTGTAGAGAGGTTTAAGGTGTTTTGAGGGTAGTGTATAGCATCCTATTATTATTATTATTATTATTATTATTATTATTATTATTACACAGGACAACAAATTTTTTATAATTCCCAGTTGCATGAGATTTCTTTACTGTTTCTTACCATTTTTGATCTGCTGATTTCATATTTGAAACCAGTTTTGTTCTGCATGCTCCAGTTTTCATGTAATTTGAGGTTTTACATTCTAGCCGTTTGCGGTCAAATTAATTAATTACACGATTATGGTATCAATAGGGAGATATAATTTTGTCTGTTTTTTCTTTCAGATTTGGTCATGGCTACAAAGAGAAATCAATGTGTGAACAAACCTGATGCCTTCTGTTATATTTGTGGATACTTCACGCTTATTCGTCAGAGGCGCAATATAACATCGTTTGTGAGGCGCGGCTATAAAGCGTACTTCGGACTTACTCTTGGCGACCAAGACAAAAAATGGGCTCCACATGCTGTGTCATAACTGCGAAGAAATGCTGCGTGACTGGACAAAAGGAAAACGTAAGGGCTTACCGTTCGGAATTCCCATGACCTGGCGAGAACCGAAGGACCACACAACTGACTGCTATTTTTGTCTGATCAATACGAAGGGTGTTGGCAAGAAAAACAGACATAAAATATCGTATCCTAGTATCCCTTCAGCAATTCGACCTACTTTGCACTCTGATGAGCTACCAGTTCCAGTTTTTAATGGGTTGTCTCCAGCTGAAGAGGAGGGAAGCGACAAAGACCAAGAGAGTGAACATGAAACTCCAGAAATACTTGCAGATTCCGACGATTCTTCTGATGGTACACCAGAGTCATCAACCCCTCAGAAGTTTAGTCAGCCAGAGCTGAATGACCTTGTGCGTGATTTGGGTCTCTCCAAAAATGCAGCAGAAGTTCTAGCTTCTAGGTTGCAAGAAAAGGCTCTACTGAACCAGACCACAAAAGTTTCAGACTTTAGAAAGCGGGAACAGGATTTTGTGCCATTCTTTACAGAGGAGAATAAGTTTGTTTACTGTCATAATATCCCGGGTCTTCTCCAGGAATTAGGGATTCCATTGTATAGTCCAAATGACTGGCGATTATTTCTAGATAGTTGTAAGCGTAGCCTGAAGTGTGTGCTACTACATAATGGTAATGTCTATGCAGCTGTTCCAGTGGGTCATTCTGTGTGCTTACGAGAGGAGTATAATGACATTAAAACTGTGATTCACCTGCTAAAATACCATGAGCACAACTGGACAATTTGTGTTGACCTCAAAATGGTGAACTTCCTTCTTGGCCAACAAAGAGGATTTACAAAGTATCCCTGCTTTCTTTGCATGTGGGACAGCCGAGCTACAGACAGGCATTGGAACCTGAAGGAGTGGCCCTTACGTGAGACTCTGGAAGCTGGTATGCCAAACATTGTCAATGATCCAATCGTCAGTCGAGAAAAGATCATATTTCCTCCTCTCCATATCAAGCTGGGCCTGATGAAACAGTTTGTCAGAGCATTAAATACTGATGGTGAATGCTTCCAACACATAGTCTCTGCTCACCCTGCTTTGTCATTTGAGAAGATAAAGGCAGGTGTGTTTGATGGACCACAAATTCGTGCACTTGTACGTGATCAAGACTTTGTCAGAAAGATGGACGACAAGGAAAGGGGTGCATGGCTTTCATTTGTGGCGGTAATGGAAAACTTTCTTGGTAATAAAAAGGCTGACAACTATGAAACCCTTGTAGCAACCATGTTGTCAGCCTTTCATGACCTTGGATGCAATATGAGTGTCAAACTCCATTTCCTATATAGTCATCTTGATAGATTCCCTGAGAACCTAGGGGCAGTAAGTGACGAGCAAGGCGAGCGGTTTCATCAGGATCTCAAGACCATGGAAGACCGCTACCAAGGGAGATGGGACAAACATATGATGGCAGACTACTGCTGGAGCATTAAACGAGAGTGCCCTGAGACATTTCACAAACGCAAGAGCTTCAAGCGCAAATTCCTACCTGGCTAAAATGTGATTGGGCTTTGTCTCCTCATAGTAACAAATTTCTTACCTAACAATGAGTTTTATACAAATTTCAACCTTTGTTTTAGATGGAACATGTTTCAAATTGTGTTGTTGAATAAATTTAGAATATGTAATATTTTATTGTTTATTACCCAGCTAATTTAATGACAGTTTAATGACATATTTTTCAAGATAGACGACGAGGTCAATAAGACGAAGACGAAATTTTGAAATTTCAAAATACCTTGATTGCAAAAAAAATAGAGCTTACAGAAAGAAACTAACTTCAGATATGAGATCAGCACACCCAAATTAGGTAGAATCAAGTGTTTATAGCAATGCAACAAAAACTTTGTTGACCAGTGTTATCATTCGAATCATCGTTTTTTTAAATTTTAGTAAAACCTAGGATATCTAACACACACACACACACACACACACTCACAGGCGTTAACTATACAGTACCTGATAGTTAAGTGATTTATAGAGGAAAATATTACGGTAATTGTCTCAACAATTGTTTAGGAAATTAATTGACGAATCATATAAGTATTTTGATGGTGAGTTTCATAATGTTGTTTACCAATTGCGGATACGATAATATTGTGTTAGTTCACCTACCTGCCAGCCTCTCACTTACCTGCCAGCCTCTCACCTACCTGCCAGCCTCTCACCTACCTGCCAGCCTCTCCCCTACCTGCCAGCCTTATGTCTGTCGTCAGTGTTAATAAAAACCTTTAAAACTTGAAGTATTTTTTTTGAAACGTTTGACTTATTTTTGTTAAAGACGAATAAGAACATTCCTTGGCTGGCTACTGTGTGGGGGAGTCAGACGTCTTGTTATTGTCACAGTTATCCCTCGTGATGTCACACCACATGCGACTCAAAGGGCTGACGGACAGTACACCCAAGGAGGCAGCGTGGCCGACACAGTCCTCGATCATAAAGTTAGATTTCTATTCACATTTGGGTTGACTAAGGATGTCTTGGGCGCGAACCAACGATCATTAGGACGAAAAACGAGCGCTGTTTCCACTTTGCTGCCACTAATCACCCAATAAAGGGTGACTCGTAAACCCCTAATTTACCCACCGTGTTGCTCCTAACGGCTAATAATCACCTTGTTGACCCAATCACTGCCGCCAGCGTAAGGGCCTCGAGCAGGAGTCATTGGGTTGAGATCATATTGTAGAGTGAGTGAGTGTGGCTGGCCGGCATCATGTTTGATTCAGGCGGCGTTCAAGGTGAGGCCCAGCACACCACATTAAAGGTGACCACCCGCCCATACCACCACCTACTGTATCACCCCACACGGTGTTATACCAGGAGAGACGGCCACACGGTGTTAGACCAGGAGAGACGGCCACACGGTGTTATACCAGGAGAGACGGCCACACGGTGTTAGACCAGGAGAGACGGCCACACGGTGTTATACCAGGAGAGACGGCCACACGGTGTTATACCAGGAGAGACGGCCACACGGTGTTATACCAGGAGAGACGGCCACACGGTGTTAGACCAGGAGAGACGGCCACACGGTGTTATACCAGGAGAAACGGCCACACGGTGTTATACCAGGAGAGACGGCCACACGGTGTTATACCAGGAGAGACGGCCACACGGTGTTATACCAGGAGAGACGGCCACACGGTGTTAGACCAGGAGAGACGGCCACACGGTGTTATACCAGGAGAGACGGCCACACGGTGTTATACCAGGAGAGACGGCCACACGGTGTTATACAAGGAGAGACGGCCACACGGTGTTATACCAGGAGAGACGGCCACACGGTGTTATACCAGGAGAGACGGCCACACGGTGTTATACCAGGAGAGACGGCCACACGGTGTTAGACCAGGAGAGACGGCCACACGGTGTTATACCAGGAGGGACGGCCACACGGTGTTATACCAGGAGAGACGGCCACACGGTGTTATACCAGGAGAGACGGCCACACGGTGTTAGACCAGGAGAGACGGCCACACGGTGTTATACCAGGAGAGACGGCCACACGGTGTTATACCAGGAGAGACGGCCACACGGTGTTATACCAGGAGAGACGGCCACACGGTGTTATACCAGGAGAGACGGCCACACGGTGTTATACCAGGAGAGACGGCCACACGGTGTTATACCAGGAGAGACGGCCACACGGTGTTATACCAGGTATATTAAGACACATGCTCTGACATTTACTGACACATGTGCCATTGACACATACTGAGATACGTGTGTGTGTGTGTGTGTGTGTGTTAGTGCGTGTGTGTGTGTGTGTTAATGCGTGTGTGTGTTAGTGTGTGTGTGTGTGTGTGTGTGTGCATGTGTGTGTGTGTTAGTGCGTGTGTGTGTGTGTGTGTGTGTGTGTGTGTGTGTGTGTGTGTGTGTTTTAGTGCGTGTGTGTCTGTGTTAGTGCGTGTGTAATAATAATAATAATAATAATAATAATAATAATAGTAATAATAGTAATAATTAACGGTTTATTGAAAGATCTTGGCAGCCGGAAGGCTGAAAATATACAGTTACATATTTGGGGAATGGGTTTCGAATTACAAATAATATACAAGTAACATAAGTGACACAAATAAGACATATAATAACTTAGATGGGGAAAAGCTCAAACTACAGTTCATTTCAACATAGTGACAGTGCAAGGAGTAGTGTTTACAAGTTATTGATAATTTTTACAATGGTTGGGACTGGGCTGTTCTTATAGCGATCAGTTCGTGCACGTATGGGCTGGATGCGGTTGTGGTGTCGAACAGCAATTCTCGGACTAGGGATCTCAGGTGGTAGTAGGAGCCGGTGTCGGGGATGGTGTAGAAGCTTCTTACCAAATTTGCAGATGAGGTCGTGGTGATGGTCAGTGAGAGTCGAAAGGGTCAGTGTGTTGAGCGCTTCTTGATATGTGGAGTAGGAAGGGGAGAGAATAATCTTGCATGCCCTCTTTTGCACTTTTTCTGGGTGTTTACGTTGTGTGGCATTTAGGGAGGAAGACCAGGTGGGGGAGGCATAGGTGAGCTTGGGAAGTATGAATGTTGTGTAAACACTGAGGAGCTCGTGTGCAGGAACTCCGAGGGACTTGAGTCGGCGGAGGAGGTGGAGACGGAAACTGGAGGATTTGACAACTTCACTGACGTGTGGTTTCCAATTTAGTTTGTTGTCTATGGTGACGCCGAGGAGCTTCGTGGAATCTACAACCTGGAGTGTGTTCGGACCTAGAGTAATGGAAGGAGGTGGGACAATGTCGGAGGAGAGGTTGATGTGCATAACCATGGTCTTGGTATGGTTGATGGTGACATGGTTGTTGGTGGCCCAGTTTTGGAGACTGTTCAATAAATCCTGAAGGGCGGTATAGTTGGGAGCAGAATTGTTGACGCTGATCCCAATGGTGGAGTCGTCGACATATTTCCAGCGAGCAGGGGTTTCTCTTAGGGCATCATTGTGTGTGTGTGTGTGTGTGTGTTAGTGCGTGTGTGTGTGTGTGTGTGTGTGTTCGTGCGTGTGTGAGTGTTAGTGCGTGCGTGTGTGTGTGCGTGTTAGTGCGTGTGTGTGTTAGTGTGTATGTGTGTGTTAGTGTGCGTGTGCTAGTGCGTGTGTGAGTGTTAGTGCTTGTGTGTGTGTAATAATAATAATAATAATAATCGGTTTATTAATAGAGTTGCAGCCGGTGGCTGAAAATATACAGACTTACATTTGATCTAGACATAATGATATAATATGCATTGATTACATTTACAGGGCTGTACAATACATAAATCAGGAGTTGTTTATTATTTTAACAATAGATGGGATGGTGCTGTTCTTATATCTATCGGTGCGGGCTCTTATGGGCTGAATTTTGTTGTAGTGGCGGACTGCGCGAGGTGGGTGGGGGCTGCAGGAGGTGGCGAGGGTGGTGCAGTAGTCCCCTGCCAAACCTTCCCAGTGCTTGGTGGTGGAGGTCACTGAGGGATGGCATTTCCAGTGTGTGTGTGTGTGTGTTAGTGTGTGTGTGTTATTGCGTGTGTAATAAAAATAATAATAATAATAATAATAATAATAAACGGTTTATTAATAGAGTTGCAGCCGGTGGCTAAAAATATACAGACTTACATTTGATGTGTGTGTGTGTGTTAGTGTGTGTGTGTGTGTTAGTGTGTGTGTGTGTGTGTGTGTGTGTGTGTGTGTGTGTGTTAGTGCGTGTGTGTGTGTTTGTTAGTGTGTGTGTGTGTGTGTTAGTGTATGTGTGTGTGTGTGTGTGTGTGTGTGTGTTAGTGCATGTATGAGTGTTAGTGTGTGTGTGTGTGTTGGTGCGTGTATGAGTGTTAAGAACATACGAACATAAGAATGGAGGAAACTGCAGTGGGCCTATTGGCCCATACTGGGCAGTCCCGTTTACACCCAACCGTTGGTGTAAACACACCTTTACCGAGTTTAGTTTTAAACTCCCTGTTTAATTTAGTTTTGTCATCATTCCTAACACTATTTCCCTGTAATCTTTTACTTTGTTTACCCGCTCCCACTGCAGTTTCCCCCACCCCTGTGCCCATATGTTCCCCTAGCAGTTTAAAGACTTCGATGTCCTTTGAACTGCCCCCTCTAGAGACCCAGCCAGGGTTGCCACCCCATCCCGAGACAGGTCCCTTCTGCCGTAGAAGTTGTCCCAGTTGTCAATGAATGGGACCGATATTGACTTGCAATATCTGTCAAGACGGTCGTTAACACCAACTGCCCTTGACAACCATTCACTGCCAACTCTCCTTCTAGGCAGGACACCGCATATGATAGGGATCCCTCCCTTAGACCTAATACGATCTATAGCTGCCTTGAACTTATCAAGAAGCTCCTCGCTCCTACACCGGCCAATATCATTGCCTCCTGCACTGAGGCAGATAATGGGTTTGTTCCCATTACCAGACAAGATATTGTCCATCCTGTCAATTATATCCCCTACCCCAGCTCCTGGCAAACACACCCTCATCCTATTTTTGTTTTTACCACAAAAGACCCTGTCCAAGTATCTTACCTGTGAGTCACCAACAATTAAAGTTTTTACACCTTCCTTGTCATCCCTGTCCCTGACTGTACTAACGTCCAATTCGTCTATCAAGGGACCGAACGAGTTGGTACACCTAGCTGTTGTTGTCGTTGTTGTCGTATCCTTGGTGTACTTCTTCACCACCAGCTTGGTCTTCCCTCTCCTCACAACCTTCCACTCGCTTGAATTTTCGTCAGGTCAGGTCAGGTTAGGTTAGGTTAGGTTAGGTTAGGGCGACGCTGGAGAGGACACACAATACTTCCTCCTGATTTTTAACACTGATAATTACTAATACGTGACCTGACCTAACCTAACCTAACCTAACCTAACCTCACCTCACCTTACCTTACCCAACCCTCCAGCATCGCCCCCACTATCGCTCGCCTGAATATTTCAAAGAGTGTTGAACATTAAAGCTTTTATACACTGAGCATTGGGATTGTCGCAGATTTTGAGGAAGGTCGAGCGTATGGTGAGAGAGAGAGAGAGAGAGAGAGCATAAGAAAATAAGGAGTCTGCAATAGACCGGTTGGCCTGTGCATGGCAGCTCCTGTCGAGAGTTACTACCACTATCATCCATGAATCTATCTAGCCTCCTTTTATAACTTTCCAGCGTTCCAGCACTTACTATAAAGTTGCTAAGCTTCTTCCACTCGTCCACCATCCTATTTGCGAACCAGTTCCTTCCTATCTCCCTCCTAAACCTAAACTTATCCAACTTAAATCCGTTGCTCCGAGTCCTATCCTGCTCGGATATTATAAGAACTTTATCTATATCCCCTTTATTGATTCCTTTCACCCACTTAATTACTTCTATCATATCTCCCCACACTCTTCGTCTCTCTAGGGAATGCAAGTTTAGTTTCTTTAACCTATCCTGATCTGGAAGGTTTCTAAGTCCCGGAATCATTTTCGTCATTCTTCGCTGCACCGACTCTACTGAATTGATATCCATTCTATAATAAGGGCACCAGAACTGAACCGCATAATCGAGGTGCGGCCTGACTAGCGCTAGATATAGTTGCAATAAGACCTCTGCACTCTTATTGCTTACACTTCTAGATATAAAACCCAATACTCTGTTTGCCTTTTTTCGAACATAAACGCACTGTTTTCTAGGCCGTAGGTCCGGGCTTACAAGTAACCCTAAGTCTCTTTCACAAGTCGACTTCTCTAGGTTGATGTTGTTAAGGCTGTATACATTGACAGTATTTGTTCTTCCAATATTAAGTACGCTGCACTTGCTGGTGTTGAATTTCATTTGCCATTTTTCAGACCACCGCTGCAGATTATTTAGATCCTCCTGTAATGCATTTGCATCCTGCCCTGAATTAATCTGCCGCCCTATTTTGGTGTCATCCGCAAACTTGCTTATGTCTCTGCTGATCCCAGTATCTAGATCGTTTATGTAGATTATGAACAAGAGTGGGCCTAGTACTGACCCCTGGGGAACCCCACTGGTTACACGGCCCCACTCAGATTTAACACCATCTACGCTGACCCTCTGCGTTCTATCGGTGAGCCATGATTTTATCCAATTTAAAACTTTCCCCTCGATACCATGAGCCTTAAATTTTCTCAGAAGCCTCTGATGCGGTACTCTGTCAAACGCTTTGGTAAAGACTACGTAAATAACATCGTAATTTTCGTCATTATCTACTACCTCGAAGACTTTCCTAAAAAAGTCAGCAGATTTGTTGGACAAGATTTTCCCTTTGTAAACAAACCAATGTTGAGAGTCGTAGATTAATTTGCTTTTCCCTAGATGCAATCGGATGCTATCTGCTATAATTGATTCAAGAAATTTCCCCACTACTGACGTCAAACTGAATGGCCGGTAATTTGACGCTGATGCTCTGTCTCCCTTTTTGAATATGGGTACTACATAAAAGACAAATTCTCCTAGGTTACGTTTGGTTAAGTTAGGTTTTGGTTAGTTTTGGTTAAAGGTGACTGACGTTATGATCAATGCTATAAGAGGTTGGTCAAGTCTTCTGATGATCACCATTTTATGTTTTTGTTCAAGCTGTCATGACTGAGGAGAGTTTGTCACTCCCGGCTGTCAAGTACAACAACTGAGCTACCGTGTGTAGGCTGGGGTGAAGGTGTGGCCTCGTGTGTTGGCTGGGGTGAAGGTGTGGCCCTGTGTGTTGGCTGGGGTGAAGGTGTGGCCTCGTGTGTTGGCTGGGGTGAAGGTGTGGCCCCGTGTGTTGGCTGGGGTGAAGGTTTGGCCCCGTGTGTAGGCTGTGGTGAAGGTTTGGCCCCGTGTGTAGGCTGTGGTGAAGGTTTGGCCCCGTGTGTAGGCTGTGGTGAAGGTTTGGCCCCGTGTGTAGGCTGTGGTGAAGGTTTGGCCCCGTGTGTAGACTGTAGTGAAGGTGTGGCCCCGTGTGTAGACTGTGGTGAAGGTTTGGCCCCGTGTGTTGGCTGTGGTGAAGGTTTGGCCTCGTGTGTAGGCTGTGGTGAAGGTTTTGCCCCGTGTGTAGGCTGTGGTGAAGGTTTGGCCCCGTGTGTAGGCTGTGGTGAAGGTTTGGCCCCGTGTGTAGGCTGTGGTGAAGGTTTGGCCCCGTGTGTAGGCTGTGGTGAAGGTGTGGCCCCGTGTGTAGGCTGTGGTGAAGGTGTGGCTCTTAATGCTGGCCATAGGTTGGGTGAGGGAGGTTGTGGATGGTACCCTATAGCCTCATCCACCTCCATCCTCACCACCCACCTCCAACCGCACCACCCACCTCCACCCACACCACCCATCCTCCACCCGCACCATCACCTCCAACCGCACCACCCACATCCACCCGCACAACCTACCTCTACCCGCACCACCTACCTCTACCCGCACCACCCACATTCATCCGCACCACCCACATTCATCCGCACCACCCACATCCACCCGCACCACCCACCTCCACTCGCACCACCCACCTCCACCCGCACCTCCCACCTCCACTCGCACCACCCACCTCCATCCGCACCATCCACCTCCACCCGCACCTCCACCCAACAAACGGTGTCGTATTTACACACATTGAGCAAGAAGGAACAAAGACAACAGTCCCTTCATACCTAAACCCTGTCTGTCATATTTCCTGTTGACAGTACACGAGTATAGTCACTTGGTCTCGTATGACACAGAACAGTACGTGTTATATTGTGGACCACCAAGAAGTGTTAATGTGTGAAGCACTAAGTTAAAAATTATGAACTGACGTAAGTAGTTGTGAAGAAAAGAAAAATGATTAACAGTACGTGGATATATATTATGTTATTTTAAACAGTTAATTCGTAATGTTGAATCATCCTAAACATGATTAGTTAAACATTCATTTTACGTTTCCTATAATGACAAACTTCGCTTCAGAAAATGCAAAATCAATTTCAGTTCCCTTTTGGCCGGAGCTTCCATGAGTATACTGTATGATAAACCTGGAATGTGTGGTCGTGGGTTAATGGCAATTGTTTGAAGTTATTTGTATATATTATCAGTAATCTGTGTCATCTATAGTTCACTTAACCTTTCTAAAGTCAAGTCAGATTTTCCCTCGTGATACCTAACCTAACCTAACCTAACCTAACCATGCTACTAAAATACTCCTTTGTTGCGTCTACTCTCATGTAATCCACAGTGTTGATTTAGCATTTACAGAGATCCTTCCAGCCTCCTCACACGTGTCCGTCGGGTACCTGCAGGTGAACCATAGAGAGAGAGAGAGAGAGAGAGAGAGAGAGAGCACATAAATAAGGAAGACTCAACACATCCCATTAAGTCCCTCGCATCCCAATACAACTCCCCCATAATGACAATGACTCCCCCACGTTAACGGTACAGTAAATCCCTCTTGCCCTTTGAGGTATAGTTAGGTTAGTTTAGTTTCTTGAGGCTGATGTATTAACAGTTTTACTTAGGGATAGAGTGGTGGCGTGGTAGGAGCGGGTGATTTGACCAGGGAGAAGAAAAATGGTCTGTTTCACACAAGCAATTTCGTTTCGGTCGTTTATTCCTGTTATTTCGTCTAATAGGCCTTAGATTAATGGGTTCTACTCCTAATAGGGGCTAATCCTCATGGTTTAGATTAGTATCGTCGCTGTTATAACAGGGGCCTATTAGAATTGGGCCTTATAAGGACTACTGTAGGCCCCAATATGACCACAGCCCTTGGAGTTCACGTGACGTCCAACCATCCTGAAGGTGTAGCAATGACCCCCCCCCCCCTCCCCACCACACTTAAAAAACAAAGGTATTTTATTTATGTTTTATTTTTTTTACGGGAAACTGTCGCGGTAAACCTGGAAACCGTATTTGTACCTTAGGGTGAAGTCACGCCCTCGCCTCGTCCTGGCTTAAGTAGTCGGTTCGTGTCTTTACTTGCCAGACATTGGCCGAGCTTTTGGATCTAACTAATGTTCCGGTTAGGTTAGTTTAGGTTAGGTTAGGTTAGTTTAGTTTAGTTTAGTTTAGTTTAGGTTAGGTTAGGTTAGCAAGGTCATAGGTCTACATACTCTGGTAGGCTGAAGGAGGGTGTGTGGTGACGGCACTGCTGGGTGCAGGTCATAACAGCACTGACCGAGGCAGTGTGTATTGTTGCGGGGTTTTTTTTGCGTAATCAGTTATTTTACAAAATGACCGGGATGCAAACCCTGGATTGGTAGTTTTACAAAAAAAATTTCAAACAGACAACCTAACCTAACCTTATGGTCAAGACAACACAGTTCACAGTTAAAACAAAAAACAGGACCACTTAAATGTGCTTCAAGCTACACGAGCCATCCTAACCTGACCTGACTTGACCTGACCTAACCTAACCTAGCCTGACCTGACCTGACCTGACCTGACCTGACCTGACCTGACCTAACCTAACCTAACCTAACCTGACCTGACCTGACCTAACCTGACCTGACCTGACCTAACCTAACCTAACCTAGCCTAACCTAACCTAACCTAACTTCCACCAGTTGAAAAATTTCCCACTTGAAATGTCTTTAGTCGTCAGTAAGACGGCGCCTCAGTGAACACACTAACCCTTACCTGAGCTGTCTGCCAACAATAACAATAACTCGGCCTCGGTATTGCCTCGTGCTACACCGTCACCCCAGGGATTACTTTATATCATTACACAGAGTAAACAAAAGAATATGTTAACGTTTGGAAGATATTGCATATTGAACACACACACACACACACACACACACACACACACACACTTTCCCCGTCAGGAGGAAATTTTGGGAACGTACATAAACTCCTGAAAGTTGACTTGAGAAGCGGATGAGTTCTCTTGAGGCTAAGACAGAAGGGATTAATAATTAGTAATGATTAACTCAGACGCGTCATCCTAAGGGGAGAAGGAGAGCGGGAGGAGGAGGAGACCTGGAGGGGGAGGAGGAGGAGGAGAAGACCGGGAGGAGGAGGAGACCGGGAGGAGGAGGAGGAGAGCGGGAGGAGGAGGGGAGGGGGAGGAGGAGCAGGAGAGCGGGAGGAGGAGGAGACCGGGAGGAGGAGGAGACCGGGAGGAGGAGAAGACCGGGAGGGGGAGGAGGAGGAGGAGACCGGGAGGAGGAGGAGACCGGGAGGAGAAGACCGGGAGAAGGAGAGCGGGAGGAGGAGACCGGGAAGAGGAGGAGGAGGAGAAGACCGGGAGGGGGAGGAGGAGGAGACCGGGAGGAGGAGGAGGAGAAGACCGGGAGGAGGAGAAGACCGGGAGGAGAGATGATCGCTGGTGCAGGCTAGGCGGTGCTGTACGGCACTGTGTGTAACAAGTACGGAGTCGGTGTGTGGGGAGAGTAGTTAGTGTGTGGGGGAGAGTAGTTAGTGTGTGGGGGAGAGTAGTTAGTGTGTGGGGGAGAGTAGTTAGTGTGTGGGGAGAGTAGTTAGTGTGTGGGGGAGAGTAGTTAATGTGTGGGGAGAGTAGTTAGTGTGTGGGGAGAGTAGTTGGTGTGTGGGGAGAGTAGTTAGTGTGTGGGGAGAGTAGTTAGTGTGTGGGGAGAGTAGTTAGTGTGTGGGGAGAGTAGTTAGTGTGTGGGGAGAGTAGTTAGTGTGTGGGGGAGAGTAGTTAGTGTGTGGGAGAGAGTAGTTAGTGTGTGGGGAGAGTAGTTAGTGTGTGGGGAGAGTAATTAGTGTGTGGGGAGAGTAGTTAGTGTGTGGGGGAGAGTAGTTAGTGTGTGGGGGAGAGTAGTTAGTGTGTGGGGAGAGTAGTTACTGTGGTCAGGTGTCAGGTCTTTGATAAAGTAAGCTGGCATCGTGGGTGTAGGTGAAGGCAGGTGGTGGTGGAAGGACAGAGCCGCGTGAGGTGGATCAGCTCTCGGGGAACAATGAAGGAGAAAGTTGGCTCACCAGAGAGTTCCTCATTCCCACACCTAACCTAACCTAACCTTCCAGCGTAAACCTAACTAAACCTCGCCTCGCCAAAATAAATCCCTAAACAAAACTAATTAAATCATCTTTAACCTAACCTAACCTAACCAATTCACGAATCTAGTATGAGAGAAAGATAGATTAGTTTTTGTGGGACAGTGAGGAAGGGTCTGGTACAGTAGTTGTTGTGGCCTCGCTGCAGTAGACCCAGAAAACTTAGCTAGTGTGCATCTTTTGGGCATTACCGGACAGACATGACACAGAGTTCCTTCCATCAGTTCAAGCCGTGGGGAGGGGTGTGGGAGGTGGGGAGGGGTGTGGGAGGTGGGGAGAGGTGTGGGAATTTTTTTTAATGATAAACTCAGGACTGGTTGGTTGTACTAAAACACACACACACACACACAGGTCAAAGGCTGCGTTGCCTTATGAATACCACACTGTTGACCTTCCTGTGTAAGAGCCACGACCCGAGTCATGACAAGATGGAGTAGTCGGGTTTAATAGTCCGGTTTAATAGTCAGGTTTAATAGTCGGGTTTAATAGTCGGGTTTAATAGTCCGGTTTAATAGTCGGGTTTAATAGTCCGGTTTAATAGTCCGGTTTAATAGTCCGGTTTAATAGTTGGGTTGAGGAACTTCTATTACTGTCCACTAATTTAATTCTTGTTTTTATTGTGGCGTAACCCTTTAAGGACGATGAATTAACCCTTTAAGGGCGATGAATTAACCTATTAAGGACGATGATTTAACCCTTTGAAAACGATGATTTAACCCGTTGAGAACGACGGTTTAACCCTTTGAGAACGATGATTTAACCCTTAGAGGTAGATGATTTAACCCTTTGAGAACGATGATTTAACCCTTTGAGAACGATGATTTAACCCTTTGAGAACGACGATTTAACCCTTTGAAAACGATGATTTAACCCTTTGAGAACGACGATTTAACCCTTTGAGAAATATAATTTAATACGTAGTTTGAGATGAGAACTAATTGCCACTAGTAACTCACGTGTGTTCTCTCTTCCCAGGTACGTTGTGGCCTCCGTGACTCCAGTACAAGTGACCAGGTAAGACGCAGGTGCTCTCGTTATATCAGGTGTGTTTATTACCGCTTTAGTACCTGTGTCCAGTAGGTTACCTGGATACAATTGATGATTTTAGTTCGCTGAATATAACAGAAATAAACTGACTTTCTCAATCAAAATAAATATCCGTTAGTTTCATTATATAGCACCGTCATTATACTCGTCATTATTGTCCATATTCTTGGTCTTCTTCATTATATAGCACCGTCATTATACTCGTCATTATTGTCAATATTCTTGGTTAGGTTAGGTTAGGTTTCACGTCCGGATTCTGAAGTTAGTGAGTCAGTTCTTTGGAATTTTCTCAGCAAATTATAATTATTATTATTATTATTATTATTATTATTGTTATTGTTATTGTTATTGTTATTATTATTATTATTGTTGTTGGTGGTGGTGTTGGTGGTGTTGTTGTTGTTGTTGTTGTTTACAGTACATCACCAAGAGTAACGCCCAACCATAGACTCGGTACAGGGAGGAAGAGAAGAGTATAGAGGGTCATTAACAGTAACGTCATTTAGAACACTAACGACCTTAAGAGTTGATGTAGAGAGCCATTACACCGTTCACTGCCCCGCCCTGTTAGTGTTGAGACCATTACCTGTGGCTAACATAACCTGACCTGACCTGACCTGACCTGACCTGGCCTGACCTGACCTGGCCTAACCTAACCTAACATAACTTGACCTAACATAACCTGACCTGACCTAATCCTGACCTAACCTAACCTAACATAATCTGAACCTGACTTGACCTAACCTAACCTGACCTAACCTAACCTGACCTGACCTGACCTGCCCTGACCTGACCTAACCTAGCATAACCTGACCTGACCTAATCCTAACCTGACCTAACCTAACCTAACATAACTTGACCTAACCTAACCTAACATAACCTGACCTGACCTAATCCTGACCTAACCTAACCTAACATAATCTGAACCTGACTTGACCTAACCTAACCTGACCTAACCTAACCTGACCTGCCCTGACCTGACCTAATCCTAACCTGACCTGACCTGACACATTTACTGTACCGTAAAACTAGACCATTTCTCCTCCCCCTGGTACTCTCAGCTCTCCCCTAGTACCCCCTGTTCTCCTCCTGGTACTCTCAGCTCTCCCCTAGTACCCCTTGTTCTCCTCCTGGTACTCTCAGCTCTCCCCTAGTACCCCCTGTTCTCCTCCTGGTACTCTCAGCTCTCCCCTAGTACCCCCTGTTCTCCTCCTGGTACTCTCAGCTCTCCCCTAGTACCTCCTGTTCTCCTCCTGGTACTCTCAGCTCTCCCCTAGTACCCCTTGTTCTCCTCCTGGTACTCTCAGCTCTCCCCTAGTACCCCCTGTTCTCCTCCTGGTACTCTCAGCTCTCCCTAGTACCCCCTGTTCTTCTCCTGGTACTCTCAGCTCTCCCCTAGTACCCCCTGTTCTCCTTCTGGTACTCTCAGCTCTCCCCTAGTACCCCTTGTTCTCCTCCTGGTACCCCCAGCTCTCCCCTAGTACCCCCTGTTCTCCTCCTGGTACTCTCAGCTCCCCCCTAGTACCCCTTGTTCTCCTCCTGGTACTCTCAGCTCTCCCCTAGTACCCCCTGTTCTCCTCCTGGTACTCTCAGCTCTCCCCTAGTACCTCCTGTTCTCCTCCTGGTACTCTCAGCTCTCCCCTAGTACCCCCTGTTCTCCTCCTGGTACTCTCAGCTCTCCCCTAGTACCCCCTGTTCTCCTCCTGGTACTCTCAGCTCTCCTGTAAATCTGTCCACTCCAAGCTGACAACTAACGCCAAGGGTCAGTTTGTATCCAGACAGACAGACTAAACAGCCAGACAGACAGACACTACAGACAGACAGACAGACACTACAGACAGACAGACACTACAGCCACTTCAGATCTTGACTATTTAATTTATCGTTATGTATTATGAGAGTTTTATGGGATAATAACCTTTATGATAATATGTTCATTAACACACTCGGGGAGGCAAAAATTAACACGTAAATAACTCTGGTAACAAACATCTATGATTTAACCCCTTTGAAGACGACCATTTAACCCTTTGAAGACGACCATTTAACTCTTTGAGGACGACCATTTAACCCTTTGAAGACGACGATTTAACCTTTTGAAGACGACCATTTATCCCTTTGAGGACGACCATTTAACCCTTTGAAGACGACGATTTAATCTTTTGAAGACGACCATTTAACCCTTTGAAGACGACCATTTAACCCTTTGAAGACGACGATTTAACCTTTTGAAGACGACCATTTAACCCTTTGAAGACGACGATTTAACCTTTTGATGACGACCATTTAACCCTTTGAAGACGACGATTTAACCCTTTGAAGACGACCATTTAACTCTTTGAAGACGACCATTTAACCCTTTGAAGACGACCATTTAACCCTTTAAAGACGTCCATTTAACCCTCTGAAGACGACCATTTAACCCTTTGAAGACGACCAATTAACCCTTTGAGGACGACCATTTAACTCTTTGAGGACGACCATTTAACCCTTTGAAGACGACCATTTAACCCTTTGAAGACGACCATTTAACCCTTTGAAGACGACCATTTAACCCTTTGAAGACGACCATTTAACCCTTTGAGGACGACCATTTAACTCTTTGAGGACGACGATTTAACCCTTTGAGGACGACCATTTAACCCTTTTAAAGACGACCATTTAACCCTTTGAAGACGACCATTTAACCCTTTGAAGACGACGATTTAACCCTTTGAAGACGACCATTTAACCCTTTGAAGACGACGATTTAACCCTTTGAAGACGACGATTTAACCCTTTGAAGACGACCATTTAACCCTTTGAGGACGACCATTTAACTCTTTGAAGACGACCATTTAACCCTTTGAAGACGACGATTTAACCTTTTGAAGACGACCATTTAACCCTTTGAAGACGACGATTTAACCTTTTGAAGACGACCATTTAACCCTTTGAAGACGACCATTTAACCCTTTGAAGACGACGATTTAACCCTTTGAAGACGACGATTTAACCCTTTGAAGACGACCATTTAACCCTTTGAAGACGACCATTTAACCCTTTGAAGACGACCATTTAACCCTTTGAAGACGACCATTTAACCCTTTGAGGACGACCATTTAACCCTTTGAAGACGACCATTTAACCCTTTGAAGACGACCATTTAACCCTTTGAGGACGACCATTTAACCCTTTGATGACGACCATTTAACCCTTTGAAGACGACGATTTAACCCTTTGAAGACGACCATTTAACCCTTTGAAGACGACCATTTAACTCTTTGAAGACGACCATTTAACCCTTTGAAGACGTCCATTTAACCCTCTGAAGACGACCATTTAACCCTTTGAAGACGACCAATTAACCCTTTGAGGACGACCATTTAACTCTTTGAGGACGACCATTTAACCCTTTGAAGACGACCATTTAACCCTTTGAAGACGACCATTTAACCCTTTGAGGACGACCATTTAACTCTTTGAGGACGACGATTTAACCCTTTGAGGACGACCATTTAACCCTTTTAAAGACGACCATTTAACCCTTTGAAGACGACCATTTAACCCTTTGAAGACGACGATTTAACCCTTTGAAGACGTCCATTTAACCCTTTGAAGACGACGATTTAACCCTTTGAAGACGACCATTTAACCCTTTGAGGACGACCATTTAACTCTTTGAAGACGACCATTTAACCCTTTGAAGACGACCATTTAACCCTTTGAAGACGACCATTTAATTCATTGAGACGACCATTTAACCCTTTGAAGACGACGATTTAACCCTTTGAAGACGACCATTTAAACCTTTGAGGACGACCATTTAACCCTTTGAAGACGACCATTTAACCCTTTGAAGACGACCATTTAACCCTTTGAAGACGACCATTTAACCCTTTGAAGACGACCATTTAACCCTTTGAGGACTATGATTTAACCCTTTGAAGACGACCATTTAACCCTTTGAGGAGTATGATTTAACCCTTTGAGGACTATGATTTAACCCTTTGAAGACGACCATTTAACCCTTTGAGGACTATGATTTAACCCTTTGAGGACTATGATTTAACTCTTTAAAGATGACGATTTAACTCTTTGAAGACGACGATTTAACCCTTTGAAGACGACGATTTAACCCTTTGAAGACGACGATTTAACCATTTGAAGTCGACGATTTAACCATTCAAAGACTACGATTTAACCCTTTGATGAAGACAATTTACCTTTTGAAGGCAACGATTTAACCCTTTGAAGACGACGATTTAACCCTTTGAAGACGACGATTTAACCCTTTGAAGACGACGATTTAACCATTTAAAGACTACGATTTAACCCTTTGAAGACGACTACTTAACCCTTTCAAGACGACGATTTAACCCTTTGAAAACGACGATTTAACCCTTTGAAAAAGACGATTTAACCCTTTGAAGACGACGCTTTAACCCTTTGAAGACGACGCGTTAACCCTTCGAGGACGACGCCTTAACACCTTAGAAGATGACGCTTAACCCTTTGAGGACGACGATTTAACCCTTTGAGGACGACGATTTAACCCTTTGAAGACGGCGATTTAACCCTTGGTGAGGTGGAGTTTATCAAGTGCTGTCCCCATGGCGTGTGTGTGTTACCAGAGTGTCTCACATGATAATTTTGGGCTTCCATGAGTGTAGTCAACAGATACACATTATTATCTCTTAAATTATCAGAATAGAAATATTATAGACTAAATAGTGAAGATGTGTGGTGTCTGTCTGTCTGTCTGTCTGTCTGTCTGTCTGTCTAGTCAGCCCATCAGCTGCCTGGATACAAACTGACCCTTGGCGTTAGTTGTAAAGCTTGGAGTGGACAGATTAATGTATAGTACCCTAATACCACTGTTCTCTTCCTAGTAATCCCGCTGTCTCCTAGTATCCCAATCTGACCCCGGTAACCTCCCCTGCCTTCTTCCTAGTACCCCTGACCCTCCCCTTGTCCTCTCCCTAGTACCCCTGACCTTCCCCTTGTCCTCTTCCTAGTACCCCTGACCTTCCCCTTGTCCTCTCCCTAGTACCCCTGACCCTCCCCTGGTCCTCTTCCTAGTACCCCTGACCTTCCCCTTGTCCTCTCCCTAGTACCCCTGACCTTCCCCTTGTCCTCTCCCTAGTACCCCTGACCCTCCCCTTGTCCTCTCCCTAGTACCCCTGACCCTCCCCTTATTCTCTCCCTAGTACCCCTGACCCTCCCCTTATTCTCTCCCTAGTACCCCTGACCCTCCCCTTGTCCTCTTCCTAGTACCCCTGACCTTCCCCTTGTCCTCTTCCTAGTACCCCTGACCCCCCCTTGTCCTCTCCCTAGTACCCCTGACCCTCCCCTTGTCCTCTTCTTAGTACCCCTGACCCTCCCCTTGTCCTCTCCCTAGTACCCCTGACCCTCCCCTTGTCCTCTCCCTAGTACCCCTGACCTTCCCCTTGTCCTCTCCCTAGTACCCCTGACCCTCCCCTTGTCCTCTCCCTAGTACCCCTGACCCTCCCCTTGTCCTCTCCCTAGTACCCCTGACCCTCCCCCTGTCCTCTCCCTAGTACCCCTGACCTTCCCCTTGTCCTCTTCCTAGTACCCCTGACCTTCCCCTTGTCCTCTCCCTAGTACCCCTGACCCTCCCCTTGTTCTCTCCCTAGTACCCCTGACCCTCCCCTTGTTCTCTCCCTAGTACCCCTGACCCTCCCCTTGTTCTCTCCCTAGTACCCCTGACCCTCCCCTTGACCTCTCCCTAGTACCCCTGACCTTCCCCTTGTCCTCTCCCTAGTACCCCTGACCTTCCCCTTGTCCTCTCCCTAGTACCCCTGACCCTCCCCTTGCCCTCTCCCTAGTACCCCTGACCCTCCCCTTGTCCTCTCCCTAGTACCCCTGACCCTCGCCTTGTCGTCTTCTTAGTACCCCTGACCCTCCCCTTGTCCTCTCCCTAGTACCCCTGACCCTCGCCTTGTCCTCTCCCTAGTACCCCTGACCCTCCCCTTGTCCTCTTCTTAGTGCCCCTGACCCTCCCCTTGTCCTCTCCCTAGTACCCCTAACCCTCCCCTTGTCCTCTCCCTAGTACCCCTAACCCTCCCCTTGTCCTCTCCCTAGTACCCCTAACCCTCCCCTTGTCCTCTTCCTAGTACCCCTGACCTTCCCCTTGTCCTCTCCCTAGTACCCCTGACCCTCCCCTTGTCCTCTTCCTAGTACCCCTGACCCTCCCCTTGTCCTCTCCCTAGTACCCCTGACCTTCCCCTTGTCCTCTCCCTAGTACCCCTGACCCTCCCCTTGTTCTCTCCCTAGTACCCCTGACCCTCCCCTTGTTCTCTCCCTAGTACCCCTGACCCTCCCCTTGACCTCTCCCTAGTACCCCTGACCTTCCCCTTGTCCTCTCCCTAGTACCCCTGACCTTCCCCTTGTCCTCTCCCTAGTACCCCTGACCCTCCCCTTGTCCTCTTCCTAGTACCCCTGACCCTCCCCTTGTCCTCTCCCTAGTACCCCTGACCCTCCCCTTGTCCTCTTCTTAGTACCCCTGACCCTCCCCTTGTCCTCTCCCTAGTACCCCTGACCTTCCCATTGTCCTCTCCCTAGTACCCCTGACCCTCCCCTTGTCCTCTTCCTAGTACCCCTGACCCTCCCCTTGTCCTCTTCCTAGTACCCCTGACCCTCCCCTTGTCCTCTCCCTACTACCCCTGACCCTCCCCTTGTCCTCTTCCTAGTACCCCTGACCCTCCCCTTGTCCTCTTCCTAGTACCCCTGACCTTCCCACAAGTACAGTAGGTAATGTCTCCCGGCAGACTTGAGTTATGTTGTTGGACGTCATGTATGGAGCCGCAATTATACCGTGGATGCCCAGGGCTCTGAGCAGTGGAGCCGCCGCTGACTGTGGCCACAAGACTGTCTGGTCACAAGACTCAAGCCACAAGACTCTGGCCACAAGACTGTATGGCCACCTGGTACATAATGCGAATGAGTGATGAAAGTTTGATAAAGGGGAAGTAGAAGAGGGAAGAGGATTAATACAGTGAAGATAATCACCAGCTCCTACTACACCTTCTCGCTCTGTGTCAGCCACATAGGTTTTAGTCTCACATATTTTGACCTTTTTCTGCAGGGAAGACGGGGGTTGAGAGTCTTGGTTTAGTTAGCTTCCGACATGGCCTTCTCTTCATGCTCCTCTGGATCGTGACATCAATTTCATGAACAATTTTAGAATTCACATCTGATGATTGTGTTATGAGACGAGTGGTCATGATAGGGTCTATAGCCCCGAGGGTTGTGCTCCTCCTACCAACTTTTTCAGTGTCTCAGTCAGATTTCAGTTGCTTCTCAGACAAGTCTTTATGGATTTGACTCTCTTTAGAGCCCCGAAAATCCCTGTTGATACGTTAAAGCAAATACTTATTCCAAAAACCTCACTGCAGACACCAAACTTACCAAAATGATATCCAGGTAGCTTTTGTACCGGACGGAAGCACGCACACATAGAAAACATTTTGTTTCTTGAATCTAGGAAAGTTCTTCCTCACAACTAACCATTCTAATCAATTTCTGGGGGCTAGAAACGTCCCTTTGGAGACAGCAAACTTGTCCATATTGACCCTTTTTTTTTTACTCACGGGACGTAGTAGAAGACATTCCTGCATAAATATCTTGGTAACATTTTTTCCCAGATGACCTCAGGCCAATGATAAGTCACCTTACTAAAACCTGCCCAGCCGTGAGCGTCACCAGCAAGGAGCGCCGCGCCGCACAGTGACCGCTTCTACCATTACCACATTCCCTTCATGTTCAGCAACGGAACATTAAACCTCATCCATTTATATACGCGGCGAGGTTACCACAGGCGGGATACGCCACACAATGAGTTACCGCCTGGGCTGTTATATACAACACTCAGCCCACCTACTGCTGACTGGGAGCTTGATCTCAGGAAGGGCTGAGATGTAGCGACATATTGTAAGCTTGACGCATCATCTATCGGGTAGGAATTACAGCCAGAAAAAACTCCCCAGTCAGAGAGCTCATACTGCTCCCTTCTGTACAGTGTTGTGGCTTCAGTACATTAACGTGAAATAAACTAAAACTTCTGATGTTTTATGTGAGTATTTAAAACAGGGCAGACTCTTTTACCTATAAAAATGTTGTATAACTTCATCTGTTTACACTCTGGACCAACATTAACGAGCAACAATACTGATAAAGACCTAACCTGACCTAGCCCAACCTGACCTAACCTAACCGAACCTAACCTGAACCTGACCTAACCTAACCGAACCTAACCTGAACCTGACCTGACCTAATCAAACCTAACCTGACCTGACCTGACCTGATCAGACCTGACCTAACCAAACCTGACCTAACCTCAGGTTCTCAACTGGCTCACCCATGTTAATAGTGTTATTATCATCCAATCTATATCTACGTTTTTCTGGCTAAATAAACTGTTTCAATTCAATTTAGTTCAACCTAACCTCACCTCACCTCACCTCACCTCACCTCACCTCACCTATTCTTACCCTAGTCTAAACAAACTTAACCTGCTAACAAAATGACCTAGAAACTGAACCTAACTAATTGTTCAGTTTTAGTATGATAATTTGGGTTCGGTTAATTCGGGATCGGATTTGATTAATTCGGGATTGGGTTCGGTTAATATGGGTTTGGCTTCGGTTAATTCTGGTTCGGGTTCGGTTAATTCGGGTTCGGGTTCGGTTCCGGCAATTAGTTTGACTCCCGCCAGGCTTCGGTTCACTTAATGGTAAGACCTCTCCAACAATGCCATAAATACCAAGAGCCTCTCACTCTGCTACACACTTCATCGTGAGTGTGTGTGTCTGTGTGTGTGTATGTATGTATGTATGTATGTATGTATATATGTATATATGTATGTATGTATGTATAGGTGCCCCCCCCTCACACGCACCCACACACACACACACACACACACACCCCATTGGTTCTCTCAAGTGTGCATCGATAACTTAGACTTCAAGAAGGTGATTGGAGAGACGCATTGTGTGGTAGGAGCCGGTGAGGGTATGAATGCGGCACCATTTAAGGAGGCCTCTTGGTGACTTATGGTGGACTGGTGAGGCCTGGTGACTTATGGTGGACTGGTGAGGCCTGGTGACTTATGGTGGACTGGTGAGGCCTGGTGACTTATGGTGGACTGGTGAGGCTGGTGACTTATGGTAGACTGGTGAGGCCTGGTGACTTATGGTAGACTGGTGAGGCCTGGTGACTTATGGTAGACTGGTGAGGCCTGGTGACTTATGGTGGACTGGTGAGGCCTGGTGACTTATGGTGGACTGGTGAGGCCTGGTGACTTATGGTGGACTGGTGAGGCCTGGTGACTTATGGTGGACTGGTGAGGCCTGGTGACTTATGGTGGACTGGTGAGGCCTGGTGACTTATGGTGGACTGGTGAGGCCTGGTGACTTATGGTGGACTGGGGAGGCCTGGTGACTTATGGTAGACTGGTGAGGCCTGGTGACTTATGGTGGACTGGTGAGGCCTGGTGACTTATGGTGGACTGGTGACCCCTGGTGACTTATGGTAGACTGGTGACCCCTGGTGACTTATGGTAGACTGGTGAGGCCTGGTGACTTATGGTTGACCGGTGAGGCCTGGTGACTTATGGTGGACTGGTGAGGCTGGTGACTTATGGTAGACTGGTGAGGCCTGGTGACTTATGGTAGACTGGTGAGGCTGGTGACTTATGGTGGACTGGTGAGGCCTGGTGACTTATGGTAGACTGGTGAGGCTGGTGACTTATGATAGACTGGTGAGGCCTGGTGACTTATGGTAGACTGGTGAGGCTGGTGACTTATGGTAGACTGGTGAGGCCTGGTGACTTATGGTGGACTGGTGAGGCTGGTGACTTATGGTAGACTGGTGAGGCCTGGTGACTTATGGTGGACTGGTGAGGCTGGTGACTTATGGTGGACTGGTGACTTATGGTGGACTGGTGAGGCCTGGTGACTTATGGTGGACTGGTGAGGACTGGTGACTTATGGTAGACTGGTGAGGCCTGGTGACTTATGGTGGACTGGTGAGGCTGGTGACTTATGGTGGACTGGTGAGGACTGGTGACTTATGGTAGACTGGTGAGGCCTGGTGACTTATGGTGGACTGGTGAGGCTGGTGACTTATGGTAGACTGGTGAGGCCTGGTGACTTATGGTAGACTGGTGAGGCTGGTGACTTATGGTAGACTGGTGAGGCCTGGTGACTTATGGTAGACTGGTGAGGCTGGTGACTTATGGTGGACTGGTGACTTATGGTAGACTGGTGAGGCCTGGTGACTTATTCTCTCCACGTCCTACACTCCACGTCCTACACCCCACGTCCTACACTCCACGTCCTACACTCCACGTCCTACACCCCACGTCCTACACTCCACGTCCTACACTCCACGTCCTACACCCCACGTCCTACACCCCACGTCCTACACCCCACGTCCTACACCCCACGTCCTACACTCCACGTCCTACACTCCACGTCCTACTCTCCACGTCCTACACCCCACGTCCAACACACCACGTCCTACACCCCACGTCCAACACCCCACGTCCTACACCCCACGTCCTACACCCCACGTCCTACACCCTACGTCCAACACACCACGTCCTACACCCCACGTCCTACACCCCACGTCCAACACCCCACGTCCTACACCCCACGTCCTACACCCCACGTCCTACACCCCACGTCCTACACCCCACGTCCTACACCCTACGTCCAACACACCACGTCCTGCATTCCACGTAAGGTTAGATTATGTCAGGTTAGGTGCAGTTCGTCAAGTTAGGTTAGGTTAGGTTAGGTTTAAGCTAGGTTAGGTTATGTTATGTTTAAGTTAGGTTATGACTAGGTTAGGTTAGTTTAAGTCAGGTTAGGTGCAGTTTGTTTAGTTAGGTTAGGTTAAGAGTAAAAAGGAAGTAGGCACTATAGTGCTGAAGGCCCTCTAGGAACAGGACAGATACAGCACATTGTACACACGGAGGCAACATGGCCGACAGGACAGGTAGAGCACATTGTACACACGGAGGCAACATGGCCGACAGGACAGATACAGCCCATTGTACACATGGAGGCAACATGGCCGACAGGACAGATACAGCACATTGTACACACGGAGGCAACATGGCCAACAGGACAGATACAGCACATTGTACACACGGAGGCAACATGGCCGACAGGACAGATACAGCACATTGTACACATGGAGGCAACATGGCCGACAGGACAGATACAGCCCATTGTACACATGGAGGCAACATGGCCGACAGGACAGATACAGCACATTGTACACACGGAGGCAACATGGCCGACAGGACAGATACAGCACATTGTACACACGGAGGCAACATGGCCGACAGGACAGATACAGCACATTGTACACATGGAGGCAACATGGCCGACAGGACAGATGCAGCACATTGTACACATGGAGGCAACATGGCCGACAGGACAGATACAGCACATTGTACACATGGAGGCAACATGGCCGACAGGACAGATACAGCCCATTGTACACATGGAGGCAACATGGCCGACAGGACAGATACAGCACATTGTACACACGGAGGCAACATGGCCGACAGGACAGATACAGCACATTGTACACACGGAGGCAACATGGCCGACAGGACAGATACAGCACATTGTACACATGGAGGCAACATGGCCGACAGGACAGATACAGCACATTGTACACATGGAGGCAACATGGCCGACAGGACAGATACAGCACATTGTACACACGGAGGCAACATGGCCGACAGGACAGATACAGCACATTGTACACATGGAGGCAACATGGCCAACAGGACAGATACAGCACATTGTACACATGGAGGCAACATGGCCGACAGGACAGATACAGCACATTGTACACACGGAGGCAACATGGCCGACAGGACAGATACAGCACATTGTACACATGGAGGCAACATGGCCGACAGGACAGATACAGCACATTGTACACACGGAGGCAACATGGCCGACAGGACAGATACAGCACATTGTACACATGGAGGCAACATGGCCGACAGGACAGATACAGCACATTGTACACACGGAGGCAACATGGCCGACAGGACAGATACAGCACATTGTACACATGGAGGCAACATGGCCGACACTGCATTCAAACAACTTCGCTTCCCCAACAGTAATGTCGGGTACTGCAGCTGGGTGGATTAGGTGTGTTCCACGATCAAACCAGCTACTCTAGGAGGGATGGCGATCACTGTATCCACTTACCCATCACATCCCTTAGGTTAAGAGTAAGGTAGATTATATTAAGTTTGGTCACGTTAGGTTAGGTTAGGTTAGGTGAAGCCACGATGGGTTAAGGGGTTAGGTTAGGAACTATGTGATTAGGTTAGGGTTTGTTAGGCAAGAGCTAAGTTCTGTTAGGTTAGCTTTAGCTAAGTTCCAGGCGTCCGTCTAGGTCCGTGTTTAAGACTGTGTTAACTTAACATACTGGACCAGGCAGCGTCGTTCAGGAAACCCAGTATTGAGGTTGGTCGCCCTGGCTCCGTCATGACTTACTGATGGAGTGTGTAAACTGGCCTAATACACCCTCGTGGGAGTGATGAACCTAACCTAACCTAACGTCGGTAATGGACGAGATTATTTTGTAGCCACCGGATATATTTTTGCGTTTAACTTAGGTAAATGTTCTGGTGAGTCGAGGCCACGATGTATGAGGTGTGGGTATATGACACACACACACACACGCACACACACACACACACGCACACACACACACACACACACACACACACGCACACACACACACACACACACACACACACACACACACTTAGCCACTATTTACTATTCATCTAGCCACTATTTACTATTCATCTGCCTAACTATTGTATAAAATGTGCCCACTATTGTTCCCTCGTCTATGACAGTGGCGCCCAAAATTAACTTGTATCTCACTGGTTTCTCCTCGTGTCTTCACCCACCTCAGCACCACCCATCAGCACCTTGTCCATAATAAAAAATCACTCGACTAGACATCACGTTTTCCATCATACGCTCATCCTAAATATCCATCATGCCTCCTCCTCTCCATCCCTCTCCTCCCTCACTACATCTATTGCCTTCCTAAGTCCTATCCTCCCATCCTTGCATTTCTTTCTTAGTCTTGTTCTTTCTCTCTCATTTCTCTCTCCGACTTTCCTTTTAATTCCACATCTTTGTTATTTAATGCTTCCTGTTCACCCCATATTGTTGTCACTTCCAGTTTGACTCTTTTCCTTACTTCCCGAGCTTGTGACTCAAAAACACCGCCATCATATTTTCGTTCATACCCTTATAGACACCTCTGACTTTACTTCCCTCACCTGTCCCCAGCACACCTCTAGACTCCTTTTGCTCATCACAGTTCCAGTCACTATGATGCAGGTCACGCCCAAACACAATCATATACCCCGTCTAGTTTACTGATTGTTTTCCACGTTACTAATTGAATAACAGGAAGTAAGGGGTTACCACCAGCCTCATGGTCGTGGATTTGTCACACGCTGGTCACCTTTAGACGCATGCAAGAAATATCAAAAAAAAGTGTAAAATATTCAGGCGGTGTTTGAGTCCCACATTATTATCCTGGTACAGTATTTTTTATCTGCTGTCCTCTTGGGCCACAAGAGGCAACAGACGATGAAAACCTGGTATTCAACCTCAGCACAAGGGAGACCTACTGTAAACACGAAGCTGAGTATACTATAGTACTTAGTAGTGTTGTAGGTCTTGGCGGTATAAATAGTGATAAGTTTTTAACTTTCCGGGCACAACAACTGATAATGGACTGTAATATTTACCATTTATACAGCTTTAAATAACAGTCATACATGTGTAAGTTCAGTCATAAATAATACTCTTTGATCGTAGTTATTCAAGAAAGTGTCTGTAAAGTACAAGTAATCATCACAAACTAGTAGCAGTGTGGTAATCTTGGTATAAACAAAAACATTCAGGTACTCATACACTCCTGCACTTATGGCGGTGTAGGATTATTGTATTGTAGCAGTGTGGTAATCCTGGTATAAACATAAACATTCAGGTACTCATACACTCCTGCACTTATGACGGTGTAGGATTATTGTATTGTAGCAGTGTGGTAATCCTGGTATAAACAAAAACATTCAGGTACTCATACACTCCTGCACTTATGGCGGTGTAGGATTACTGTACATGATAATAATCCTTCTGTATAATGTCGTTCGTGTTTGTTGGGTGAGACTTTGTATAAGATCTGGTTTAAGTGTTGCCAGTCTTTGTGTTATGGTTTTTATATTACTACTGGCAACATTAAGCGTGTGTTGTGAGGTTCAGTGTTATATGATCTGATTCTCGAAGTTAGGTGCTCTATTATTATTATTATTATTATGGTATGGTTGCCTTTAGTTTGTTATGGTAGGTTAACGAAAGATGAGATGAGGTTGGGTGAGGTTAGGGTAGAATCTCTCTCTCTCAATAAGAAATGAAATAGGTGAATCATTTGGGTAAAGAATTAGGAAGTATTGAGTTAAGTGAATAAGGAATTATTGGTTGAGGAGAGAAGAGGCTGGGAGGTGGGGTGAGTCAGGGTGATGGAGAGGAACACGGTGAATGAACAGCTGGAGTGAGGGACGGTGAGGGAGAGTGGCAGGAATGTGGGGTGGACACAGAGAGAGAGAGAGAGAAGAGTAACAGATAAAACAACATACGAAGGAAAAATAATAAAGAAATTGGAATATCGTCCATAGTAAAAAAAAAAAATGAAGATAGATACAGTGTTTATTTTTCTGCCATAATGGTCACTGGTTACGTCCGGGTCATCCCCAGTCGACCTCGCTGTGGACAGGTGCGTAACGGGGAGCTAACGCTACAGTTGAGGAAGTGACGGTGGTCAAGTGTGGTGTGTTCTGTACCACCCCCTCTACCACCTCCCCCTCCCGCCTTCTCCCCCAACTCTTCCCTCTCCTCCTTCCCTTCCCCCATCCCTACCCCATCCCTCTCCCCCTTTCTCTCCTCCCCCTCCCCCCTCCCTCTCTCTCTCTCGATATGCAACTTGGTACCCCTCAAGGTGGAGTACTTAGCCCCACTTTGTTCAATGTTCTTATGAATGCATTATTAAATTTAATACCAGACAACCCCAGCAATATCTCAATCAGCTATGCTGACGATATTCTTATACATACTAAAACTCATCGTGAAATGCAAACCACCCTGAACCATGTATACGCAGCCTGTGAACACCTCGGTCTTATTATCTCCACTGACAAAACTAAGGTGTTCAACAAACAAGCTGGGAACCGCAAACGCGGCCCCGCCAAGTTCAAGATAGGTAACAACACTATTGACTATGTTTCTTCTTTTAAATATCTTGGTGTTTCCGTCCCTTGTACCCTACCTGCCATACAACAGCTAACCCGCCAATGTACTGACAGACTGAGACCTCTTAGAAGTGTAGCGGGGTACAGCCCGCACTATGGTGCTAATATTAGAATTGTTAAAACAATGTACCTAGGCTATATAAGATCTCTGATAGATTACCACGCACCAGCCCTGGTCATTCGTGACGGGAAAGGCGTTGACAAGCTCGAGAAAATGCAAAATAAAGCCCTCAGAATTATCCTAGGATGTCCCATGAGCACTAAAGTACTTAATATGAGGAAAGAACTAGGTATACCCAGTGTTAAAGATAGAATAATTGAAGTCAACCTCATGATAGCCCTGAGGCTTCTGCGTGGTGATCCTGATAACATTGTTTCCTTAAAATTGCTAGAATGTATGAACCATGGGACTACTGAGTCTAAATGGATCCAAACTACAGCTACACATATGAAGATATTTGGACTAGACCACCTGTACAAAGTTGAGACACAACAGCGCTTCCTGCCACCCTGGCGGACAGTTCCCTTCGATATCACAATACCGACGTATCCGCCTAAAAAATTAATTATACAAAGCATTTATCTCCAACACACTGCCAAATTGAGAGCTCTTGAACACATACACACTCTACAGACTGATGATAATATCACACAGACCATCTACACTGATGGGTCTCTAAACACCGCCTGTGGGAGGGCTGGAAGTGCTATTGTTGTGACTCAACCTGACGGTAATATAATTGAGAAAGGAGTTAGAATTAACAACTGGGCATCCACTCTACAAACTGAATTAGTTGCCATACTCACAGCTATTAAATTCATTGAAACCACTTTTACTGACAGTCTCATCATCACTGACTCTCTATCCTCACTACTTGCCCTTGGTACCCTCGACTCAGGTTGTCACGCTCTTGTCTCTGAAGCCAGACACAAATATGCGTGCCTTGTTGACCGGGGTGTCAGGGTCAAACTGTTGTGGATCCCCTCTCACATAGGCCTCATAAAACATGACAGAGTTGATGCCCTCGCCAAACTCGCGTCTAACAAAGACACCGTTGAATACAATTTGGGTCTGTCAAAAAGAACCCTTAAAACTGTAATTAGGAAAGAACTTATTGATGAGTTTGACGCAAGTAGACAAGTGCAAACAGGCACTAGTCAATCCATAGTTTACCATGATGAGATGTATCAAGTGAAACACGTTTATGGAGCAAGTAACAAGATCACTAGATTACAAGATGTTGTAACAGCTAGATTAAGGTTAGGATATAAGTACCTTTGGCAGTATGTTCCTCAAGCAGATGTAAACAAAACTAAATGTAAAGTGTGTGGCCATACATATGGCCACACACTTGAACACTACGTCCTCGACTGTGTGAAGATAGAACCTTTTAGGGACAGGTCCAAGCACACTGTGTGTGAAATGGCACAACACTTCATCTCTAATGGCAAGATAGCCGACATATTAAGATTGTATCCACTTTTTTGCACTTAGTATCTATGTCAGTTCTCATGTACAGAACCAAATACGCAATGTGCTTGAATACCTCCCACGTAAATGTGAATAACAAAGTGTGAGGCCAGACATACTGCCTCACACGCCTGTTCTCACGCATTTGTGAATAAGTTACCCTTTATGTATAGAACTAAACAAATAATGTAAATGAAATACTGTGTAACTTTCAGTGCCATAATATCCTGACAACGGGGGTTAATTATTATGACCCTTTGTAAACCCTACTCTGTAATCCTTTTGCGCTACCGCTCACAGGATGAGTGTGGGGTGCACAATAAAGTAGCCGCTGCAAGCGGCAAAATCAAAAATCAATCTCTCTCCTCTCCCCTCCCTCTCCCCCTCTCCCCTCCCTCTCCTCCTCTCCCTTCCCTCTTCTCCCCCTTCCTCTAGTGTTATAAAGTTGACACAAATTATTACTTGTTAAGCTGATTTCCTTACCAACTTGTATCAAGACATAAGAAGCTCTCGAGACACACAGACCGACGAGACTCTATAATGTTTAGTTGTTTAATAAATGATGGAAAATACGGGTCGAGTCGAGGGTCAGTAAGATGAGACGGGAGGAGGCCTCGAGAGAAGTCCTATTGAGGTCCTACACAAGTCCTTGCCTCACCAGATCTAACCATTAGGATGGAACACCTAATTATTCCTGGAGGTAAATGAACTTGAGGGTTGAGGACTATTAGTACACACACACACACACACACACACACACACACACACACACTCAAAAAAAAACACACACACACACACACACTCAAACACACACACACACACACTCAAACACACACACTCAAACACACACACACACACACACACACACACACACACTCAAACACACACACCCACACACACACACACACACACACACACACACACACACACTCACACACACACACACACACACACACACACACACACACACACACACACACACACACGCACGGAACTACGTCAGGTTTAAGGTAACTATAAGTCTTGGGCCTGTTGAGCTTCAACCCTAGTACTATGTTAGGTTAAGGATGAGTGGATGGATGAGAGGGATGAGTGGATGGATGGAGAGGGATGAGAGGGATGAGTGGATGGGTAGAGAGGGATGAGTGGATGGATGGAGAGGGATGAGTGGATGGATGGAGAGGGATGAGTGGATGGGTAGAGTGGGATGAGTGGATGGATGAGAGGGCTGACTGGATGGGTGGAGAGGGATATAGTGGATGGGTAGAGAGGGCTGACTGGATGGGTGGAGAGGGATATAGTGGATGGGTAGAGAGGGCTGACTGGATGGGTGAAGAGGGCTGACTGGATGGGTGGAGAGGGATGAGTGGATGGGTAGAGAAGGATGAAGAAGAGCTGCAGAAGACAGAAACAGAAGACGACATATAAAATTAAAAAGAACAATTGAAAATAAAATAGAAGAAAGACAAAGAAATGGTAGACAAAAGAGAGAAGGAGAGAACAGAGTAGAGGATGGCTGGCTGGAGGGCTGTCAGTAGAGGATGGCTGGCTGGAGGGCTGTCAGTAGAGGATGGCTGGCTGGAGGCTGAGGAGAATGGCTGGCTGGAGGGCTGTCAGTAGAGGATGGCTGGCTGGAGGGCTGTCAGTAGAGGATGGCTGGCTGGAGGGCTGTCAGTAGAGGATGGCTGGCTGGAGGGCTGTCAGTAGAGGATGGGTGCTGGAGGGCTGTCAGTAGAGGATGGCTGGCTGGAGGGCTGTCAGTAGAGGATGGCTGGCTGGAGGCTGAGGAGAATGGGTGCTGGAGGGCTGTCAGTAGAGGATGGCTGGCTGGAGGCTGAGGAGAATGGGTGCTGGAGGGCTGTCAGTAGAGGATGGCTGGCTGGAGGGCTGTCAGTAGAGGATGGCTGACTGGAGGGCTGTCAGTAGAGGATGGCTGGCTGGAGGCTGAGGAGAATGGGTGCTGGAGGGCTGTCAGTAGAGGATGGCTGGCTGGAGGCTGAGGAGAATGGGTGCTGGAGGGCTGTCAGTAGAGGATGGCTGGCTGGAGGCTGAGGAGAATGGGTGCTGGAGGGCTGTCAGTAGAGGATGGCTGGCTGGAGGCTGAGGAGAATGGGTGCTGGATGGCTGTCAGTAGAGAATGGCTGGCTGGAGGCTGAGGAGAATGGGTGCTGGAGGGCTGTCAGTAGAGAATGGGTGCTGGAGGCTGAGGAGAATGGGTGCTGGAGGGCTGTCAGTAGAGAATGGGTGCTGGAGGCTGAGGAGAATGGGTGCTGGAGGGCTGTCAGTAGAGGATGGCTGGCTGGAGGCTGAGGAGAATGGGTGCTGGAGGGCTGTCAGTAGAGAATGGCTGGCTGGAGGGCTGTCAGTAGAGGATGGCTGGCTGGAGGCTGAGGAGAATGGGTGCTGGAGGGCTGTCAGTAGAGGATGGCTGGCTGGAGGCTGAGGAGAATGGGTGCTGGATGGCTGTCAGTAGAGAATGGCTGGCTGGAGGCTGAGGAGAATGGGTGCTGGAGGGCTGTCAGTAGAGAATGGGTGCTGGAGGCTGAGGAGAATGGGTGCTGGAGGGCTGTCAGTAGAGAATGGGTGCTGGAGGCTGAGGAGAATGGGTGCTGGAGGGCTGTCAGTAGAGGATGGCTGGCTGGAGGCTGAGGAGAATGGGTGCTGGAGGGCTGTCAGTAGAGGATGGCTGGCTGGAGGCTGAGGAGAATGGGTGCTGGAGGGCTGTCAGTAGAGGATGGCTGGCTGGAGGCTGAGGAGAATGGGTGCTGGAGGGCTGTCAGTAGAGAATGGGTGCTGGAGGCTGAGGAGAATGGGTGCTGGAGGGCTGTCAGTAGAGGATGGCTGGCTGGAGGCTGAGGAGAATGGGTGCTGGAGGGCTGTCAGTAGAGAATGGCTGGCTGGAGGGCTGTCAGTAGAGGATGGCTGGCTGGAGGCTGAGGAGAATGGGTGCTGGAGGGCTGTCAGTAGAGGATGGCTGGCTGGAGGCTGAGGAGAATGGGTGCTGGAGAGCTGTCAGTAGAGAATGGGTGCTGGAGGCTGAGGAGAATGGGTGCTGGAGGGCTGTCAGTAGAGGATGGCTGGCTGGAGGCTGAGGAGAATGGGTGCTGGAGGGCTGTCAGTAGAGGATGGCTGGCTGGAGGCTGAGGAGAATGGGTGCTGGAGGGCTGTCAGTAGAGGATGGCTGGCTGGAGGCTGAGGAGAATGGGTGCTGGAGGGCTGTCAGTAGAGGATGGCTGGCTGGAGGCTGAGGAGAATGGGTGCTGGAGGGCTGTCAGTAGAGGATGGCTGGCTGGAGGCTGTCAGTAGAGGATGGCTGGCTGGAGGGCTGTCAGTAGAGGATGGCTGGCTGGAGGCTGAGGAGAATGGGTGCTGGAGGGCTGTCAGTAGAGGATGGCTGGCTGGAGGCTGAGGAGAATGGGTGCTGGAGGGCTGTCAGTAGAGGATGGCTGGCTGGAGGCTGAGGAGAATGGGTGCTGGAGGGCTGTCAGTAGAGGATGGCTGGCTGGAGGCTGAGGAGAATGGGTGCTGGAGGGCTGTCAGTAGAGGATGGCTGGCTGGAGGCTGAGGAGAATGGGTGCTGGAGGGCTGTCAGTAGAGGATGGCTGGCTGGAGGCTGAGGAGAATGGGTGCTGGAGGGCTGTCAGTAGAGGATGGCTGGCTGGAGGGCTGTCAGTAGAGGATGGCTGGCTGGAGGGCTGTCAGTAGAGGATGGCTGGCTGGAGGCTGAGGAGAATGGGTGCTGGAGGGCTGTCAGTAGAGGATGGCTGGCTGGAGGGCTGTCAGTAGAGGATGGCTGGCTGGAGGCTGAGGAGAATGGGTGCTGGAGGGCTGTCAGTAGAGGATGGCTGGCTGGAGGGCTGTCAGTAGAGGATGGCTGGCTGGAGGGCTGTCAGTAGAGGATGGCTGGCTGGAGGGCTGTCAGTAGAGGATGGCTGGCTGGAGGCTGAGGAGAATGGGTGCTGGAGGGCTGTCAGTAGAGGATGGCTGGCTGGAGGGCTGTCAGTAGAGAATGGCTGGCTGGAGGGCTGTCAGTAGAGGATGGCTGGCTGGAGGCTGGGGAGGATGGGTGCTGCAGGGCTGTCAGTAGAGGATGGCTGGCTGGAGGCTGAGGAGAATGGGTGCTGGAGGGCTGTCAGTAGAGGATGGCTGGCTGGAGGCTGAGGAGAATGGGTGCTGGAGGGCTGTCAGTAGAGGATGGCTGACTGGAGGCTGAGGAGAATGGGTGCTGGAGGGCTGTCAGTAGAGGATGGCTGGCTGGAGGCTGAGGAGAATGGGTGCTGGAGGGCTGTCAGTAGAGGATGGCTGGCTGGAGGCTGAGGAGAATGGGTGCTGGAGGGCTGTCAGTAGAGGATGGCTGACTGGAGGCTGAGGACAATGGGTGCTGGAGGGCTGTCAGTAGAGGATGGCTGGCTGGAGGCTGAGGAGAATGGGTGCTGGAGGGCTGTCAGTAGAGGATGGCTGGCTGGAGGCTGAGGAGAATGGGTGCTGGAGAGCTGTCAGTAGAGGATGGCTGGCTGGAGGCTGAGGAGAATGGGTGCTGGAGGGCTGTCAGTAGAGGATGGCTGACTGGAGGCTGAGGAGAATGGGTGCTGGAGGGCTGTCAGTAGAGGATGGCTGGCTGGAGGCTGAGGAGAATGGGTGCTGGAGGGCTGTCAGTAGAGGATGGCTGGCTGGAGGCTGAGGAGAATGGGTGCTGGAGGGCTGTCAGTAGAGGATGGCTGGCTGGAGGCTGAGGAGAATGGGTGCTGGAGGGCTGTCAGTAGAGGATGGCTGGCTGGAGGCTGTCAGTAGAGATGGGTGGCTGGAGGGCTGTCAGTAGAGGATGGCTGGCTGGAGGCTGAGGAGAATGGTGCTGGAGGGCTGTCAGTAGAGGATGGCTGGCTGGAGGCTGAGGAGAATGGGTGCTGGAGGGCTGTCAGTAGAGGATGGCTGGCTGGAGGCTGAGGAGAATGGGTGCTGGAGGGCTGTCAGTAGAGGATGGCTGGCTGGAGGCTGAGGAGAATGGGTGCTGGAGGGCTGTCAGTAGAGGATGGCTGGCTGGAGGCTGAGGAGAATGGGTGCTGGAGGGCTGTCAGTAGAGGATGGCTGGCTGGAGGCTGAGGAGAATGGGTGCTGGAGGGCTGTCAGTAGAGGATGGCTGGCTGGAGGCTGAGGAGAATGGGTGCTGGAGGGCTGTCAGTAGAGGATGGCTGGCTGGAGGCTGAGGAGAATGGGTGCTGGAGGGCTGTCAGTAGAGGATGGCTGGCTGGAGGCTGAGGAGAATGGGTGCTGGAGGGCTGTCAGTAGAGGATGGCTGGCTGGAGGCTGAGGAGAATGGGTGCTGGAGGGCTGTCAGTAGAGGATGGCTGGCTGGAGGCTGAGGAGATTGGGTGCTGGAGGGCTGTCAGTAGAGGATGCTGCTGGAGGCTGAGGAGAATGGGTGCTGGAGGCTGTCAGTAGAGGATGGCTGGCTGGAGGCTGAGGAGAATGGGTGCTGGAGGGCTGTCAGTAGAGGATGGCTGGCTGGAGGCTGAGGAGAATGGGTGCTGGAGGGCTGTCAGTAGAGGATGGCTGGCTGGAGGGCTGTCAGTAGAGGATGGCTGGCTGGAGGCTGAGGAGAATGGGTGCTGGAGGGCTGTCAGTAGAGGATGGCTGGCTGGAGGCTGAGGAGAATGGGTGCTGGAGGGCTGTCAGTAGAGGATGGCTGGCTGGAGGCTGAGGAGAATGGGTGCTGGAGGGCTGTCAGTAGAGGATGGCTGGCTGGAGGCTGAGGAGAATGGGTGCTGGAGGGCTGTCAGTAGAGGATGGCTGGCTGGAGGCTGAGGAGAATGGGTGCTGGAGGGCTGTCAGTAGAGGATGGCTGGCTGGAGGCTGAGGAGAATGGGTGCTGGAGGGCTGTCAGTAGAGGATGGCTGGCTGGAGGCTGAGGAGAATGGGTGCTGGAGGGCTGTCAGTAGAGGATGGCTGGCTGGAGGCTGAGGAGAATGGGTGCTGGAGGGCTGTCAGTAGAGGATGGCTGGCTGGAGGCTGAGGAGAATGGGTGCTGGAGGGCTGTCAGTAGAGGATGGCTGGCTGGAGGCTGAGGAGAATGGGTGCTGGAGGGCTGTCAGTAGAGGATGGCTGGCTGGAGGCTGAGGAGAATGGGTGCTGGAGGGCTGTCAGTAGAGGATGGCTGGCTGGAGGCTGAGGAGAATGGGTGCTGGAGGGCTGTCAGTAGAGGATGGCTGGCTGGAGGCTGAGGAGAATGGGTGCTGGAGGGCTGTCAGTAGAGGATGGCTGGCTGGAGGCTGAGGAGAATGGGTGCTGGAGGGCTGTCAGTAGAGGATGGCTGGCTGGAGGCTGAGGAGAATGGGTGCTGGAGGGCTGTCAGTAGAGGATGGCTGGCTGGAGGCTGAGGAGAATGGGTGCTGGAGGGCTGTCAGTAGAGGATGGCTGGCTGGAGGCTGAGGAGAATGGGTGCTGGAGGGCTGTCAGTAGAGGATGGCTGGCTGGAGGCTGAGGAGAATGGGTGCTGGAGGGCTGTCAGTAGAGGATGGCTGGCTGGAGGCTGAGGAGAATGGGTGCTGGAGGGCTGTCAGTAGAGGATGGCTGGCTGGAGGCTGAGGAGAATGGGTGCTGGAGGGCTGTCAGTAGAGGATGGCTGGCTGGAGGCTGAGGAGAATGGGTGCTGGAGGGCTGTCAGTAGAGGATGGCTGGCTGGAGGCTGAGGAGAATGGGTGCTGGAGGGCTGTCAGTAGAGGATGGCTGGCTGGAGGCTGAGGAGAATGGGTGCTGGAGGGCTGTCAGTAGAGGATGGCTGGCTGGAGGCTGAGGAGAATGGGTGCTGGAGGGCTGTCAGTAGAGGATGGCTGGCTGGAGGCTGAGGAGAATGGGTGCTGGAGGGCTGTCAGTAGAGGATGGCTGGCTGGAGGCTGAGGAGAATGGGTGCTGGAGGGCTGTCAGTAGAGGATGGCTGGCTGGAGGCTGAGGAGAATGGGTGCTGGAGGGCTGTCAGTAGAGGATGGCTGGCTGGAGGCTGAGGAGAATGGGTGCTGGAGGGCTGTCAGTAGAGGATGGCTGGCTGGAGGCTGAGGAGAATGGGTGCTGGAGGGCTGTCAGTAGAGGATGGCTGGCTGGAGGCTGAGGAGAATGGGTGCTGGAGGGCTGTCAGTAGAGGATGGCTGGCTGGAGGCTGAGGAGAATGGGTGCTGGAGGGCTGTCAGTAGAGGATGGCTGGCTGGAGGCTGAGGAGAATGGGTGCTGGAGGGCTGTCAGTAGAGGATGGCTGGCTGGAGGCTGAGGAGAATGGGTGCTGGAGGGCTGTCAGTAGAGGATGGCTGGCTGGAGGCTGAGGAGAATGGGTGCTGGAGGGCTGTCAGTAGAGGATGGCTGGCTGGAGGCTGAGGAGAATGGGTGCTGGAGGGCTGTCAGTAGAGGATGGCTGGCTGGAGGCTGAGGAGAATGGGTGCTGGAGGGCTGTCAGTAGAGGATGGCTGGCTGGAGGCTGAGGAGAATGGGTGCTGGAGGGCTGTCAGTAGAGGATGGCTGGCTGGAGGCTGAGGAGAATGGGTGCTGGAGGGCTGTCAGTAGAGGATGGCTGGCTGGAGGCTGAGGAGAATGGGTGCTGGAGGGCTGTCAGTAGAGGATGGCTGGCTGGAGGCTGAGGAGAATGGGTGCTGGAGGGCTGTCAGTAGAGGATGGCTGGCTGGAGGCTGAGGAGAATGGGTGCTGGAGGGCTGTCAGTAGAGGATGGCTGGCTGGAGGCTGAGGAGAATGGGTGCTGGAGGGCTGTCAGTAGAGGATGGCTGGCTGGAGGCTGAGGAGAATGGGTGCTGGAGGGCTGTCAGTAGAGGATGGCTGGCTGGAGGCTGAGGAGAATGGGTGCTGGAGGGCTGTCAGTAGAGGATGGCTGGCTGGAGGCTGAGGAGAATGGGTGCTGGAGGGCTGTCAGTAGAGGATGGCTGGCTGGAGGCTGAGGAGAATGGGTGCTGGAGGGCTGTCAGTAGAGATGGCTGGCTGGAGGCTGTCTAGGATGGTGCTGGAGGCTGAGGAGAATGGGTGCTGGAGGGCTGTCAGTAGAGGATGGCTGGCTGGAGGCTGAGGAGAATGGGTGCTGGAGGGCTGTCAGTAGAGGATGGCTGGCTGGAGGCTGAGGAGAATGGGTGCTGGAGGGCTGTCAGTAGAGGATGGCTGCTGGAGGCTGAGGAGAATGGGTGCTGGAGGGCTGTCAGTAGAGGATGGCTGGCTGGAGGCTGAGGAGAATGGGTGCTGGAGGGCTGTCAGTAGAGGATGGCTGGCTGGAGGCTGAGGAGAATGGGTGCTGGAGGGCTGTCAGTAGAGGATGGCTGGCTGGAGGCTGAGGAGAATGGGTGCTGGAGGGCTGTCAGTAGAGGATGGCTGGCTGGAGGCTGAGGAGAATGGGTGCTGGAGGGCTGTCAGTAGAGGATGGCTGGCTGGAGGCTGAGGAGAATGGGTGCTGGAGGGCTGTCAGTAGAGGATGGCTGGCTGGAGGCTGAGGAGAATGGGTGCTGGAGGGCTGTCAGTAGAGGATGGCTGGCTGGAGGCTGAGGAGAATGGGTGCTGGAGGGCTGTCAGTAGAGGATGGCTGGCTGGAGGCTGAGGAGAATGGGTGCTGGAGGGCTGTCAGTAGAGGATGGCTGGCTGGAGGCTGAGGAGAATGGGTGCTGGAGGGCTGTCAGTAGAGGATGGCTGGCTGGAGGCTGAGGAGAATGGGTGCTGGAGGGCTGTCAGTAGAGGATGGCTGGCTGGAGGCTGAGGAGAATGGGTGCTGGAGGGCTGTCAGTAGAGGATGGCTGGCTGGAGGCTGAGGAGAATGGGTGCTGGAGGGCTGTCAGTAGAGGATGGCTGGCTGGAGGCTGAGGAGAATGGGTGCTGGAGGGCTGTCAGTAGAGGATGGCTGGCTGGAGGCTGAGGAGAATGGGTGCTGGAGGGCTGTCAGTAGAGGATGGCTGGCTGGAGGCTGAGGAGAATGGGTGCTGGAGGGCTGTCAGTAGAGGATGGCTGGCTGGAGGCTGAGGAGAATGGGTGCTGGAGGGCTGTCAGTAGAGGATGGCTGGCTGGAGGCTGAGGAGAATGGGTGCTGGAGGGCTGTCAGTAGAGGATGGCTGGCTGGAGGCTGAGGAGAATGGGTGCTGGAGGGCTGTCAGTAGAGGATGGCTGGCTGGAGGCTGAGGAGAATGGGTGCTGGAGGGCTGTCAGTAGAGGATGGCTGGCTGGAGGCTGAGGAGAATGGGTGCTGGAGGGCTGTCAGTAGAGGATGGCTGGCTGGAGGCTGAGGAGAATGGGTGCTGGAGGGCTGTCAGTAGAGGATGGCTGGCTGGAGGCTGAGGAGAATGGGTGCTGGAGGGCTGTCAGTAGAGGATGGCTGGCTGGAGGCTGAGGAGAATGGGTGCTGGAGGGCTGTCAGTAGAGGATGGCTGGCTGGAGGCTGAGGAGAATGGGTGCTGGAGGGCTGTCAGTAGAGGATGGCTGGCTGGAGGCTGAGGAGAATGGGTGCTGGAGGGCTGTCAGTAGAGGATGGCTGGCTGGAGGCTGAGGAGAATGGGTGCTGGAGGGCTGTCAGTAGAGGATGGCTGGCTGGAGGCTGAGGAGAATGGGTGCTGGAGGGCTGTCAGTAGAGGATGGCTGGCTGGAGGCTGAGGAGAATGGGTGCTGGAGGGCTGTCAGTAGAGGATGGCTGGCTGGAGGCTGAGGAGAATGGGTGCTGGAGGGCTGTCAGTAGAGGATGGCTGGCTGGAGGCTGAGGAGAATGGGTGCTGGAGGGCTGTCAGTAGAGGATGGCTGGCTGGAGGCTGAGGAGAATGGGTGCTGGAGGGCTGTCAGTAGAGGATGGCTGGCTGGAGGCTGAGGAGAATGGGTGCTGGAGGGCTGTCAGTAGAGGATGGCTGGCTGGAGGCTGAGGAGAATGGGTGCTGGAGGGCTGTCAGTAGAGGATGGCTGGCTGGAGGCTGAGGAGAATGGGTGCTGGAGGGCTGTCAGTAGAGGATGGCTGGAGCTGAGGAGGGTGCTGGAGGCTGTCAGTAGAGGATGGCTGGCTGGAGGCTGAGGAGAATGGGTGCTGGAGGGCTGTCAGTAGAGGATGGCTGGCTGGAGGCTGAGGAGAATGGGTGCTGGAGGGCTGTCAGTAGAGGATGGCTGACTGGAGGCTGAGGAGAATGGGTGCTGGAGGGCTGTCAGTAGAGGATGGCTGGCTGGAGGCTGAGGAGAATGGGTGCTGGAGGGCTGTCAGTAGAGGATGGCTGGCTGGAGGCTGAGGAGAATGGGTGCTGGAGGGCTGTCAGTAGAGGATGGCTGGCTGGAGGGCTGTCAGTAGAGAATGGGTGCTGGAGGCTGAGGAGAATGGGTGCTGGAGGGCTGTCAGTAGAGGATGGCTGGCTGGAGGCTGAGGAGAATGGGTGCTGGAGGGCTGTCAGTAGAGGATGGCTGGCTGGAGGCTGAGGAGAATGGGTGCTGGAGGGCTGTCAGTAGAGGATGGCTGGCTGGAGGCTGAGGAGAATGGGTGCTGGAGGGCTGTCAGTAGAGGATGGCTGGCTGGAGGCTGAGGAGAATGGGTGCTGGAGGGCTGTCAGTAGAGGATGGCTGGCTGGAGGCTGAGGAGAATGGGTGCTGGAGGGCTGTCAGTAGAGGATGGCTGGCTGGAGGCTGAGGAGAATGGGTGCTGGAGGGCTGTCAGTAGAGGATGGCTGGCTGGAGGCTGAGGAGAATGGGTGCTGGAGGGCTGTCAGTAGAGGATGGCTGGCTGGAGGCTGAGGAGAATGGGTGCTGGAGGGCTGTCAGTAGAGGATGGCTGGCTGGAGGCTGAGGAGAATGGGTGCTGGAGGGCTGTCAGTAGAGGATGGCTGGCTGGAGGCTGAGGAGAATGGGTGCTGGAGGGCTGTCAGTAGAGGATGGCTGGCTGGAGGCTGAGGAGAATGGGTGCTGGAGGGCTGTCAGTAGAGGATGGCTGGCTGGAGGCTGAGGAGAATGGGTGCTGGAGGGCTGTCAGTAGAGGATGGCTGGCTGGAGGCTGAGGAGAATGGGTGCTGGAGGGCTGTCAGTAGAGGATGGCTGGCTGGAGGCTGAGGAGAATGGGTGCTGGAGGGCTGTCAGTAGAGGATGGCTGGCTGGAGGCTGAGGAGAATGGGTGCTGGAGGGCTGTCAGTAGAGGATGGCTGGCTGGAGGCTGAGGAGAATGGGTGCTGGAGGGCTGTCAGTAGAGGATGGCTGGCTGGAGGCTGAGGAGAATGGGTGCTGGAGGGCTGTCAGTAGAGGATGGCTGGCTGGAGGCTGAGGAGAATGGGTGCTGGAGGGCTGTCAGTAGAGGATGGCTGGCTGGAGGCTGAGGAGAATGGGTGCTGGAGGGCTGTCAGTAGAGGATGGCTGGCTGGAGGCTGAGGAGAATGGGTGCTGGAGGGCTGTCAGTAGAGGATGGCTGGCTGGAGGCTGAGGAGAATGGGTGCTGGAGGGCTGTCAGTAGAGGATGGCTGGCTGGAGGCTGAGGAGAATGGGTGCTGGAGGGCTGTCAGTAGAGGATGGCTGGCTGGAGGCTGAGGAGAATGGGTGCTGGAGGGCTGTCAGTAGAGGATGGCTGACTGGAGGCTGAGGAGAATGGGTGCTGGAGGGCTGTCAGTAGAGGATGGCTGGCTGGAGGCTGAGGAGAATGGGTGCTGGAGGGCTGTCAGTAGAGGATGGCTGGCTGGAGGCTGAGGAGAATGGGTGCTGGAGGGCTGTCAGTAGAGGATGGCTGGCTGGAGGCTGAGGAGAATGGGTGCTGGAGGGCTGTCAGTAGAGGATGGCTGGCTGGAGGCTGAGGAGAATGGGTGCTGGAGGGCTGTCAGTAGAGGATGGCTGACTGGAGGCTGAGGAGAATGGGTGCTGGAGGGCTGTCAGTAGAGGATGGCTGGCTGGAGGCTGAGGAGAATGGGTGCTGGAGGGCTGTCAGTAGAGGATGGCTGGCTGGAGGCTGAGGAGAATGGGTGCTGGAGGGCTGTCAGTAGAGGATGGCTGGCTGGAGGCTGAGGAGAATGGGTGCTGGAGGGCTGTCAGTAGAGGATGGCTGGCTGGAGGCTGAGGAGAATGGGTGCTGGAGGGCTGTCAGTAGAGGATGGCTGGCTGGAGGCTGAGGAGAATGGGTGCTGGAGGGCTGTCAGTAGAGGATGGCTGGCTGGAGGCTGAGGAGAATGGGTGCTGGAGGGCTGTCAGTAGAGGATGGCTGGCTGGAGGCTGAGGAGAATGGGTGCTGGAGGGCTGTCAGTAGAGGATGGCTGGCTGGAGGCTGAGGAGAATGGGTGCTGGAGGGCTGTCAGTAGAGGATGGCTGGCTGGAGGCTGAGGAGAATGGGTGCTGGAGGGCTGTCAGTAGAGGATGACTGGCTGGAGGCTGAGGAGAATGGGTGCTGGAGGGCTGTCAGTAGAGGATGGCTGGCTGGAGGCTGAGGAGAATGGGTGCTGGAGGGCTGTCAGTAGAGGATGGCTGGCTGGAGGCTGAGGAGAATGGGTGCTGGAGGGCTGTCAGTAGAGGATGGCTGGCTGGAGGCTGAGGAGAATGGGTGCTGGAGGGCTGTCAGTAGAGGATGGCTGGCTGGAGGCTGAGGAGAATGGGTGCTGGAGTGCTGTCAGTAGAGGATGGCTGGCTGGAGGCTGAGGAGAATGGGTGCTGGAGGGCTGTCAGTAGAGGATGACTGGCTGGAGGCTGAGGAGAATGGGTGCTGGAGGGCTGTCAGTAGAGGATGGCTGGCTGGAGGCTGAGGAGAATGGGTGCTGGAGTGCTGTCAGTAGAGGGTGGCTGGCTGGAGGCTGAGGAGAATGGGTGCTGGAGGGCTGTCAGTAGAGGATGGCTGGCTGGAGGCTGAGGAGAATGGGTGCTGGAGGGCTGTCAGTAGAGGGTGGCTGGCTGGAGGCTGAGGAGAATGGGTGCTGGAGGGCTGTCAGTAGAGGATGGCTGGCTGGAGGCTGAGGAGAATGGGTGCTGGAGGGCTGTCAGTAGAGGATGACTGACTGGAGGCTGAGGAGAATGGGTGCTGGAGGGCTGTCAGTAGAGGATGGCTGGCTGGAGGCTGAGGAGAATGGGTGCTGGAGGGCTGTCAGTAGAGGATGGCTGGCTGGAGGCTGAGGAGAATGGGTGCTGGAGGGCTGTCAGTAGAGGATGGCTGACTGGAGGCTGAGGAGAATGGGTGCTGGAGGGCTGTCAGTAGAGGATGGCTGGCTGGAGGCTGAGGAGAATGGGTGCTGGAGGGCTGTCAGTAGAGGGTGACTGACTGGAGGCTGAGGAGAATGGGTGCTGGAGGGCTGTCAGTAGAGGATGGCTGGCTGGAGGCTGAGGAGAATGGGTGCTGGAGGGCTGTCAGTAGAGGATGGCTGGCTGGAGGCTGAGGAGAATGGGTGCTGGAGGGCTGTCAGTAGAGGATGGCTGGCTGGAGGCTGAGGAGAATGGGTGCTGGAGGGCTGTCAGTAGAGGATGGCTGGCTGGAGGCTGAGGAGAATGGGTGCTGGAGGGCTGTCAGTAGAGGATGGCTGACTGGAGGCTGAGGAGAATGGGTGCTGGAGGGCTGTCAGTAGAGGATGGCTGGCTGGAGGCTGAGGAGAATGGGTGCTGGATGGCTGTCAGTAGAGGATGACTGGCTGGAGGCTGAGGAGAATGGGTGCTGGAGGGCTGTCAGTAGAGGATGGCTGACTGGAGGCTGAGGAGAATGGGTGCTGGAGGGCTGTCAGTAGAGGATGGCTGGCTGGAGGCTGAGGAGAATGGGTGCTGGAGGGCTGTCAGTAGAGGATGGCTGGCTGGAGGCTGAGGAGAATGGGTGCTGGAGGGCTGTCAGTAGAGGATGACTGGCTGGAGGCTGAGGAGAATGGGTGCTGGAGGGCTGTCAGTAGAGGATGGCTGACTGGAGGCTGAGGAGAATGGGTGCTGGAGGGCTGTCAGTAGAGGATGGCTTGCTGGAGGCTGAGGAGAATGGGTGCTGGAGTGCTGTCAGTAGAGGATGGCTGGCTGGAGGCTGAGGAGAATGGGTGCTGGAGGGCTGTCAGTAGAGGATGGCTGGCTGGAGGCTGAGGAGAATGGGTGCTGGAGTGCTGTCAGTAGAGGATGGCTGGCTGGAGGCTGAGGAGAATGGGTGCTGGAGGGCTGTCAGTAGAGGATGGCTGGCTGGAGGCTGAGGAGAATGGGTGCTGGAGGGCTGTCAGTATAGGATGGCTGGCTGGAGGCTGAGGAGAATGGGTGCTGGAGGGCTGTCAGTAGAGGATGGGTGACTGGAGGCTGAGGAGAATGGGTGCTGGAGGGCTGTCAGTAGAGGATGGCTGGCTGGAGGCTGAGGAGAATGGGTGCTGGAGGGCTGTCAGTAGAGGATGGCTGACTGGAGGCTGAGGAGAATGGGTGCTGGAGGGCTGTCAGTAGAGGGTGACTGACTGGAGGCTGAGGAGAATGGGTGCTGGAGGGCTGTCAGTAGAGGATGGCTGGCTGGAGGCTGAGGAGAATGGGTGCTGGAGGGCTGTCAGTAGAGGGTCGTGTTGGACATTCGGTAAACAATTTCTCGGCAAGACCAACACGGGAGAGGCACAAGTGATGTTCATAGCTCCCGGGTACTGTGAGCTGGAGGGTGTGTAATAATAATAATAATAATAATTAACGGTTTATTGAAGGAGCTTGGCAGCCAGAAGGCTGAAAATATACAGTTACATATTTGGGGAATGGGTTACGAATTACAAATAATATACAAGTAACATAAGTGACACAAATAAGACATATAATAACTTAGATGGGGAAAAGCTCAAACTACAGTTCATTTCAACATAGTGACAGTGTTACAGTATTACAAGTTGTTGATAATTTTTACAATGGTTGGGACTGGGCTGTTCTTATAGCGATCAGTTCGTGCACGTATGGGCTGGATGCGGTTGTGGTGTCGAACAGCAATTCTCGGACAAGGGATCTCAGGTGGTAGTAGGAGCCGGTGTCGGGGATGGTGTAGAAGCTTCTTACCAAATTTGCAGATGAGGTCGTGGTGATGGTCAGTGAGAGTCGAAAGGGTCAGTGTGTTGAGCGCTTCTTGATATGTGGAGTAGGAGGGGGAGAGAATAATCTTGCATGCCCTCTTTTGTACTTTTTCTAGGTGTTTACGTTGTGTGGCATTTAGGGAGGAAGACCAGGTGGGGGAGGCATAGGTGAGCTTGGGAAGTATGAATGTTGTGTAAACACTGAGGAGCTCGTGTGCAGGAACTCCGAGGGACTTGAGTCGGCGGAGGAGGTGGAGACGGAAACTGGAGGATTTGACAACTTCATTGACGTGTGGTTTCCAATTTAGTTTGTTGTCTATGGTGACGCCGAGGAGCTTCGTGGAATCTACAACCTGGAGTGTGTTCGGACCTAGAGTAATGGAAGGAGGTGGGACAATGTCGGAGGAGAGGTTGATGTGCATAACCATGGTCTTGGTATGGTTGATGGTGACATGGTTGTTGGTGGCCCAGTTTTGGAGACTGTTCAATAAATCCTGAAGGGCGGTATAGTTGGGAGCAGAATTGTTGACGCTGATCCCAATGGTGGAGTCGTCGACATATTTCCAGCGAGCAGGGGTTTCTCTTAGGGCATCATTGATGAGCATAAGGAAGCAGAGTGGTCCCATCTTGGTGCCTTGGGGGACGCCACAGGTGAGTGACTGAAAGGTGGAGACAGCCCCTCGGAAGCGTACAGCTTGGCGTCGGTCACTGAGGAAGTCTGTAAGCCATGGTATGAGGCTTCTTCGAAGCCCGAGGTCAATAGCTTTGTTGATGATTATATTGTGGTCGACTAGGTCGAACGCTTTAGTGAAATCAATGAAGGCGACAGCTACAGACGTTTTTCGTTTCTCGAGATGGCGGTATATGTAATCGAGAAAGCTGACAAGACAGTGAGTGGTGGAGGAAGTTTTCATGTTGCCAAATTGCTGAGGGTCTACGACTCCTGCAATATCAGCATAAGCCCAGTCGAACACAAAACTTTCACAGATTAGGCTGGGTATTGGGGTGATTGCAATAGGTCGTAGCTGATTTAAGGATTGTGGGCTGGTTGACTTGGGCACTGGTGATACATAAGAGGTCTTCCAGTCAGCTGGGCATCTGGCTTGACTGAGAGAAGCATTGATGATGGAGCAGAGGGGTTTAGCAAGCTCCGGGGAGAACTCCTTGAAGAGTTTCATTGGTAAGTCAATGGGGGTGGTAGAGCGTTTTAATTTTAGTTTGTCCAGGCGTTTTGCTACTTCAAATTCTTCTACTAAGTCAGTGGGAAGGGGGGCTGGTAGGTAAGCAGGGAGAGTTGTTGTGTCAAGCCGTGGGAGCGTCTGGCATATAGTAGCGAAATGGTTATTTGTTTGCTCAGCTGCGTCAACACTAGTGAGATGGCTAAGGAAGGGGAGGGGGTGTGTCTTATTGTTTAGTCCACAGAGTTCTTTAAGCTTACCATACCATTGACTGATGTTGGTCTGCTTCAGGTGTTGTAATTTGGTTGGGTAGTGGGACTTCTTTGCAGTGCGTATTTCGCGGATGACTCGGTTGCGAAGTGACCTGTAGCGGATGTGGTCATTGAGATGAAAGGCTCTGTCTCTCTGTTGCATAAGTCTTTTGATCCGAGGTGTGATCCAGGGCAAGTCAGCTGGGTGAGATCTGACGGACTTCTCGGGGAAGAAGTGGTGGTGAGCTTGCGTGGTGGTGTTGGTATAATTTATCCATTTGGTTTCCACGTCATCCACGCTAAGTACTTCAGTCCAGGGATGGTGAACTATCCACTGCCCGAATAGGCGCACTGCAGAGTCAGTAATCGGCCTGTAGGTCTTGATGTAGGGTCTCTGTACTTGAGTGGGAGTGGCAGCTGGGGACCAGAGCACTGATAAGTGTGTGCTACACCCGATAGGAGGCATTGGTTGAGGTGGTTGGTACTGGTCCGCTAAGTCAGTTAAGATAAGGTCAAGGGTATTTTGACCGTGTGTGGGGAAGGTCACGACTTGTGATAGTGATAGCTGGTCCTGGATATCAGTGGTGTCAATTTCATTTAAATCCCCACATAATACTAACTTGGCACATGGGTACCTAACTCTGAGGTGGTCTGAGGTGGTGATGAGATGATTGATAAGAGTGTCTCTGGTGGGTGATCGAGGCGGATGGTATGCCACACAGATTATGATGGAAGCAGTGTTGCGCGGGTGGGCCCGTAGCACGACACGTACCCATAATGCTTCCACATCTGCTGGGACTTGAACATCCAGGCGTGACGGGCGTAGGTCATCTTGACAGAAGAGGGCAACACCTCCTCCGCGTCTTTGTGAACGAAGGTGATGAAAGAGTTGATATCCCTCAATATGACACGTTTCAGGCACAATTTGCCAAGCCTCACATATGGCAACGACGCTCGCGGCGGTTGACCTGACTGTAGTTGCCAGCTCGTCGAACTTGTTAGCTAGGGAAGTGACGTTGGATAGCAGTAAAGACGGGAGATCATACCATATCCGTGGAACTTCAGTGTGGTGGTATGGTCTGTCAGGGGTGGGTTTCTCCGGTTTCCTAGTGGAGGTTACGGTTCTAATGGGCTTATGTGCATGACGGCCTTGTCTACGGCTACGCGCGTGGAATATGTTCAGTGACTTGAGTAGCCGGATAACACTGCCATCAGGATAACCGTTCCCACGCTTTAGATGGTACAGAGTGCGTCGGGAGTAAGTGATTGGTGGCCATCTGTTGAAATCTGTTGTGGGCGGACGGAAGTGTTTGTCACTGACGGCACTTTGAGGGACACTGACACTGGTAGACATCTGTTAATATTTGTCAGTCGTAAAGACCGTGGGTCTTTGTCCCTGGTGCTTGGGGTCGCCGACACAGTTTTCACGATAGATGTAAACACCGCGGTGGTCCTTGTCACTGGCACTTTAAAGGTGACCGATAAAGTGCCCACTGTCTGACTTTTCCTTGGGGTGCACTATCGAGCACTGTATGGTAATCACTTATTGCACTGCTCCGTAATCAATCGTTCACTAATCACTAATCAGGGGGTAGCGGGCAGGGCCAAACAGACTCGGCTTGGCTGCTAAAACCGGGAGCGCCTTCGGGGCACGTCCTGTCTCACTGAGGGTTGACAAGTGTGTGTGTGTGTGTGTGTGTGTGTAATAATAATAATAATAATTAACGGTTTATTGAAAGAGCTTGGCAGCCAGAAGGCTGAAAATATACAGTTACATATTTGGGGAATGGGTTTCGAATTACAAACGATATACAAGTAACATAAGTGACACAAATAAGACATATAATAACTAGATGGGGAAAAGCTCAAACTACAGTTCATTTCAACATATTGACAGTGCAAGGAGTAGTGTTTACTGGGAGTGAATACACTGGTTTATTACAAGTTATTGATAATTTTTACAATGGTTGGGACTGGGCTGTTCTTATAGCGATCAGTTCGTGCACGTATGGGCTGGATGCGGTTGTGGTGTCGAACAGCAATTCTCGGACTAGGGATCTCAGGTGGTAGTAGGAGCCGGTGTCGGGGATGGTGTAGAAGCTTCTTACCAAATTTGCAGATGAGGTCGTGGTGATGGTTCGTGAGAGTCGAAAGGGTCAGTGTGTTGAGCGCTTCTTGATATGTGGAGTAGGAAGGGGAGAGAATAATCTTGCTTGCCCTCTTTTGCACTTTTTCTAGGTGCTTACGTTGTGTGGCATTTAGGGAGGAAGACCAGGTAGGGGAGGCATAGGTGAGCTTGGGAAGTATGAATGTTGTGTAAACACTGAGGAGCTCGTGTGCAGGAACTCCGAGGGACTTGAGTCGGCGGAGGAGGTGGAGACGGAAACTGGAGGATTTGACAACTTCACTGACGTGTGGTTTCCAATTTAGTTTGTTGTCTATGGTGACGCCGAGGAGCTTCGTGGAATCTACAACCTGGAGTGTGTTGGGACCTAGAGTAATGGAAGGAGGTGGGACAACGTCGGAGGAGAGGTTCATGTGCATAACCATGGTCTTGGTATGGTTGATGGTTGTTGGTGGCCCAGTTTTGGAGACTGTTCAATGAATCCTAACCTAGTGTGTGTGTGTGTCTGTGTGCGAGGACTGGTCGTTACCTACCACCTTGTGTCGACATTGATGTTAATGGTGGACTCACGTGCATGGCCAGGGAGTGGGAGGGTCCCCACCACTGATGACCTGGGAAGGGAGTAAGGGGGATAGGGAGGATGGGGGAGGAAGGATGGGGAGAGAGAGGAAGGGGGTGTAAGGGGGAGAGGGAGGATGGTGGAGTAAGGGGGGGGGAGGATGGTGGAGAGAGAGAATCAACAGGGAAAGTTCCATTCCCAATCTGTAGCAGAAGGTTTGCAAACCGTCCAGCATCCTGATCTCCTTGTAGATGTACTCTCATGTTTGTGGACAGGGTGAGTGTTTGAACACTTCTCCAAAGGTATGATGCCTTGAGGCACGCATTCAGTTCATCAGCTGGAGTGCTTCGAGGAATGACAGGTAGGGTCTGGCGAAAGTCTTCAGCAATGACTATTGTAATGCCACCCATGAGCTGGTCATTTTCTCGTATGTCTTGCAAGGTCCTGTCCAATGCTTCAAACGCTAACTTGTGAGACATAGTGCATTCATCCCGGACTATGGGGCTGCATTTTTCTAAGAGTTTTGCCTTTGTCGATCCCTTTTTGATGTCGCACACTGGATTCTCATTGTGAGTGAGGTTGAGAGGCAGTTTAAAAGTTGAGTGTGCAGTACGTCCTCCTTCTAGTAGTGTTGCAGCAATGCCTGAGGCTGCCACAGCAAGAGCAATTTTCCCCTGATGACGTTACTTTGGCCAACAGAAGGTTGATCAGGAATGTTTTCCCTGTCCCGTCAGGTGCATCGAGAAAGATCATACCTCCCTGCTCCGCTTGTATCGCTTGCAAGATCTGTTCATAAGCATTTGCTTGATCAGGCACCAGGTGAGGCTCATTTTCTTCAAGAAAATTCACCAGAACTTCAACTGAGTAGTCTGTCTCTCTGAGCAACTCCCTGTTTGCAACTACTGTTCAGTCCCCAAAACTTCTTCTTCCATCAATAGTTCATTAACGGTACAGCAAAGTATATTTTTTTAACATTAAACTGTTATTATAACACACCATCCATCATCACTACACACAAACACGCAAACAAACACACATACTTCTTTGTTTTATATATATATATATATATATATATATATATATATATATATATATATATATATATATATATATATATATATATATATATCTATATATATAGAGAGAGAGAGAGAGAGAGAGAGAGAGAGAGAGAGAGAGAGAGAGACTGCAGAACTTACACGCTGATGATATGACTGTAGTCCAGTGTAACCTACCCTCCAGAATGTTCCATACACACAATGTCTTAGTAAGAGATATTGTCAAAGTGGATTTGTAAGAAAAGTATTGAAAACGTTAAGTATTTATTTTCCCTTAAGCAGTGTTTGAATACATTTCATAATGTTTGCTATTATAAACTTTAAATAGATTTTGTTTTATTTTTTTACTATGAGGGGATTTTGTCCGTTATAGGTTTTGTCCGGTGAGTTTTTTGTCCCATAGGGTGGAGTTTTTGTCCGGTGGGCTTCATGTCCGGTGGGGTATATATCCGGTAGGGTTTTGTCCGCTTGGATTTTGTCCGGTGGAGATTTTGTCATGGACCCGAGGGGAAGGAGGGTGGAATAAGGAGTGATGGGTATTATTAAGGGAAGGACTCCAGGGTCTAAGTCACTCCCCAAATATAACGTAAATTATTTCTCACGGTCTTGTGGGTCAGGTGAGAGAAGAGAGAGTAACTTAACAACACCTGGAATTAAGATAATGAAATAAGTAGATGTAAAAAATCATTATCCTTATTAAAATTATTTTTAACTCCGGCTTGGAAAAGGAGTGTGTGTGTGTGTGTGTGTGTGTGTGTGTGTGATGAACTAGGATAGATTGATTGGCTTCTAATAGAAAAATAAAATCATTCGACTATAAATAAAGGTCAGATGTACAGTTGAAGGGGTAGGCGACCACCCCGACACCATAAGCTCTCGAACGACAAAACGAAATGTGAATGGAACTGTACAAGTGTAGGTGTGTTGGGTGCGCTGGTCACCTGAATCACCTAGAAATTTCATCGGTTAGTTTAGGTCAGGTCAGGTCAGGATATATTTAGGTCAGGTTAGGTTAGGTTAGGTCAGGACAGGTCAGGATATGTTTAGGTCAGGTTAGGCTGGTTTAGGTAATGCTAGGTTTAGTTTATGTCAGGTTAGGTTAGGATAGCTTAGTGTAGGTTAGGCAACATTTGGGTTAGGTTAGGTTAGGTTTAGATTACGATAAGTTAGGTAAACTTTGTCTTTGGTCACGTAAGATTATATTTAGTTTAGGTTAAGTTTACTTCAGGCTTTATTATTCTTATGAAAACTGGACCACTAGTTTGTTCACACCTTCAAAAGTTCATTATATTAGCGTGGCTCTCTCCTTGATCACCACTACACTCACCTACTGAAACAAATACCCGAAAGTCTCAACCCTTACACTAACACAGATACTCTTACACTAACACAGATACTCTTACACTAACACAGATACTCTTACACTAACACAAATACTCTTACACTAACACAAATACACTTACACTAACACAAATACACTTACACTAACACAAATACTCTTACAATAATACTCTTACACTAACACTCTTACACTAACACTAATACTCTTACACTAATACTCTTACACTAACACTAATACTGTTACACTAACACTAATGCTCTTACACTAACACTAATACTCTTACACTAATACCTACACTACACTAATACTCTTACACTAATACTCTTACACTAACACAATACTCTTACACTAACACAATACTCTACACTAACACAAATACTCTTACACTAACACAAATACTCTTACACTAACACAAATACTCTTACACTAACACTAACACTCTTACACTAACACTAATACTCTTACACTAATACTCTTACACTAACACTAATACTCTTACACTAACACTAATACTCTTACACTAACACTAATACTCTTACACTAATACTCTTACACTAACACTAATACTCTTACACTAATACTCTTACACTAACACTAATACTCTTACACTAACACTAATACTCTTACACTAACACAAATACTCTTACACTAACACAAATACTCTTACACTAACACTAATACTCTTACACTAACACTAATACTCTTACACTAATACTCTTACACTAACACTAATACTCTTACACTAATACTCTTACACTAACACAAATACTCTTACACTAATACTCTTACACTAACACTAATACTCTTACACTAACACTAATACTCTTACACTAACACTAATACTCTTACACTAACACTAATACTCTTACACTAATACTCTTACACTAACACTAATACTCTTACACTAACACTAATACTCTTACACTAACACAAATACTCTTACACTAATACTCTTACACTAACACTAATACTCTTACACTAACACTAATACTCTTACACTAACACAAATACTCTTACACTAATACTCTTACACTAACACTAATACTCTTACACTAACACTAATACTCTTACACTAACACTAATACTCTTACACTAACACTAATACTCTTACACTAATACTCTTACACTAACACTAATACTCTTACACTAATACTCTTACACTAACACAAATACTCTTACACTAATACTCTTACACTAACACTAATACTCTTACACTAACACTAATACTCTTACACTAACACAAATACTCTTACACTAATACTCTTACACTAACACTAATACTCTTACACTAACACTAATACTCTTACACTAACACTAATACTCTTACACTAACACTAATACTCTTACACTAACACTAATACTCTTACACTAACACTAACTCTTACACTAATACTCTTACACTAACACTAATACTCTTACACTAAAACAATACTCTTACACTAATACTCTTACACTAACACTAATACTCTTACACTAACACTAATACTCTTACACTAATACTCTTACACTAACACAAATACTCTTACACTAACACTAATACTCTTACACTAACACTAATACTCTTACACTAATACTCTTACACTAACACAAATACTCTTACACTAACACTAATACTCTTACACTAACACTAATACTCTTACACTAATACTCTTACACTAACACTAATACTCTTACACTAATACTCTTACACTAACACTAATACTCTTACACTAATACTCTTACACTAACACTAATACTCTTACACTAACACTAATACTCTTACACTAACACTAATACTCTTACACTAATACTCTTACACTAACACTAATACTCTTACACTAATACTCTTACACTAATACTCTTACACTAACACAAATACTCTTACACTAACACAAATACTCTTACACTAACACTAATACTCTTACACTAACACTAATACTCTTACACTAATACTCTTACACTAACACTAATACTCTTACACTAACACTAATACTCTTACACTAACACTAATACTCTTACACTAACACTAATACTCTTACACTAATACTCTTACACTAACACTAATACTCTTACACTAACACTAATACTCTTACACTAACACTAATACTCTTACACTAATACTCTTACACTAACACTAATACTCTTACACTAATACTCTTACACTAACACTAATACTCTTACACTAACACTAATACTCTTACACTAATACTCTTACACTAACACTAATACTCTTACACTAACACAAATACTCTTACACTAACACTAATACTCTTACACTAACACTAATACTCTTACACTAACACTAATACTCTTACACTAACACAAATACTCTTACACTAACACTAATACTCTTACACTAATACTCTTACACTAACACTAATACTCTTACACTAACACTAATACTCTTACACTAACACAAATACTCTTACACTAACACAAATACTCTTACACTAATACTCTTACACTAACACTAATACTCTTACACTAATACTCTTACACTAACACTAATACTCTTACACTAACACTAATACTCTTACACTAATACTCTTACACTAACACTAATACTCTTACACTAACACTAATACTCTTACACTAACACTAATACTCTTACACTAATACTCTTACACTAACACTAATACTCTTACACTAACACAAATACTCTTACACTAATACTCTTACACTAACACTAATACTCTTACACTAACACTAATACTCTTACACTAACACTAATACTCTTACACTAATACTCTTACACTAACACAAATACTCTTACACTAACACTAATACTCTTACACTAACACTAATACTCTTACACTAATACTCTTACACTAACACTAATACTCTTACACTAACACTAATACTCTTACACTAATACTCTTACACTAACACTAATACTCTTACACTAACACTAATACTCTTACACTAACACTAATACTCTTACACTAATACTCTTACACTAACACTAATACTCTTACACTAACACTAATACTCTTACACTAACACAAATACTCTTACACTAACACAAATACTCTTACACTAACACTAATACTCTTACACTAATACTCTTACACTAACACTAATACTCTTACACTAACACTAATACTCTTACACTAATACTCTTACACTAACACTAATACTCTTACACTAACACAAATACTCTTACACTAACACTAATACTCTTACACTAACACTAATACTCTTACACTAACACTAATACTCTTACACTAATACTCTTACACTAACACTAATACTCTTACACTAACACTAATACTCTTACACTAATACTCTTACACTAACACTAATACTCTTACACTAATACTCTTACACTAACACTAATACTCTTACACTAACACTAATACTCTTACACTAACACTAATACTCTTACACTAATACTCTTACACTAACACTAATACTCTTACACTAATACTCTTACACTAACACTAATACTCTTACACTAACACAAATACTCTTACACTAACACAAATACTCTTACACTAACACTAATACTCTTACACTAATACTCTTACACTAACACTAATACTCTTACACTAACACAAATACTCTTACACTAACACTAATACTCTTACACTAACACTAATACTCTTACACTAATACTCTTACACTAACACTAATACTCTTACACTAATACTCTTACACTAACACTAATACTCTTACACTAACACTAATACTCTTACACTAACACAAATACTCTTACACTAACACTAATACTCTTACACTAATACTCTTACACTAACACTAATACTCTTACACTAACACTAATACTCTTACACTAATACTCTTACACTAACACTAATACTCTTACACTAACACAAATACTCTTACACTAACACTAATACTCTTACACTAATACTCTTACACTAACACTAATACTCTTACACTAACACAAATACTCTTACACTAACACTAATACTCTTACACTAACACAAATACTCTTACACTAACACTAATACTCTTACACTAACACAAATACTCTTACACTAACACTAATACTCTTACACTAATACTCTTACACAAATACTCTTACACTAACACAAATACTCTTACACTAACACAAATACTCTTACACTAATACTCTTACACAAATACTCTTACACTAACACAAATACTCTTACACTAACACAAATACTCTTACACTAACACTAACTCTTACACTAACACTAATACTCTTACACTAATACTCTTACACTAACACTAATACTCTTACACTAACACAAATACTCTTACACTAACACAATACTCTTACACTAATACTCTTACACTAACACTAATACTCTTACACTAACACTAATACTCTTACACTAATACTCTTACACTAACACTAATACTCTTACACTAATACTCTTACACTAACACTAATACTCTTACACTAACACAAATACTCTTACACTAACACTAATACTCTTACACTAATACTCTTACACTAACACTAATACTCTTACACTAACACTAATACTCTTACACTAATACTCTTACACTAACACTAATACTCTTACACTAACACTAATACTCTTACACTAATACTCTTACACTAACACTAATACTCTTACACTAATACTCTTACACTAACACTAATACTCTTACACTAACACTAATACTCTTACACTAATACTCTTACACTAACACTAATACTCTTACACTAACACTAATACTCTTACACTAATACTCTTACACTAACACTAATACTCTTACACTAACACAAATACTCTTACACTAACACAAATACTCTTACACTAACACTAATACTCTTACACTAATACTCTTACACTAACACTAATACTCTTACACTAACACAAATACTCTTACACTAACACTAATACTCTTACACTAACACTAATACTCTTACACTAATACTCTTACACTAACACTAATACTCTTACACTAACACTAATACTCTTACACTAACACTAATACTCTTACACTAACACTAATACTCTTACACTAACACAAATACTCTTACACTAACACTAATACTCTTACACTATACTCTTACACTAATACTCTTACACTAACACTAATACTCTTACACTAATACTCTTACACTAACACTAATACTCTTACACTAACACAAATACTCTTACACTAACACTAATACTCTTACACTAACACAAATACTCTTACACTAACACAAATACTCTTACACTAACACTAATACTCTTACACTAACACAAATACTCTTACACTAATACTCTTACACTAACACAAATACTCTTACACTAACACTAATACTCTTACACTAATACTCTTACACTAACACTAATACTCTTACACTAATACTCTTACACTAACACTAATACTCTTACACTAACACTAATACTCTTACACTAACACTAATACTCTTACACTAACACTAATACTCTTACACTAATACTCTTACACTAACACTAATACTCTTACACTAACACTAATACTCTTACACTAACACAAATACTCTTACACTAACACTAATACTCTTACACTAACACTAATACTCTTACACTAACAATACTCTTACACTAACACTAATACTCTTACACTAACACTAATACTCTTACACTAACACTAATACTCTTACACTAACACAAATACTCTTACACTAACACAAATACTCTTACACTAACACTAATACTCTTACACTAACACTAATACTCTTACACTAATACTCTTACACTAACACTAATACTCTTACACTAACACTAATACTCTTACACTAATACTCTTACACTAACACTAATACTCTTACACTAATACTCTTACACTAACACAAATACTCTTACACTAACACTAATACTCTTACACTAACACAAATACTCTTACACTATACTTACACTAATACTCTTACACTAACACTAATACTCTTACACTAATACTCTTACACTAACACTAATACTCTTACACTAACACAAATACTCTTACACTAACACTAATACTCTTACACTAACACTAATACTCTTACACTAACACTAATACTCTTACACTAACACTAATACTCTTACACTAACACTAATACTCTTACACTAACACTAATACTCTTACACTAACACAAATACTCTTACACTAACACTAATACTCTTACACTAATACTCTTACACTAACACTAATACTCTTACACTAACACAAATACTCTTACACTAATACTCTTACACTAACACTAATACTCTTACACTAATACTCTTACACTAACACTAATACTCTTACACTAACACTAATACTCTTACACTAACACTAATACTCTTACACTAACACTAATACTCTTACACTAATACTCTTACACTAACACAAATACTCTTACACTAATACTCTTACACTACACTAATACTCTTACACTATTACACTAATACTCTTACACTAACACTAATACTCTTACACTAACACAAATACTCTTACACTAACACAAATACACTTACACTAACACTAATACTCTTACACTAATACTCTTACACTAATACTCTTACACTAACACTAATACACTTACACTAACACTAATACTCTTACACTAACACTAATACTCTTACACTAACACAAATACACTTACACTAACACTAATACTCTTACACTAACACAATTACTCTTACACTAACACAAATACTCTTACACTAACACAAATACTCTTACACTAACACTAATACTCTTACACTAACACTAATACTCTTACACTAACACTAATACTCTTACACTAACACTAATACTCTTACACTAACACTAATACTCTTACACTAACACAAATACTCTTACACTAACACTAATACTCTTACACTAACACTAATACTCTTACACTAACACAAATACTCTTACACTAACACTAATACTCTTACACTAACACTAATACTCTTACACTAATACTCTTACACTAACACTAATACTCTTACACTAACACAAATACTCTTACACTAACACAAATACTCTTACACTAACACAAATACTCTTACACTAACACTAATACTCTTACACTAACACAAATACTCTTACACTAACACTAATACTCTTACACTAACACAATTACTCTTACACTAACACAATACTCTTACACTAACACTAATACTCTTACACTAATACTCTTACACTAACACAAATACTCTTACACTAACACTAATACTCTTACACTAACACTAATACTCTTACACTAACACTAATACTCTTACACTAACACTAATACTCTTACACTAATACTCTTACACTAACACAAATACTCTTACACTAACACTAATACTCTTACACTAACACAAATACTCTTACACTAACACTAATACTCTTACACTAACACTAGTACTCTTACACTAATACTCTTACACTAACACAAATACTCTTACACTAACACTAATACTCTTACACTAACACTAATACTCTTACACTAACACTAATACTCTTACACTAACACAAATACTCTTACACTAATACTCTTACACTAATACTCTTACACTAACACTAATACTCTTACACTAACACAAATACACTAACACTAATACTCTTACACTAACACTAATACTCTTACACTAACACAAATACTCTTACACTAACACAAATACTCTTACACTAACACTAATACTCTTACACTAACACAAATACTCTTACACTAACACTAATACTCTTACACTAACACAAATACTCTTACACTAATACTCTTACACTAACACTAATACTCTTACACTAACACAAATACTCTTACACTAACACAAATACTCTTACACTAACACTAATACTCTTACACTAACACAAATACTCTTACACTAACACAAATACTCTTACACTAACACAAATACTCTTACACTAACACAAATACTCTTACACTAACACAAATACTCTTACACTAACACTAATACTCTTACACTAACACTAATACTCTTACACTAACACAAATACTCTTACACTAACACAAATACTCTTACACTAATACTCTTACACTAACACTAATACTCTTACACTAACACAAATACTCTTACACTAACACAAATACTCTTACACTAATGCTCTTACACTAATACACTTACACTAACACAAATACTCTTACACTAACACAAATACTCTTACACTAACACAAATACTCTTACACTAACACAAATACTCTTACACTAACACAAATACTCTTACACTAACACTAATACTCTTACACTAATACTCTTACACGAACACTAATACACTTACACTAACACAAATACTCTTACACTAACACAAATACTCTTACACTAATACTCTTACACGAACACTAATACACTTACACTAACACAAATACTCTTACACTAACACAAATACTCTTACACTAACACTAATACTCTTACACTAACACTAATACTCTTACACTAACACTAATTCTCTTACACTAACACAAATACTCTTACACTAACACTAATACTCTTACACTAACACTAATTCTCTTACACTAACACTAATACACTTACACTAACACTAATACTCTTACACTAACACTAATTCTCTTACACTAACACAAATACTCTTACACTAACACGAATACTCTTACACTAACACTAATACTCTTACACTAACACTAATACTCTTACACTAACACAAATACTCTTACACTAATACTCTTACACTAACACTAATACTCTTACACTAACACAAATACTCTTACACTAACACAAATACTCTTACACTAACACTAATACTCTTACACTAATACTCTTACACGAACACTAATACACTTACACTAACACAAATACTCTTACACTAACACTAATACTCTTACACTAACACTAATACTCTTACACTAACACAAATACTCTTACACTAATACTCTTACACTAACACTAATACTCTTACACTAACACTAATACTCTTACACTAACACAAATACTCTTACACTAATACTCTTACTCTTACACTAATGCTCTTACTCTAACACAAATACTCTTACACTAACACTAATACTCTTACACTAACACTAATACTCTTACACTAACACAAATACTCTTACACTAATACTCTTACACTAACACAAATACTCTTACACTAACACTAATACTCTTACACTAACACAAATACTCTTACACTAATACTCTTACACTAATACTCTTACACTAACACTAATACTCTTACACTAACACAAATACTCTTACACTAACACAATACTCTTACACTAACACATACTCTTACACTAACACAAATACTCTTACACTAACACAAATACTCTTACACTAACACAAATACTCTTACACTAACACAAATACTCTTACACTAACACTAATACTCTTACACTAATACTCTTACACTAACACAAATACTCTTACACAAATACTCTTACACTAATACTCTTACACTAACACAAATACTCTTACACTAATACTCTTACACTAACACAAATACTCTTACACTAATACTCTTACACTAACACAAATACTCTTACACTAATACTCTTACACTAACACAAATACTCTTACACTAACACTAATACTCTTACACTAATACTCTTACACTAACACAAATACTCTTACACTAATACTCTTACACTAACACAAATACTCTTACACTAACACTAATACTCTTACACTAACACAAATACTCTTACACTAATACTCTTACACTAACACTAATACTCTTACACTAATACTCTTACACTAATACTCTTACACTAACACTAATACTCTTACACTAACACAAATACTCTTACACTAACACAAATACTCTTACACTAACACAAATACTCTTACACTAACACTAATACTCTTACACTAACACTAATACTCTTACACTAACACTAATACTCTTACACTAACACAAATACTCTTACACTAACACAAATACTCTTACACTAACACAAATACTCTTACACTAATACTCTTACACAAATACTCTTACACTAATACTCTTACACTAACACAAATACTCTTACACTAATACTCTTACACAAATACTCTTACACTAATACTCTTACACTAATACTCTTACACTAATACTCTTACACTAACACAAATACTCTTACACTAATACTCTTACACTAACACAAATACTCTTACACTAACACTAATACTCTTACACTAACACAAATACTCTTACACTAATACTCTTACACTAACACAAATACTCTTACACTAACACTAATACTCTTACACTAACACTAATACTCTTACACTAACACTAATACTCTTACACTAACACTAATACTCTTACACTAACACTAATACTCTTACACTAACACTAATACTCTTACACTAACACAAATACTCTTACACTAACACTAATACTCTTACACTAATACTCTTACACTAACACAAATACTCTTACACTAATACTCTTACACTAATACTCTTACACTAACACTAATACTCTTACACTAATACTCTTACACTAATACTCTTACACTAACACTAATACTCTTACACTAACACTAATACTCTTACACTAACACAGATACTCTTACACTAACACTAATGCTCTTACACTAACACAAATACTCTTACACTAATACTCTTACACTAACACTAATACTCTTACACTAACACAAATACTCTTACACTAATACTCTTACACTAACACTAATACTCTTACACTAATACTCTTACACTAACACTAATACTCTTACACTAACACTAATACTCTTACACTAACACAAATACTCTTACACTAATACTCTTACACTAACACAAATACTCTTACACTAATACTCTTACACTAACACAAATACTCTTACACTAATACTCTTACACTAACACAAATACTCTTACACTAATACTCTTACACTAAATACTCTTACACTAATACTCTTACACTAACACAAATACTCTTACACTAATACTCTTACACTAACACTAATACTCTTACACTAATACTCTTACACTAACACAAATACTCTTACACTAACACAAATACTCTTACACTAACACTAATACTCTTACACTAACACTAATACTCTTACACTAACACTAATACTCTTACACTAATACTCTTACACTAACACTAATACTCTTACACTAACACTAATACTCTTACACTAACACTAATACTCTTACACTAATACTCTTACACTAACACTAATACTCTTACACTAACACTAATACTCTTACACTAACACAAATACTCTTACACTAACACTAATACTCTTACACTAACACTAATACTCTTACACTAACACAAATACTCTTACACTAACACTAATACTCTTACACTAACACTAATACTCTTACACTAACACTAATACTCTTACACTAACACAAATACTCTTACACAAATACTCTTACACTAATACTCTTACACTAACACTAATACTCTTACACTAATACTCTTACACTAACACTAATACTCTTACACTAATACTCTTACACTAATACTCTTACACTAACACAAATACTCTTACACTAACACTAATACTCTTACACTAACACTAATACTCTTACACTAACACTAATACTCTTACACTAACACAAATACTCTTACACTAACACTAATACTCTTACACTAACACAAATACTCTTACACTAATACTCTTACACTAACACAAATACTCTTACACTAACACAAATACTCTTACACTAATACTCTTACACTAACACTAATACTCTTACACTAACACAAATACTCTTACACTAACACAAATACTCTTACACTAACACTAATACTCTTACACTAACACAAATACTCTTACACTAACACAAATACTCTTACACTAACACTAATACTCTTACACTAACACTAATACTCTTACACTAATACTCTTACACTAACACAAATACTCTTACACTAACACAAATACTCTTACACTAATACTCTTACACTAACACTAATACTCTTACACTAACACAAATACTCTTACACTAACACAAATACTCTTACACTAACACTAATACTCTTACACTAACACAAATACTCTTACACTAACACAAATACTCTTACACTAACACTAATACTCTTACACTAACACTAATACTCTTACACTAACACTAATACTCTTACACTAACACTAATACTCTTACACTAACACTAATACTCTTACACTAACACAAATACTCTTACACTAATACTCTTACACTAACACTAATACTCTTACACTAACACAAATACTCTTACACTAACACAAATACTCTTACACTAACACTAATACTCTTACACTAACACTAATACTCTTACACTAACACTAATACTCTTACACTAACACAAATACTCTTACACTAACACTAATACTCTTACACTAACACTAATACTCTTACACTAACACTAATACTCTTACACTAACACAAATACTCTTACACTAACACTAATACTCTTACACTAACACAATACTCTTACACTAACACTAATACTCTTACACTAACACAAATACTCTTACACTAACACTAATACTCTTACACTAACACTAATACTCTTACACTAATACTCTTACACTAACACTAATACTCTTACACTAACACAAATACTCTTACACTAACACAAATACTCTTACACTAACACTAATACTCTTACACTAACACAAATACTCTTACACTAACACTAATACTCTTACACTAACACAATACTCTTACACTAACACAAATACTCTTACACTAACACTAATACTCTTACACTAATACTCTTACACTAATACTAATACTCTTACACTAACACAAGTACACTTACACTAACACAAATACTCTTACACTAACACAAATACTCTTACACTAACACTAATACTCTTACACTAACACTAATACTCTTACACTAACACTAATACTCTTACACTAACACTAATACTCTTACACTAACACTAATACTCTTACACTAACACAAATACTCTTACACTAACACTAATACTCTTACACTAACACTAATACTCTTACACTAATACTCTTACACTAACACTAATACTCTTACACTAACACAAATACTCTTACACTAACACAAATACTCTTACACTAACACTAATACTCTTACACTAACACAAATACTTACACTAACACTAATACTCTTACACTAACACTAATACTCTTACACTAACACTAATACTCTTACACTAACACTAATACTCTTACACTAACACAATACTCTTACACTAACACTAATACTCTTACACTAACACAATACTCTTACACTAACACAAATCTCTTACACTAACACTAATACTCTTACACTAACACTAATACTCTTACACTAACACTAATACTCTTACACTAACACTAATACTCTTACACTAATACTCTTACACTAATACTCTTACACTAACACTAATACTCTTACACTAACACAATACTCTTACACTAACACAATACTCTTACACTAACACAAATACTCTTACACTAACACAATACTCTTACACTAACACAATACTCTTACACTAACACAAATACTCTTACACTAACACTAATACTCTTACACTAATACTCTTACACTAACACTAATACTCTTACACTAATACTCTACACTAATACATACTCTTACACTAACACTAATACTCTTACACTAACACAATACTCTTACACTAACACTAATACTCTTACACTAACACAAATACTCTTACACTAACACTAATACTCTTACACTAACACAAATACTCTTACACTAACACTAATACTCTTACACTAACACAAATACTCTTACACTAACACTAATACTCTTACACTAACACTAATACTCTTACACTAACACAAATACTCTTACACTAACACTAATACACTAAAACTCTTACACTAACACAATACTCTTACACTAACACAATACTCTACACTAATACTCTTACACTAACACAAATACTCTTACACTAACACAAATACTCTTACACTAATACTCTTACACTAACACTAATACTCTTACACTAACACTAATACTCTTACACTAACACAAATACTCTTACACTAACACAAATACTCTTACACTAACACTAATACTCTTACACTAATACTCTTACACTAACACTAATACTCTTACACTAATACTCTTGCACTAACACAAATACTCTTACACTAACACTAATACTCTTACACTAATACTCTTACACTAATACTCTTACACTAACACAAATACTCTTACACTAACACAAATACTCTTACACTAATACTCTTACACTAACACAAATACTCTTACACTAACGCTAATACTCTTACACTGATACTCTTACACTAATACTCTTGCACTAACACAAATACTCTTACACTAACACAAATACTCTTACACTAATACTCTTACACTAACACAAATACTCTTACACTAACGCTAATACTCTTACACTGATACTCTTACACTAATACTCTTACACTAACACTCTTACACTAACACAAATACTCTTACACTAATACTCTTACACTAATACTCTTACACTAATACTCCTACACTTACACTAATGCACTTACACTAACACAAATACTCTTACACTAACACTAATACTCTTACACTAACACAAATACTCTTAAACTAATACTCTTACACTAACACAAATACTCTTACACTAACACAAATACTCTTACACTAACACTAATACTCTTACACTAACACAAATACTGTTACACTAACACAAATACTCTTACACTAACACTAATACTCTTACACTAATATTCTTACACTAACACAAATACTCTTACACTAACACAAATACTCTTACATTAACACTAATACTCTTACACTAACACAAATACACTTACACTAACACAAATACTCTTACACTAACACTAATACTCTTACACTAACACTAATACTCTTACACTAACACTAATACTCTTACACTAACACAAATACTCTTACACTAACACAAATACTCTTACACTAACACAAATACTCTTACACTAACACAAATACACTTACACTAACACAAATACTCTTACACTAACACTAATACTCTTACACTAACACTAATACTCTTACACTAACACTAATACTCTTACACTAATACTCTTACACTAACACAAATACTCTTACACTAACACAAATACTCTTACACTAACACAAATACTCTTACATTAATACTCTTACACTAACACTAATACTCTTACACTAACACGAATACTCTTACACTAACACGAATACTCTTACACTAATACTCTTACACTAACACTAATACTCTTACACTAACACGAATACTCTTACACTAATACTCTTACACTAACACTCCTACACTAACACAAATACTCTTACACTAATACTCTTACACTAACACAAATACTCTTACACTAATACTCTTACACTAACACAAATACTCTTACACTAATACTCTTACACTAACACAAATACTCTTACACTAACACAAATACTCTTACACTAACACAAATACTCTTACACTAACACAAATACTCTTACACTAACACAAATACTCTTACACTAACACTAATACTCTTACACTAATACTCTTACACGAACACTAATACACTTACACTAACACAAATACTCTTACACTAACACTAATACTCTTACACTAACACTAATGCTCTTACACTAACACAAATACTCTTACACTAACACTAATACTCCTACACTAACACTAACACTAATACTCTTACACTAATACTCTTACACTAACACTAATACTCTTACACTAATAATCTTACACGAACACTAATACACTTACACTAACACAAATACTCTTACACTAATAATCTTACACGAACACTAATACACTTACACTAACACAAATACTCTTACACTAACACAAATACTCTTACACTAACACTAATACTCTTACACTAACACAAATACTCTTACACTAACACAAATACTCTTACACTAACACAAATACTCTTACACTAATACTCTTACACTAACACAAATACTCTTACACGAACACTAATACACTTACACTAACACAAATACTCTTACACTAACACAAATACTCTTACACTAATACACTTACACTAACACAAATACTCTTACACTAACACAAATACTCTTACACTAACACTAATACTCTTACACTAATACTCTTACACGAACACTAATACACTTACACTAACACAAATACTCTTACACTAACACTAATTCTCTTACACTAACACAAATACTCTTACACTAATACTCTTACACTAACACAAATACTCTTACACTAATACTCTTACACTAACACTAATACTCTTACACTAACACAAATACTCTTACACTAACACAAATACTCTTACACTAACACAAATACTCTTACACTAATACTCTTTCACTAACACTAATACTCTTTCACTAACACTAATACTCTTACACTAACACAAATATTCTTACACTAATACTCTTTCACTAACACTAATACTCTTACACTAACACTAATACTCATGCACTAACACTAATACTCTTGCACTAACACTAATACTCTTACACTAACACAAATACTCTTACACTAACACTAATACTCTTACACTAACACAAATACTCTTACACTAACACAAATACTCTTACACTAACACAAATACTCTTACACTAACACAAATACTCTTACACTAACACAAATACTCTTACACTAACACAAATACTCTTACACTAACACAAATACTCTTACACTAACACAAATACTCGTACACTAACACTAATACTCTTACACTAACACTAATACTCTTACACTAACACTAATACTCGTACACTAACACTAATACTCTTACACTAACACAAATACTCTTACACTAACACTAATACTCTTACACTAACACTAATACTCTTACACTAATACTCTTACACTAACACAAATACTCTTACACTAACACTAATACTCTTACACTAACACTAACACTAATACTCTTACACTAATACTCTTACACTAACACAAATACTCTTACACTAACACTAATACTCTTACACTAATACTCTTACACTAACACAAATACTCTTACACTAACACTAATACTCTTACACTAACACTAATACTCTTACACTAATACTCTTACACTAACACTAATACACTTACACTAACACAAATACTCTTACACTAACACAAATACTCTTACACTAACACTAATACACTTACACTAACACAAATACTCTTACACTAACACTAATACTCTTACACTAACACTAATACTCTTACACGAACACAAATACACTTACACTAACACTAACACTAATACTCTTACACTAACACAAATACTCTTACACTAACACTAATACTCTTACACTAATACTCTTACACTAATACTCTTACACTAACACAAATACTCTTACACTAATACTCTTACACGAACACTAATACACTTACACTAACACAAATACTCTTACACTAACACAAATACTCTTACACTAATACTCTTACACTAACACAAATACTCTTACACTAACACTAATACTCTTACACTAATACTCTTACACTAATACACTTACACTAACACAAATACTCTTACACTAACACTAATACTCTTACACTAACACTAATTCTCTTACACTAACACAAATACTCTTACACTAACACAAATACTCTTACACTAATACTCTTACACTAACACAAATATTCTTACACTAACACTAATACTCTTACACTAACACAAATACTCTTACACTAATACTCTTTCACTAACACTAATACTCTTACACTAACACAAATACTCTTACACTAATACTCTTACACTAACACTAATACTCTTACACTAATACTCTTACACTAATACTCTTACACTAATACTCTTACACTAATACTCTTACACTAACACTAATACTCTTACACTAACACTAACACTAATACTCTTACACTAATACTCTTACACTAATACTCTTACACTAACACTAATACTCTTACACTAACACTAATACTCTTACACTAACACAAATACTCTTACACTAACACTAATACTCTTACACTAACACTAACACTAATACTCTTACACTAACACAAATACTCTTACACTAACACTAATACTCTTACACTAACACAAATACTCTTACACTAACACAAATACTCTTACACTAATACTCTTACACTAACACTAACACTAATACTCTTGCACTAACACAAATACTCTTACACTAACACTAATACTCTTACACTAACACAAATACTCTTACACTAATACTCTTACACTAACACTAATACTCTTGCACTAACACAAATACTCTTACACTAACACTAATACTCTTACACTAACACAAATACTCTTACACTAATACTCTTACACTAATACTCTTACACTAACACAAATACTCTTACACTAATACTCTTACACGAACACTAATACACTTACACTAACACAAATACTCTTACACTAACACTAATACTCTTACACTAACACAAATACTCTTACACTAATACTCTTACACTAATACTCTTACACTAACACAAATACTCTTACACTAATACTCTTACACGAACACTAATACACTTACACTAACACAAATACTCTTACACTAACACAAATACTCTTACACTAACACAAATACTCTTACACTAACACTAATACTCTTACACTAATACTCTTACACTAATACACTTACACTAACACAAATACTCTTACACTAACACTAATACTCTTACACTAACACTAATTCTCTTACACTAACACAAATACTCTTACACTAACACAAATACTCTTACACTAATACTCTTACACTAACACAAATATTCTTACACTAACACTAATACTCTTACACTAATACTCTTACACTAACACAAATACTCTTACACTAATACTCTTTCACTAACACTAATACTCTTACACTAACACAAATATTCTTACACTAATACTCTTACACTAACACTAATACTCTTACACTAATACTCTTACACTAACACTAATACTCTTACACTAACACTAATACTCTTACACTAACACTAATACTCTTACACTAACACAAATACTCTTACACTAACACAAATACTCTTACACTAACACTAATACTCTTACACTAACACTAATACTCTTACACTAACACAAATACTCTTACACTAACACAAATACTCTTACACTAACACTAATACTCTTACACTAATACTCTTACACTAACACAAATACTCTTACACTAACACTAATACTCTTACACTAACACTAATACTCTTACACTAACACTAATACTCTTACACTAACACTAATACTCTTACACTAACACTAATACTCTTACACTAACACTAATACTCTTACACTAACACTAATACTCTTACACTAACACTAATACTCTTACACTAACACTAATACTCTTACACTAACACTAATACTCTTACACAAATACTCTTACACTAACACTAATACTCTTACACTAACACTAATACTCTTACACTAACACTAATACTCTTACACTAACACTAATACTCTTACACTAACACTAATACTCTTACACTAACACTAATACTCTTACACTAACACTAATACTCTTACACAAATACTCTTACACTAACACTAATACTCTTACACTAACACTAATACTCTTACACTAACACTAATACTCTTACACTAATACTCTTACACTAACACAAATACTCAATACACTTAAGATACAAGAATTCAGAGGTCAAAGGTCAAAGTTGAACATTGAGGTTAATACGGTGTCTGGGGTTGTGTTTGGCGTGATGACCTCCTCAAGTTGACCTCAGATGAGTCTATAAACTTGATAGCACTCGAGTAAGGTACAGGCAGGTCAAGGGTGAGGTACTGGTAGGTGGGCAGGTCAAGGGTGAGGTACTCGTAGGTGGGCAGGTCAAGTGTGAGGTACTGGTAGGTGGGCAGGTGAAGGGTGAGGTACTGGTAGGTGGGCAGGTCAAGGGTGAGGTACTGGTAGGTGGGCAGGTCAAGGGTGAGGTACTGGTAGGTAGGCAGGTCAAGGGTGAGGTACTGGTAGGTGGGCAGGTCAAGGGTGAGGTACTGGTAGGTGGGCAGGTCAAGGGTGAGGTACTGGTAGGTGGACAGGTCAAGGGTGAGGTACTGGTAGGTGGACAGGTCAAGGATGAGGTACTGGTAGGTGGGCAGGTCAAGGGTGAGGTACTGGTAGGTGGCCAGGTCAAGGGTGAGGTACTGGTAGGTAGGCAGGTCAAGGGTGAGGTACTGGTAGGTGGGCAGGTCAAGGGTGAGATGGTGGCAGATGGTCGTTATCAGTGTAAGATGGTGGGAGGCCGTGTGGTAAATGAGATGAAGCCCAGAGAGGCGGGAAGCAATAGGCTAGGTTAGGTTAGGTTAGGTTAGGTTAGGTTAGGATGAAGAACACCGTAGACTTACATGGGTCATCCATTAAATCTCTTACCTACACGTTTTCTCTAAGTGTTGCTGGAGAGAAAACGAGTAGGTACTTGTCAACGGTGTCTGCGTCACCTTCACCACTATAACACTAAACCTCTGATGCAGTGTAGACTTGGCTCCCTTAATGGCGATACTGCCTAGAGTCTTAAAATGAGCTTTATTTTATCAAGCTTTAACCTAACCTAACCTAACCTTACTAGCTAACCCATGTAAGTCTCCAGTATTGATCGCCCTAACCTAACCTAACCTAACTTGACCTAACCTCACTAACCCATGTAAGTCTCCGGTATAAGTGGCCTCAGTGTAAAGCCAATGATAATATTTCGTTTTTTGAAGTTAATTAATACGTCTTCTTAATTACGTTAAGTTAGTGTGGGGGCAAGACAGTTCTAAACCAGTCCACAGGTGTTCACATGGAGGTGAATATTTGTACTGGAACATCTAGTATGGTTATAGGGGGTGTAGCTTAGGTTAGGTTTGGTTAGCTTAGCTTAAGTTAGGCCAGTTTGCCTAGGTTAGTTACATTAGGTCATATTAGGCTAAGTTAGGTGAGGAGAAATCAAGTCAGGTTAGGTCAGATTAGGTTAGGTCAGGTCAGGTTAATCTAAGAGCATAAGAAAATAAGGAGTCTGCAATAGGCTGGTTGGCCTGTGCATGGCAGCTCCTGTCGAGAGTTACTACCGCTCTCTATCATCCATGAATCTATCTAGCCTCCTTTTAAATCCTTCCAGCGTTCCAGCACTTACTACAAAGTTGCTAAGCTTGTTCCACTCGTCCACCACCCTATTTGTGAACCAGTTCCTTCCTATCTCCCTCCTAAACCTAAACATATCCAACTTAAATCCGTTGTTCCGAGTCCTAGCCTGCTCGGATATGATAAGAACTTTATCTATATCTCCTTTATTGATTCCTTTCACCCACTTAAATACTTCTATCATATCTCCCCGCACTCTTCGTCTTTCTAGGGAATGCAAGTTTAGTTTCTTTAATCTATCTTAATATGGAAGGTTTCTAAGTCCCGGAATCATTTTCGTCATTCTTCACTGCACCGACTCTAGTGAATTGATATCCATTCTATAATAAGGGCACCAGAACTGAACAGCATAATCAAGGTGCGGCCTGACTAGCGCAAGATATAGTTGCATTTTTTTTTTAACGGGAATTAGCCCACCCGGGCACAGGTCAAACGACCCACAAGGGAGCCTGGGGGGGGGGGGGGGCGAAAAAAAAAGAACGGAAAGAAATTGTAAATATAGAAAATAAATGGTTATACTGTATTAATCTACACCACGAAGATGCCGGAAAACCAGCTTTTTAAAGTGAGACAGATTGTAAGAGCATGGAAACACAGAAGAAGGCAGAGCATTCCACAGTTTGGCTGTGTGAGGAAAGAAGGAGGTACTATAATGGGTTTTTCTCGTGTGACCGACATCCACAGAGAAACGGTGGGCACCGCGGGCAAGACGAGTGTTACGAACTCACGGCCTTGCCGGCGGTACACAGGATGCTAAATCCACCGAACATTGCCCGTTAAAGTACCTGTAAAAGAGAGAGAGTGAAGCAACATTGCGGCGAAGAGAAAGGGAAGAAAGATTGTCGACTAAAGGAGGAGAGTTAATAAGACGAAATGCCTTTGATTCCACCCTATCTAATAGTTGGACAGAAGAAGAGCCACCCCAGATATGAGAGCAGTACTCCAAGTTAGGACGAATGAATCCCTTATATAATTGGAGCAACTGCTCAGGGGTGAAGTAGCTGCGGCATGTGTACAGCATTCCCAACTTTCGGGAGGCAGCTTTAGTTATACTAAGGATGTGTGATTTCCAGGACATATTGGAGGAGATGGTGAAGTCTAACATATTTATTTCGGATTTTGGCAGGATGATAGCGTCCTGAAATGTAATTAGTGGGAGATCGTCTAATTTACAAAGTGTAATTGGTAAATATTGAATTTTATTACTATTGAACTTAACCAAGTTTGTACCTCCCCATTCAGAGATGCTGCACAGATCCGCGTTGATAGAAGTAATGATATCAATTTTAGAAACAGATCTAGTTTCAGAGTTAGAAGGAAGGGGAAAATGTGAGGAAGAGTGAAGAGTAGAATCATCAGCGTAAGAATGGATAGAATTAGTTGTAGTGTGAAGTAAATCATTGATAAAAAGAAGGAAGAGAGTTGGTGAATGAACAGAACCCTGTGGGACGCCACTACTGGTAGAGAAAGAACGAGAAATCGATCCCTCGACAACAACTGCCATGGATCGGTTCTCAAGGAAGCTAGAGATGAGAAAACAAAGTGGGGGAGAGAAACCAAGAGAGGGAAGTTTAGATAGCAAAGACTTGTGCCATACCCTGTCAAATGCTTTGGAGATGTCGAGAGCCACGACAAAAGTTTCCCCATAATCCTTAAGAGAAGATGACCAAAGATGGGTGCAATAGGAAAGCAGATCACCAGTAGATCTCGCCTGGCGAAAGCCATACTGGTGATCCGACAAAAGAGAAAGGCGTTCAAGGTGACGGAGAAAATGGGAGTTCAAGATAGTTTCGAAAATCTTAGAGAGGGATGAAGTTAGGGCAATGGGACGATAGTTAGAGGGATTAGAATGGTCACCCTTCTTCGGGATGGGCTGAACCAAGGCATGCTTCCAAGAAGAAGGAAAAGTTGGGTTTTGAGGCAAAGGTGAAAGAGGCGAGCAAGCACAGGGGCCAGGGCTTCAGCACACTCCCTCAGAACACGAGGGGGGTATTCCGTCCGGTCCATGCGCCTTACTCACATCCAACCTGGATAACACACCGGCAACCCTGTGAGTGGATATTATAGGAAAGTGCATAGGTTCAGTAGGAGGTGCAGGGGTAGGAGGGGTAGAGTGGGAATCGTCTAAGGTGGAGTTAGAGGAGAATAAGGTGCCAAAGAGGTTGGCTTTGTCAGGGGGAGAGTTGGCTATAGAGTTATTGGGACGGAAGAGAGGAGGAAGAGAAGGCGTGCAGAAGTTGTTACAGATGTTTTAGTTAAGGACCAGAAGGATTTACTAGAGGAAGAATTAGTCAGGACAGCGGACTTTATTTTTATAAATTCCGCTTGGCCCTACGAAGAATAGCCTTACAACGATTCCTAGAAGTAATGAAAGAGGTGTGGGTAATAGGAGAAGGAGATAGTTTCATAGGTCGATATGCCCTATCTCTCTCCCTGCAAGCAAGAGAGCAGGAGCGATCAAACCATGATTGTAAAGTGAAAGTTTTGGTAGAAGATGGGATAACTGCACTCATACCACCCTGTATAACCCCAGCAATGCTGTCAGCACATACCGAGGCGCCCCGAGTGGAAAAGCAACATTCATCCCAAGGAAAGTCGGTGAAGAATTCTCGCAATGATTGCCAGCTTGCCCTCCGATAGTGCCATAGTAGACGTTTAGAGGGGGGTGGGGGAGGGGTCTTGCCCAGTTTGATTTAATAGTAATAAGACCTCTGCACTCTTATTACTAACACTTTTAGATATAAAACCCAATACTCTGTTTGCCTTATTTCGAACATAAACGCACTGTTTTCTAGGCCGTAGGTCCGGGCTTACAAGTACCCCTAAGTCTCTTTCACTAGTCGACTTCTCTAGGTTGATGTTGTTAAGGCTGTATACATTGACAGTATTTGTTCTTCCAATATTAAGTACGCTGCACTTGTTGGTGTTGAATTTCATTTGCCATTTTTATGACCACTCCTACAGTTTATTTAAATCCTCCTGTAGTGCATTTGCATCCTGCCCTGAATTAATTTGCTGCCCTATTTTGGTGTCATCCGCAAACTTGCTTATGTCACTGCTGATCCCAGTATCTAGGTCGTTTACACAGCCCCACTCAGATTTAACACCATCTACGTTGACTCTTTGAGTTCTATCGGTGAGCCATGATTTTATAAACTTTTCCCTCGATACCATTAGCCTTAACTTTTCTCTGAAGCCTCTGATGCGGTACTCTGTCAAACGCTTTACTAAAGTCTAAGTAAATATCATCGTAATTTTCGTCATTATCTACTGCCTCGAAGACTTTCCTAAAAACACGTCAGCAGATTTGTGAGATAAGATTTTCCCTTTGTAAACCCGTGTTGAGAGTCGTAGATTAATTTGTTTTTCTCTAAATGTGATCGGATGCTATTTGTTCTAATTGATTCAAGAAATTTCCCCACTACTGACGTCAAACTAATCGGCCTGTAATTTGACGCTGATGCTCTGTCTCCCTTTTTGAATATGGGAACTACATTAGGGTGTGTGTCATAGGAGGGAAGATCAGCTAAAACTAATGGCCCATCACTTTTTTGGTAGATTTTAGTGTATATAAACAGAAAATAATTTCAGTTTCAATATTTTGCAACCTTTTGCTAGGTAAATTTTAGCGTGAAATTTATCGAAAATCCAACGTACAGCTGCATTAGTGCATTGCAATTAAATAGTGAACATGTAGATTAATTAAGGCAGAGGATTATGTTACATTATGGCGCCACTATTATCCTGGAGGCAGAGGTAAGTATTCCCTTCCTTATCGGTTTCTCACCCTCGGTTAATCGATCCATCTCATTTACCAGAAGATTACGTTACGATTATGGGAAAATTTACGACTCAGAGGATACCCAAAACTATTGTATCCTTAACCATAATGACGTCCCAATAAAACAACGTTAACTACTCATGAGGTTGTTAAAGGGAATGGAACCTGACCTGAGTTTATGAACCAAAGGACCAGGTGCCAATTTGACATGCTTCAATTACGTACAACAACTTCTCCAACACCTGGGAACGATGGGTGTGAGAATGATCAGCATGGAGACTTGAGAATGATCAGTATAAGGCTTAAGAATGATCAGTATAAGGCTTGAGAATGATCAGTATGGAACTTGAGAATGATCAGTGTGGGGTTTGAGAATGATCAGTATGGAGCTTGAGAATGATCAGTATGGGGCTGGAGAATGATCAGTATGGAGCTTGAGAATGATCAGTATGGGACTGGTTTCAGATTCTTCGTTCATTTTTCAGATTGTACGTATAGTGGACTTGAGGCTAGTTTAGGTCAGGTTAGGTTAGGTTAGGTTAGGTTAATTCTGTGGCGTAACAGCAGAAGGTCAGGTTCAGATGACATTTAACCCATCGTGGTGTAATTGATGGTAGTTTATATGACAAATTATCTTGCTATATGTCTAAAATAAGTACCTGTGTAACCAACTGTCTATATAAGACGGCAACGTAGACAGAGCTACATTGTTAACACTGACTGGCTGGACGGGGGTCACTAGATCAGAGCCACAGCCGTGTAGAAGACTTCACTTGACGGGATTATGAACGTAACTCGAGTATGTGTCTGGTCAAACAGTGTGTCAGGGTTCTCACCATACTGTAGGTGGGGGAGAGCAGGGTGAAGTGGTAGAATGGGAAGCACCTGAGAAGCATTGTGTAGGGGGGGGGGGGGAGGAGGAGGTCACGGACAATAGTTAACTTTGAAGTGGTAAAGAGAGTAATATTACGTACATACATACCGGAGAACGGACTCATTAGCGAGGCTCCGCTCACTATATACAGGTAACCATAGCAACCATTATAATTTACGAACGTTGATTGGTTGCTAAGAGACACATTGCCACAGGTAACCATAGCAACCATTATAATTTACGAACGTTGATTGGTTGCTAAGAGACACATTGCCACAGGTAACCATAGCAACCATAATAATTTACGAGCGTTGATTGGTTGCTAAGAGACATATTGCCACAGGTAACCATAGCAACCATTATAATTTACGAGCGTTGATTGGTTGCTAAGGACTTGTACCTAGTTATATATATATTTTCATGTTTAATAGTTAATGGTAATCAAATAAAGTAATTAACTGGTGCAGAAAGTAATGATGGTTAAAGCGAGCGAGAAGTGGTGAGGGAATAGTGTAATGGCTAATTAAACTGAGTGCGTGAACCTCGTTAGACTTTCCGCCAGGTTAGATTTATTGCCGGTAACTGATAGAATATTGGCGGGTATGGTTAGTGACCTGGCCGGCGGTACGGGACAGTATAGCCTCTAATGGAGCGTTGACTCACACTACAAAACGTCCACTCACACTATGACACGTTGACTCACACTACGAAATGTTGACTCACACTACACGTTGACTCACACTACGAAACGTCCACTCACACTATGACACGTTGACTCACTACAAAACGTTAACAAACACACTATGAAACGTTGACTCATACTAAGAAACGTTGACTCACACTACGAAACGTTGACTCACACTAAGAAACGTTGACTCACACTACGAAACGTTGACTCACACTACGAAACGTTAACTAACACGCTATGAAACGTTGACTCAATATGAAAAGTTGACTCACTACAAACGTTAACAAACACACTATGAAACGTTGACACACTACGAAACGTTGACTCACACTATGAAACGTTGACTCACACTATGAAACGTTGACACACTACGAAACGTTGACTCACACTATGACACGTTGACTCACACTTCGAAACGTTGACTCACACTATGACACGTTGACTCACACTATGACACATTATCTCCGTTATATATCTAATCTCATCTTACCTGACCTGACCTAACCTAACCTGTCTTAACCTAACCTACTTTGATTTACACACACACACACACACACACACGTAACCACCCCAAACTGACACACATTTCAGTAATTTCAGGTACACATGTCTTAAGAGCTGTGGCGAGAATATTTCGTCATTAAACCTCTCAGAGACCACAGGCGGAGGAAGGTATTTTACGAATAGGGAATTCCACAGTAACTTGCAGCATCTGAGAACACGAGACCCAAGTTGTCTGTAAAATATTGTAAACTTTAAGATGGGAGCGGTCGAAGAATTTAGACCCGATAAAAGCATTCGGGGGGAAACTACTGTGGTCTTTAAAGGACCTGAGAAATGTGTATTGTTAGTAGATGGTTTAGTTATTTAGTTATTGATTTTGTTACTTATTTGTTAGTTTATTTATTAGTTGGGTATTTTAGTGATTTTCCTTGGTTATTGAGTTTGACGAGTGTTACCTGAGCCAAGTACTGGGTCACTAATCTCAATGGTGATTTAGTAACATATGTGACGCCTATGATAACTTTGAAGTAAACTAAAACAAGGTAGAGTGAACAAGACCCACATTATATATTATTCTATGATCATATTAAGAGAGTTAGTGTGTGCCGGAGCTCACTGTTACATGTAATACAGTTTCTCTATATAATATTACTGATGTATCATTGTAAGCTTGGAAGAACGAACATTGAGTCCGGCCAATAACACCCTGCTCCACACACCCATAGTACAGTGTCCTCACCACAGGTCGTTCTTCACACTATGTTAATTAAACCTTATAATGATAATACTTCACTTTTATAACACTCCATTAAACCATAGTGTAAGACTTAATTAAACCCTGCTGTAAGGGTTTAACTTAGCGCAAGTATAGAGAAACACTGGTCGTCTCCTTCCTTGTTATAATAATGTTTCTTATTAGAGGAAATAGTGCGCCATTATGTGTGGTAATGGCGCTTCTACACACCACCCAACAATAACACTGTTGTGGTGCTTCATAGTGACTGTGTACACCAGGGAGAGTGTACTGTGTGCACCAGGGAGAGTGTACTATGTGTACACCACGGAGAGTGTACACTGTGTACACCAGGGAGAGTGTACACTGTGTACACCAGGGAGAGTGTACTATGTATACACCAGGGAGAGTATAGTCTGTGTAGACCTGGGAGTGTGTAGGCTATTCCGTGTAGACATGGGAGTGTGTAGGCTACTCCGTGTAGACCTGGGAGTGTGTAGGCTACTCCGTGAAGACCTGGGAGAGTGTAGGCTACTCCGTGTAGACCTGGGAGTATGTAGGCTACTCCGTGTAGACCTGGGTGTGTGTAGGCTACTCCGTGTAGACCTGGGAATGTGTACTTATTACTGAGGAGTTAGGTTGGTGTATATGAACACTAAACAGTGGTGAGAGGAGCTGTATGACCCACACCTTTTTACTACACCTCCACGCTGTTACCTGTGGTCACTCCTAGTCATAATACCAGTTACCCCTCTTATCTTCACTGTACTCCTGTGTCACGCAGTAATCACGGGCTACAGAGTCGCTAGTGGAAGTGAGTACGCAACACGTTATATACCATGTCACTAGTGCGTTTACAGGGGCTCGTCATATAGCCTAGGTACAGTCCCCTTCAC